>JAQFVV010000133.1:2242399-2402399 GCA_028023455.1 Epiperipatus broadwayi | reverse complement strand
TAATAATAATAATAATAATAATAATAATAATAATAATAATAATAATAATAATAATAATAATAATAATAATTCAATTCAATTCATTTATCTAAGTGCTAAACAACAGCATAAAGCCAATTACAGTTTGCACATACAATAATAGTGAAAATAAAACATAAAGCATAAAATGAAAATATAAATGTATACATAATAAAGTAAAATTTAAAAGACAAAATCAAACATAACATTTAATAATAATAATAATAATAATAAACATTTATTTTTATAATGTCTTGCATGTGATTATGATTACAATAGAATGACAGCCTGTTAAGCTAATTGCGCAGACGCTGTGAGGATGTTATTATTAATAAATGAATACCTTCGAACAACCACATGATATAGTATTTGTATAAGAGTAAAAAGGAATCCTCTTACTTTTACGACTCAAATGTTTATAAATGAGCAAATCTGAAGTAGTTGTAACAAAGGCGTGACTACATAATAGTCACTTTAAATTACTATATATAATGTCTGTATGTCTGTATGAGTGGCGTTTAGTAAATTCTAGAAAATTTCATTGGCGTCATTCATACAGACATTATATATAGTAATTTAAAGTGACTATTATGTAGTCAAGCCTTCATTACAACTACTTCAGATTTGCTCATTTATAAACATTTGAGTCGTAAGAGTAAGAGGATTCCTTTTTACTCTTATACAAATACTATATCATGTGGTTGTTCGAAGGTATTCATTTATTAATAATAACATCCTCACAGCATCTGCGCAATTAGCTTAACAGGCTGTCATTCTATTGTAATAATAATAATAATAATAATAATAATAATAATAATAATAATAATAATAATAATAATAATAATAATAATAATTATTATTATTATTATTATTATTATTATTATTATTATTATTATTATTATTATTATTATTTCAAAATACCAATTTGCAAAAAAAAATCATCAACAACACAAGCAGCTCTGTTCTTTAAAACAATTGTAGGATCAATAAGAAAACAAATAATATATAGCCCTTAGCTGTACAATTAGATATCGATGCAGCCTTTGACTCTATATATATATATACCTATATTTTTAGAAATGCTCAATAACACTGATATGGCCAAAACTCATTTATACCTAATAGCAAACTTACTTCTAAATCGTGAAATCCATATATCCATCAATCTAAGAAACTCCTCATCATTTACTCTTACACAATAAGTATCTCAAAGATCACCTCTCAGCTCATTACTATTCAAAGTATAGATTGACCCTCACATTCAAAAAATAGAACAGTCTTTTACTGGAATTCAGATACCAGGTACTACAGAACACATACCATGGTTAGCATATATGCATGTTGTTACTGTTTTCTATCATCAAATAAAAAAGTCACTCAGTTCCAAACATTTTCAAAGACTTTACCAAACAATATAAATTAAAATTCGACACAACAAAAATATCAGCAGGGTCATTCTTTTCTCATACAGACAAAACCAACTTCTTTTCTCGTTTTTCTTTCCATATGGAACTTACAGGAATGAGATGCCACATATAAAATAAACTAAAGAAAGAGGCCAAACAAATAGTAAACTCCTTATCAAAAATATATTAATCCATATGTTCCAACGTACAGCTGATAAACAAGTTCATAATAATAAAAATAGTTTATTATTTACCGATTATATCCTTCCCAAAAAATTTTAATTCAAAAATAAAAAACAAAAGCCAATCAACCACTCATTAATTATGGACTAGGTTTACACAATATCAACTTATTTCACATCCAAAAACAAAGGAATCTCATAAGTATCACTTTACCACAATTCACAAAACTAAAACACCTTGTGCAAATTATCCCAACTGATCATCCATCTCGAACTCAGTCATACATATCAACAATTATTTACAAATTTAAAACAACAGAAAACATACCTGAAAAATATACAAACAAATATTCATATTGGAATATCTATGACCTCACAAATGAAATAAATGCCATTAATGATGTAACACCAATGTTATGTATAGACAACAAAAGATTATTAAAAGAATATAAAAAATGGGCGCTGTAACCAAATTGTTTTGTCTGTATTTTAAAATTGTATCTCATCACCATGCCCACAACTTATTTTCTGCATCTCAAGAGAATGTGCTTCACAATAGATCATTTTTCCAGACTGTGCCATCGAACAGAAAATACCCTACACCACATGCTATATTAATGTTCTTCATTTGAACACATTGGAAAAATAATTTTTGACACATGCAGAAAAACTAACATGTCAATTGTAAATATAATTGCAGCATACAAAACAAAAACAATATAAAACAACAGAGCGGCTATTTTTACAATATATGCATTTTTGTGTATAATATGCACTTTTACAATAGAAAATAACACCAGATGGCATCCAGCCATGCTTCACAAAAAATTAACACAAATAAGGAACCGAGATAAAATCATAACAAACCCCCACTTATATGCTGCAACATGCTCACTACTAAAATAACATATCTAAGGTATAACACAACACTAAGGATCTGACAAAAACTACCAGAGAATTTTTTTTCAATAGCTTCAAATAATTTTAATTATATGCATACAATCTAAAAACTTCAAAAAGATAATCAAAAAAGCAATCACATCAATTATTATCCATTATTTTTAAAGACTCATTCAAGTCACAAAATTCAAACAACTTAACATGTCATAAATTGAACTATAATACTCAGATATTCTTATGTAATAGAATAAATCAATGTATATACCAAAATTAGGTAAAACACTTTTGATGTAACTTTTATAGAATCTTTAAAATGCCTTTTTGAAAGATAAAAATTACAACAACAACGAAATAATAATAATAATAATAATAATAATAATAATAATAATAATAATAATAATAATAATAATAATAATAATAATAATAATAATAATAATAATAATAATAATAATAATAATAATAATAATAATAATAATAATGAGATTTGAAAGTTTAGCTTATAAATTACCAATAAAACCAACTATTGTATGTTCCTATATACATATTTCTGTTGATATTGCTTAATGCAAACATATCTTTCTATGTAACACCTTTGCTTCTTTGTCTTTATGTCATATGAGAATCACTTTTCCCAAAGCTTTTTTAAACCGTTTGAATTATCCATATGTGTACATTAAGAATAAATTTGACAAATTTTTCATTTGAACATACGTTTTCCCATGATGTTAACAATTAAAATAACTAGATCTTCTTCTGTAAGTAGTGATTTTTTCTTATATTTAAATCAATGACAGATATATCTGTATTATTTAAGAAATCATATTATTTGTTGAAGCATGTCATTTCTAAGAATCTTTTTAATGATAATCAAGCTTTAAAATAAAAAATAATTAATGGTATACTTATATTGTTTCTACATGGCAAAGAAATGATATTTTTTAAAATATATTTGTAATAACAATAATTGCTAAAAATTGTTAAATATGTAATAGTCATTCAAAATGAGACTGTTATAAATTCGAAACTGCTCTCATAGAAGTATGTTAATTTACTTTCCCAAATATAACATTATTTAATAGCAATCTAACAGACGTCATAAATAAAATTAAATAAATATTAATGAAATTTACGATTTATACAAAATAGGAGTATTTGCATCTAGTCATAAGTTTTTTTTTTGTTCGAAGATATATTAAACAGTAAATCTCTTAAACCTGAACTTCATACATTTTAATTAAAATAGCAGATTTTAATATAGTATTAATAAAATACTTAATAAATCCACAGTTTATATTATTACATTGATATTAGAAAGTCATGATTAATTAATAAAAATGCAATGTCAAAAATAATAACGAAAGAATGATATAAATGTGAGTGGTAACAAGTGAATCTCTAATTTTTCATTTTGAAGTTAACAGCTCATATTTTTTAGGGAAATAAATGAGAATTCATTTTGTACTGTCATTTCGTAATTAATTTCTAAGTTATAATAGTATAAAAAAATAAAGTATACTATTTCGATACTTCTGAATTATTCTTGATACAATTTGTTAATTCCATTATATATACAAATGCTGTCATAGTCGTTCACTCTAGAATGAGGATCTAACACTTTATTAACTTATTGTAATCTTACTAAAAATAAAACAAAAGTTCCTGTGATAAAATTATATTATTGTGTGTAATGGTTCAAAGGAACATCATTTTATTCAATAACTAATATCTCCAAAACTACTCAATCCTCCAGCATTTGAGGAAAGATAGTGGCGTGTACTTTATAGACAAGGAACGAGCATCAGAGTTTTTTTTTAAGTGTCATAGCATCCGCCAGGACACGAACCCGCAACCCGGGCAACTGCCTCCTAGTGCAAGGCCATCGCACTGACCTCTTGATCACCAATGCAAGATGAGCATCAGAGTTTTGAGATCTATCTTATATGCAAACACATTAGTTTTGCAAGTTATTAAGAAAACATTATTGCATCTCGAGAGAAATAAATAACTGTATTAAAGGATGTGATGGTACAATATTTATATATATATATATATATATATATATATATTGTACCCTCACTTCCAGGAAATATGTAATTATAATCATTTGATCTAGCTCAGATAAATAACTATGTTTATCTAAAATGTATCTAAATTAACAATAACTATATTTTTTTTAATAATATCAAATTAGCTTAACTAATAAATAATAATATAGTTCTGTGTTATAAAATTAAATAAATGAATATCTAATCAAATCATGAGACTATGAAGTGAGTTTACAAGTGGCAGAGTGAATACATTAAGCCAATATCCCCATAGGATATTACCTTAATGGCATAAGAATACTATCCCTATTCCTACTACTTAAATACTACATTTACAGTACTGTTATGTCTTTAATCTAAACTAATTAAGTACATAACTCTTAATAAAGCAATTTGAATATCTTCATTAAAATTAATTTAACGCAAATTATCTCAGGTTCTCTTAAATTACTTCTAAATTAAGTATAACTCTTGTAATTAAGTATGATAAGGGATTTAATATCATTCCTAACTACAACTAAATAATAATAATAGTAACAATACTAATCATACTAATCTTTAATCTATAATTTACTCTCCTATATTTCTATTTAGAATGTTGTTCCTGTATATCACATAATAATAATGTAATATAACCTTCTCTTATTCACATGACATATTAAGTAAACATATATGATATGATATTATAATCTGAGAATATGTGGCAATCATTACTAAAATAATTTAATGTAAATCTTTAGTAATTCTTCCATGACCATCAGAATATTACAATAAATTAAACTTTTTAAATAAAACATATCAATAAAATATTGTAACTCTTAAATAACAGTTTTATTTATGATGTGCAAATATTATGTCGTCCTTATAATTATCTGTGATTATGTAATTGTGATGTGAAGAAATTAAGTCAACACCAAGATTTATAACAAAACTTAACAAATTTATTAATAAACTTTAACAATAAATTATATACAGTATGTACAATATGCATGCACTTTGTCTTACTCTCTTTTAGTTAATTTTACAAAAAAAAAAGAATTACATAAAAATATTAGATACAAAAAGATTGCTTTATCAAATTCTTATTACTGAAATATTACCATAACATTAATTTTAAAAATTATTACATTACAAAAGTATTATTTAAATTATTAATTCACTTTGAATTTATCTTTTATTATTTAGTTTTAAAAACACTTTTACTCTATCTTATGATTATTCTTATGTTATTCATAGTGTCATTAATATTAATTAATAATATACCCATTAATTTAAATGCTTATTATTACTCAATATGATGTCAAATAAATATAAAATTATGATCACTTGCATTCTTCAAATATGATTTATGTATATTTCTTTTACTTGTAAAAATATGCATTAACATTGAATTTCTTTAAAACTTAATGATTAAATGATATTTTTAGGAAAACCTTCCATTCATCATTTATTTATTTGTAATAAAAAATAATGAGTACCAAACACAAAAAGTTTATGATTCTTTATTAACAAGTTACCATCTTGTATTCTTTACCTTCAATCATCTTTACTTTTAAACAATATAACCCATCTTATCTTTTAAACAACAATTCTGCATTTTAAACTTATTCATCATTTCATATTTTAAAATACTAGCCTTGATGATACCATTCAAACAATACTGATAGTAAATACACGTAGGTATATGGAATAAATCAGATTTTAATTTAATAACACTTCTATTAAATTATCACCATGGTCACAGTGTATCAGAAATAAGGTATGACTATTTTAGTTCATCACCTTTACCAATAAACACAATGTCCAAACTATCTATTCAGCTCTATGGAACATTACAACTTCAACATACAGAAAATAACACTACCATGAACAAATACAAGTTATAGGGCTAAGTTATCTATACTTGCACAATAATCACTATCATCTATACTTATTCCAATATAAACAAATCTTACCTAAAAATCTTGTCAGTTCTATTTAACTTAATACCAAGCTTACATCACTAAAATCTATTCCTACATTCTTATAATAATAAATAAATTCATGTATGAAATAACTATCAAACCAATTGATAAGAAAACATTATTTTATCCATTAGTAAATTTACACATAAATACAAACAATCAGTATCAATATTCCGGTTTATTATTTTGATCACTTAAACTAAACATCAAATTCCATTATAATATAATCATATACTTATATTTCACTTATATTAAAATGTATTTATAATATTATTAAAAGTATGCATATTTTTTAACATGAATAAGCAAATTAAAACTATGTGTACATATTGCATTTTTCATAATCATTTCATACATCCAGACTAACATATACACTAAATCCATACATAGTAAAATGATCAATACTTTTATAAATTGTTACCATCAATAATATGTATTCCTTGATGATTATTCCATTAATAACTCTGGATCACGAACTAAATAAAACATTATTTAAATATCACACATTCCATATCATACTTTAAAATATTAAACATTTTTTTAAAAATTATTAAAGACTTTTTTTTCCTTTCTTAATAACTAATTTTTAGATTAGTAAATAATTTAATGTTTTTATGTTTCTACCCTATTTATATTTATGAATAAATATAAATATGAAAGTTAGTAAAAAATAATAAATTTAAACATATTTATGAAAATAAACTCCTTCTGGAAAAATTCACTAAAGAGAATGTCTTTTTCTCCTGGTAATATTTTTGATTACACCTCTGACGCCAAAAACTATGCATGCTCTATTTCACGTTGTAACACAAACAATTCAAAATGCCTGTTCCACATTAAATATGGTAAGTTCACTTTTCTCTTCACAAAATACAAATTTATTTACTTAATTATTACTTTGTCTCCATAATTTGAAATAGTTTACCAATTCCAAGGCTATGTAAATACAACATTAAAAGTACTTTTTATATTTTACACTCAAATAGTTTCCACGTTCCTGTAACTTTCATCCATATTTCCTGATGTCTAAGTTTTCTGATACAGCATCAAAAACAATGGTGTTAAAAATTGGTTTTCAGGATATAAATAAATTCCACAATAATTTTATAACCTTTGTATGTCCAGCATACCTTAATTGTTGATTTTTAATATTTTTTAAATATGATATAAATCATATTGGCAAATGATTTTAATTTTGATCTTTTTTTAAAAAAAATTCCAGCTTGAAATTATTTTTAATATTTCTTTAGAAAGAAATATTAGCGTCCCCAAAATAATTGTTTGGACAAATTTAAAGGTTTTTTTTTCTTTAACATTTTTCATCATAATTTAAAATAAGTTTTTCTTTTTTATAAATATTTTATACCATTCCATTTTTGATGAAACTCTTGTATTTCTCCATAAGGTTCTTTTAATAAAATTCAGTTGTAAACTAATGCGAATTATCAGAATAGTTAAAATTATATGCTTTATATGATAATAACACTTACAATTTTTTCTCAATCCTTTTATATTTGGTGATGACTTTCCCATGTCTAAGTTGATGACAAATTGGATAAAGTAGATCGGTAAGTAGGAAATATTTATTTTTTAGCCTTGCATATTTATACCACAACCTTATAACAATAAATTACTGTACTTTTAGAATTTTAAAATGATAAAATTGACTATTAAGCTATTAATTAATTTACCGAGGTTGTAAAAACCCTGATGATGGTATCATGGTATAATAAAATAACAGTGACCCTGGAATTCCTGCACAGCTCTTTTATAGGTGTCCAAAATACACGTTTTCATTGGTCAATTTCAACAATGCTTGCTTCATAATGTTGGGAATAGAATGCCAGGTTAAATTTAAAACTAATAATAATTTATTAAATATTTATTTTTATTATATTATTCAATTCTTAATTCATTTTCATATTTTATTTACACTGATTAAATACTTCAAAATAACTTTTAAAAATCATATTTTAATATTTATTACATTTCTACCTTTATTTTAAACAAAACATATTTATTTTCAACAAAAAACATAAATCTGATTTTATTTATTATACTCACTTAAAAAATCCAATTTAACATTTATAACAGATAATATTATTTTATTTTCAAACACATGTGTGCATCACATGATTTATAAAACTAAATTAGACACTAGTAATTTAAAGAAAACTAAAATAAATATTCTCATTTATAAAATATTACATAAGTCAATATCATAGCACAATTTTAAAATAAGTATTTTAACATTATAAGACCAAAAATACACTTATCTCCTACATGATTATTTTTAATTAAATAATTTAACATATAACCATTAAATACAATTATTATTATTAAAAAATCTATTCGTTTAACTTTAAAAATATTACTTTTAAAATATACCTTAATAATTTATCTATAAGACTTATTAAATCAATATTTATTCTAGACAGTTCTCCCAATCATACAATCTTATAATGATTTTTAGCTAACTACTTCCTTACAAATACCAACACAATATTATACATAAATTATTTTACTTGCTTTAACTAAATTATTCAAAGATCATCAACACATAACATACATCATCTCTTACTTAACTTTAAAATTTAAAATTTTCTAGTAAATTGTTAGAAATAATCCATTCTAACCTAAACAAAGGGGCACTATATATACATATATATATATATATATATATGTATATATAGTGCAAAAATATTTTTATAAAAATATTTTTACTTATATATATATATATATATATATATAAGTAAAAATATTTTTGAAAGTATTTGGACATCCAGTCCTTTATGGATAATATATTAATTAAAAAAGTAATAATAACATCTTGTAAATTCTTATTCCCATTAATTTTAAATAAATGAGTTATGTCTTATTACATAGAGCAAAAAAAGAAGATGAAGAAAAATCTAGATTAAAAAAGGCCTGCAATGATGATTATTATTGTTGTTTTGTGTTTCGAAATGAGTTAAAATATTATTAATTATATTTAAAAGAAGGTGTCTCATTAATAATAATAATAATAATAATAATAATAATAATAATAATAATAATAATAATAATAATAATAATAATAATAATAATAATAATAATAATAATAATAATAATAATAATAATAATAATAATAATAATAATAATAATAATAATAATAATAATAATAATAATAATAATAATAATAATAATAATAATAATAATAATAATAATAATAATAATAATAATAATAATAATAATAATAATAATAATAATAATAATAATAATAATAATAATAATAATGGATGTGGGATTTGCTGAATTATGTCATAATTTATCAGTAAATTTAAAGTTTCTTCCCTACTTCCATCTTTCTGTTAATATTTCTTAATGCAAACATTTCTTTTTAAATCATACATATGTCTGTCTATTTTTATGTTGTATCAGGATGAGGTTTTAAATAATTTGAATTACACTAATGTGTATATTAAGAACAACATCTGTCTACTTTCATATTTGAACTTATCTTATCCCATGACTTAATAAATAACCATTTCTATTTTTTCTATAAGAAATGATTTTGCTGTTTTCAAATCAATGAGAATACATCTGTATTATTTAAAACAATCATAATTTTTATTGAATTGGGTCATATCTTAGAATCCTTTTAATAATTATCAAATGTGAAAATAATAATAATTAATGATGATCCTATGTTGTTTTTTAATGTGATCAGACGAGATTTGTTAAAATATATTTGGAATATAATCATTGCTAAATATTCTTAAATATATAATAGCTTTTCAAAATGTGAATTTTACAACATTGAAACTGCTTTCATAGCAATATGTTAATTTAAGTTTCCTAATATAACTTGGATTAATAACAATATAAAACTTATCATAAATAAAGGTAAATAAAGATTTAAAAAAATATGATTTCTATGAAATAACAATATTCTACATAGTTTTATTTTCTTTTGGATAGTAGATATATTAAAACGGTGAAACCCTTATTCCTGAACTTTATACATTGTAATTAAAATTCGCAAATATTAACATTATTGTCATTTATAGAAGTTTCAACAAATATTATTTAATAAATTCACAGTTTATATTATTGCATTTATAATTGAATTTTACGATTTATTGACAAAAATGCAAAGTCAAAAATAATAATGGAATGATGATATAAATATGTGTGGTAACATGTGACTCTTTAATTTTGCGACACTGAAATATAGAGTTCATATTTTGCTATCTAAATAAATTAGAATTCATTTTGTACTGTCTTTTCGGTAAATAATCTCTAAGGTAGAATACGATAAAAATTACAGTATTTTATTGCATCATTTACACTGTTGCGTGGTTGTAATTTTTTTTTTTGAAAATTCAAGTGTATGCATTGATATAATTTGTTAATGACACTAAATATACAAATAATTTCACAGTCGTCAACTCCATTAACAAATTCTGATGGTTTGTGTACTTATTATATACTAACTAAAAGAGACATGGAACTTTCTGTGATAAAATTACTCTCTTTTATTAATTGTTTCAAATGAAAACTTTATTAATATCCAATATTCCCAATTCAAAAACTGTCCCACATTGGAATAATAAGTGTCCAGTGTGATTTATAGACAATGAGCCTCACACTTTCACTATATTAATTTATATAGAACCACATTGTTTTTGTAAACCATTCACTAGACATCGTAAGCAGTAATTTAAAGTGAGTGGTCTGTCCTCACACTTTCATTTCCAGTACTTAAGATTTGCCCATATATAAGCATTTGGGTTGGAAAGAATAAGTGGATTCATTTTATTCTTTCATAAATACTATATCTTGTGTTGGGAGTGAAAGTATTCATTTATTATTAACACTTGTAAAAGCGCATGCACAATAGCTAGAAAAGGCTGACCTTCAATGTATTACAATTTATAAAACATAGCACTATAAAATAAATGCTTATTTACATATATTAAGAAATATGATGTATGTGTAACATATTTTTGAAAGTATTAAATTTATATAGTATTTTATGGAAAATATATTAAATAAGTTGGAATAATAACAAAATTGAAAAATCTCCTTACCATCAATTTTTAATAATTGAGTAATTTAATATTAAATACAGTTATAAAAACCAAGATGCAAAAAGTGAGATAGATTAATGAATTACTACAACCATGATTGTTTATATTAGTGTTGTTTATTTATATTTCAAATTATGTGTCATAATTTTATTAATTGTGTTTAAAAGAAACAATGTCACTAGTTTTTATTTCATTTAAATAAATAAGAAGTATATCCACAATTGATTACTCGAAGAGTATATAAGCTATAAATTGGATACTTCATTTTATTTATATCATTATTATTATCTAAATTCTACTTATTTGTATTTGTTTAATAGGACCACCAACTATTGTAGTAACATCAACTCCAATTACTGTATCATCTACAAGTCCTTCCACAGGTTAATCATATATATATATATATATATATATATATATATGATTAACAGATATAGATATATATATATATATATATATATATATATATATATATATAATTATTCTGTTCTTTTAGTTTATCCTTTTTGCATAAACGATTAATTTGAGAATAATATCAATGTTTTATGATATATATTATTTAAGAAATGAATATATAAAATAAGGTCGCAAATATATTATTAGGTAATTGAATAAATAGAAGCATAGTTAGAAAGGTTAATTTACAGATAAAAATGCATAGACAGATAAATAAATAGAACATTGTTTAATAGATATATCACTGGACTGTTACATGTGATTACAGAGACGAAAATAAATAATGATTTATACATAAAGTAAGACGTACTTTATATACATGAAAATGATAAATGTAAACGTTGTATTGTTTTATATAATAATAATAATAATAATAATAATAATAATAATAATAATAATAATAATAATAATAATAATAACAACAAACAACAACAACAACAACAATAATAATAATAATAATAATAACAATAACAACAACAATAATAATAATAATAATAATAATAATAATAATAATAATAATAATAATAATAATAATAATAATAATAATAATAATAATAATAATAATAATAATTGAAAGTTTAGCTTGTAGATTACCAATAAAATTACCTATTGTATGTTCCTATGTCCATGTTTCTGTTAATAATGCCTAATGTAACATATCTTTCAAAGTAACACATTTGCATGTCTGTTTTTATGTCATATCAGAATCACTTTTACTCAAAGCTTTTTTTAAACCGTTTGAATTGTGCATATGTGTTTATTAAGAACAAATGTGGCTGCATTCCCATTTGAACTTAAGTTTACCCATGATATTAACAAATATAATAACTAGATCTTTTTTCTGTAAGCAGTCATTTTTCTTCATCTTCAAATCAATGACTGATATATCTGTATTATTTAAGAAATCATATTATTTATTGAAGCATGTCATTTCTAAGAATCATTTTAATAATAATCAAGCTTTAAAATAAAAATAATTAAAGGTATACTTATATTGTTTCTACATGGAAACAAACAATAGTTTTGAAATATATTTGTAATAACAATAATTGCTAAAAATTGTTAAATATGTAATAGTCATTCAAAATGAAAATGTTATAAATTTGAAACTGCTTTCATAGCAGTATGTTAATTTACTTTCCCAAATATAACATTGTTTAGTAACAATCTAAAATATTTTATAAATAAAATTAAATAAATATTAACAAAATTTACGATTTATATGAAATAGGAGTATTTCTATGTAGTCATCAGTTGTTTTTTTCGAAGATATATTAAAATCGTAAATCTGTTAAACCTGAACTTCATACATTTTAATTAAATATAGCAGATTTTAATCTTATTATCATTTATGGAAGTATGAATAAAATATTTAATAGATTTACAGTTTATATTATTACATTGATATTTTAATGTCATGATTAATTGAGAGAAATGTCATGCACAATCAAGAATAGATAATTGAAACGGTTTTCACTTACGTGAAAGATTATCCAACTTGTAGCCGCTTGAAATGAATCAATATTATCCTTATATATTTGACTGTTCACCATAATAATAAAATCCACTGGCAACTTTTCATGCATTGGCATTTTTTTTAGAATTGTAATTTGATCTCCCAAATTATGACTTTGTGACCCACGAAGAAATTAATTATTTACTGCATGATATAATTATTTATCCAAAGCATATTATCTTGATTTTTATTAATATAAATTAAATTACAGTTATATAACAAAATTATCTTTATAATCGTCTGAATTTTATCAAATACTTCTGATGACTTAATTACTTACTGGCTTCGTTTTTTTCCTCTCTTTTTTTATTGTCTGTCTTTTATCCAAAATTCCCGCCAATATTACCAAAAAGTTGTCTCATTTACAAAGCATTTTTATTTTTAACATAAAAATAATATTTCAAAACTAATTAAATTCAACCTTTTAATTTTAACATAAAATGATGTATTTAGTCAACTTTATAAAAATATTTACTAAGCTATTAAAATTATCAATCTTTTATTATTATAATTATTTAAAACAAAATATTATTATAAAATTATTTATAGACCTAAAAAACAACCATAAACGAATAAAAGCAATAGTATGTTTATAATATCTTTTTCAGTCTCTACTAACATTATCTATCAAGTTATTAGTGCCAGTTATATTTTTAAAATTTAAAATTTTGGATGATTAATTACATCTTATTACTGTAATTTATTAAAATAATTTATTATGGTGAACTAATTAAAAGGTCCCAATATATTGTAACGGGGATGGGGGGGGGGGGTTCAGGAGGTAGAAGGAAATGGACTGAATTTGGGGTGATGGGATATCATCGTCATCAACCCCAAGTCAACACAAAATGAAATATTAATAATTTTACAAAAAAGTATATATAAGTAAACTATGATATTTAATAATAAATGAGATTAGAGAATCTCTGAGAACATTGAGAGATCAGCCAGCTAACTCAGAAGAGCAACTAAAAGCATAATATATAAATTCAACCAGCATTATAAAGTAAATATCAGTATAAGTAAATACTTGAGAGAAATAATCATCCATCATCATCATTGATGGGAATAAACAAATCAGTACAATAAATCAACATTCTATCTTGTGGCTGGATTTGAACAATAAAAAATATGAATCGACAGTCAACCTTGTGACTGGATGGGAAATGGGTCTTCTGTAGACCAGGCTAACTATTGAGCTTTTTCCAGCTTGGACAATTATATAAACATAACTTGGATGCACCAGCTTAGTGCCCATCCATTAAAATACACAATAATCAGAAATCAAATCAATAATGCTGGGACATTTAAAACATGCTGATCATCATCAATGCCCTGGCCACTTGTACTTGCCAACTATAAACTTAAATTTTTAACAAGATTAAATTAAAATAAAATATAGTGTGTGGGCCTTAAAGAGTATCATCTTTTGCACCAACCGGGATGATGATTGATCATCTCTGGATGCCCAAAGCACTAAACACATCCCCATTTGTCCATGTCTGAATCTAGTCCAGAGAACATGAAGCTCTATTTCTGTATGTGAACAAAAGATGATGGAAACAATTTTAACAATTAAATACAAGTTTATTCATAACAAAAGAATGAATGATATTTAAGGTCTTATAAGGGTTCTGATTTTGAATGATACACAATAATAAAGTCATCATTCTATAATTTACAACATTACTACAAAATTCAAGTTATTACTTTAATTGACAATATTTACCATTCAAAATTCAAATTGCTACATTAATTTACAAGATTACAATTCATATTATTATTATGGTTTACATATATATGCGCACAGACCGCGATTTATAATATACAATTAATATTCAATAACACAATAATTATCATTTGCATATGTCTTATTTGACAAGCATTGACATATATGTACGCACAGATTATTTGACAAGCATTGATATATATGCGCACACAGATTATTTGACAAGCATGAGCGCACAGATTATTTATAAATTTAATTTTGTCAAACAATAAATAACATTACTTTTATAATTAATAATTCCACTTTGAATATACATAAATTTTACATACTTGTCATAATGATAAAAGTTATTTTCGCAATTATTCTTTTTGTTAAATATAGCTTTTTTTTTTTCTTAAAATAAATCTGATCAAATTTTTGACAGATGATTGTTGATTGATTTAAAATGTCTTTTTTTTTTAATAAACGAAATATACAATCGTTTTATAGAATTAAGAAAATATAAATTTCAAAATGTCTTTCTGCTTGATTAGTTAATGCTGATGAAATTGGCAAGGTGAGAGAAGAAAAGTGAATATGTGAAGTGCAGCTCTTCATGCCATGATAAGTAGATAGTCAAGCATGAACTAAGTACACAATGCCTCATGATGTCGTGAGAAAATACCTCATTATTAAGCACTGCCCCTCTAAGTACCTAGACAGATCATCCACAAGAAATAGTATCCAGAAAAAAATATCAAGCACTGAGCCAGTCCTGCTCATCTCTTGTGAGTCTTAGGGGCTTTAGAAAAGGTCTATTCATGAGACCAAGGCCTATTCATGAGGCCTACATATACACTGCTGGACTACCCCAGAAGCTCAATATCTAGGTCTAGACAGTGCTGAGCATATACTTTGGAGCGCCATAAACACATTGCATCCACACAGCTCTGCTCAACCATACACCCACCATAAACATAAAAAGTACAAATTCATGCATCACTTTCAAAATGTAATTTTACTAAAGAAATTATTTAAAAGTTTGTTATATATAACTTTACTCACCACAGCTGTATATATTTTTATCTGTTCTTCTCTGCCTTTAGATAGTCAGCATCTATATAATTATTTGTTTAGCAAGCTGGTTTTTTTGGTCTGTTAGAAAAATATAATCCATGTTTGTTGTCATCATCAGATAAAAGTATAATCCATGTATAATGATGGTCCATAGTTGGCCTCCTGTCTGTGTAGAACTGTTCTAGGTAAGCAGCTGTCCTTTCCATGTTTAAGGCTATGAATTTCAGCACAAAAAAGTGGGTCATTTACTTGACATGAATTCAAACTCCTACCAGGAAAATAGTAGCATTTCCTGAATTCACTGTTCTGCCTTCAGCCATATAACTTCATAGTAGCTATTTTGCCAACTCTCCAGTCAGCTAAAACCAACTGCTGCAAACTTCATCAAGTTGCAACAAAATATTGCCACCAACTCTTCAGCTGGCCCTTCTTACAAAAAACTAGTAATCAGACTGGCTGATATTTTTTATCAGCTCTTTTTATAAAATCATCTAAGGTGATAAGATCTTGATTAAAAACAGAGCTTTTATTTTTAGCTCTCTAATCCCTTTGAAAACATATATGTTTTAATTAATTAAAACAATTTCAAAAACAAGTATTGTGTTTTTACATTTCACAATCAGAATAATAATAATAACAATATAATATTTATATTTATTAAGACCTTTTTTAAAACATTAATTTCATAATGAAATTTTATTTTAAACCCAAAGTTATTTAACCCTTTACTTGTTATTATTTTATTTTAGTAAATGTAGAAAAATGTCTACCATAATTTTTGTCTGTGTTTATTTCTACTTTTCCTTTATTTTACACATATATATGCACATACACGTTATTAGTGTATGCTATGTAAGCCAACTGGTTACAATATATATATATATATATATTGAAACTGTTAGACCTGTTTCACCTATTATCTTCGATAATAGTATATTTCGTTACACTCAGATTGCGTCTGTTTCTTTAATTTAAAACATTGATTGTGCTTATAAAATAGCAGAGTATGTGTGTATATTATCATACTATTAATTATAATATAGAAATACAGTCTTAAATATTTATATATGCACATATTCATTTTAGGTTTGTTAAAACTGAATTAAACATCATGGTGTGAAATTAGAATTTATCTATATAGCAGCATAATTTAAATTTATAAAATCATTTATTTAAGTTTCAATGTTCATGTTATATAATTATTTATTTAAGTTTCAGTATTCATTTTAAATAATTTTCAAGTTAGATAATTTTCAGTTCTTTTGTTTGTTTAAAATTACATAAGCAGAAAGTTTTTTATCAGTTTTAGCATTTCTAAAAATAAATCTTTAGCCAAAATTTGACCTAATTAAAATTATAACTGAGACCAATTATAAAATTCAGTCAGGCAGAAATCTATACTAATTGCTTGGAAAAACTATAGCTATGATGCATATTGCAACTCTCTGGGGAATATCATCTTTGATTCAGGAGATAACTATGACGTCAATTAGAATAAAAGAGCCTTTAAGAGTCCGGATTTAGCTATACCAAATAATTTACTAAGGAATATATAGTTAAAGGCTAGTTCGAACCAGTCATCAGGTGATGTGGCACGAGAAAAAAGGAGGAGGGAACTTCTGTCAAAAATAATATAAAAAGCTGTAATAGCCATCAAAATCCATCTAAATCCATCCATCTAAATCCAGCCTTTTACTGTTACTGTTGCTGTTGAAAAGTTGCTGAAATATTTCTGAAGACCAGAGCTGAAAGTTAAATAAGAAAATTGTTCCTGCCGTATTTAGCAAGCTGAATTCTAGAAAGCCAGTATTCAAGCTATTCCAATCATGACCGTTGGCTAGAAGACAAAAAGACCGCCATTTACTCTTCCCAGACAAGCGGCTATGATGGGAGAAGACATCCACCTCAACCATGCCCAGCCCATGATGGAGAGAAGCACATCTGAAATACCATAGAGTTTCTGACAAAGGTGATGGAAAAAGCTGCCACCGAAGTAAATTGACAAAACCACATCCAGACTAAAACCCAGAGAATCCCAACCTGATTTGATAGAGAGAAGCACATTAAAGAATGCCTAAAAATAATTTACCGGTAAATCATTCTGCAGAATGTTTAATTTCATAACTAAAATTATTTTAAATGAAAAGTTAGCCTAACTAATCAATCTCGCAATTCATAATGCCCTTTAAATGTTACAATAAGCCTTTTATATTAAATTTATTTAAAGCTTAGAGCACTCTCAAAATTCTTGCTTGATCATACATAAATTATTTGATTGAATGTTAACCTTCTAAGTAAGCCTAAATATTTAGTCTCTATAAAAACATTCAAACAGAGTTTTATTTGTAAATTATAGATTTATTGTTCGTTTTATGCAATTTATTCTTATGCCATCTATCTTTAGTTTTAAGTTCATGTTTATTAATTTATGCTATGTCCATCGGAACGGAGTTTTGTGTTTTTAATAAATTACCAGGAAAAGGTGAGGAGAGTAATCACTTTTATTATATCAGAATATTGCGATATAAAGAATATAGTCAAAACTCCCTTCTGAAACAAAAGTATTATTTACGCTAGAGTGAATCAGTATTTATAACGCCCTAACAAGTTACTTAAAATGAAATCTTTTGCTAAAGTTATTTAAAATGAAATCTTTTGCTAAAGTTATTTAAAATGAAAATCTTTTACTAAAGTTATTTAAAATAAAAATATTTTGCTAAAGTTATTTAAAATGTATATTTTGTGTATATTATTTAAAGCACATCTTTTTCTCAAGTTATTTAAAATGTATATTCTGCATATTTGCGTATATTATTTAAAACGCAGATTTCGCTCATGTATATTTGCGTAAGTTATTTAAAAGTATATTTTATGCAAGCTATTTAAAATATAAGTTTTATGTAAGTTATTTGAAACACATTTTTCATTATTAGTAAGGTCTATTTTGATGAGTTATTTAAGATGAGTAATTAATTTATTTAAAAATCAATATTTTGCATGAGCTATTTAATAATCCATATTTTAGATTTAAAAAATCAGTTTGATATTAGATGTAGATTATACTACATATAATTAAGGTTTTCAGTTCTAATAAATCTTACGTTTTGCTATAACTTCGTTTAATTAGAGAATAAGAAGATATGCAGAAAACCTTAAATCAGATTCTTGTTAATCGCCTTTATCATGTGATTTAATAATCTCATTTATGAACTGACCAGTTGTAGGAGCACTGAAGGAAGCTAAGATTTAGCACAATTAATTTATAAAATATTAATTTAGCATTGCGAATGTATTGCTAGTTTGCATAAATATGCATATCTACTTGCTATACCTATAATGGCCTATATCATGATCGTTTCCATGTCAAGTCATGCCTCGAAAGTTTAGGCAAATGTGACAGTTATTCGTATTTAACGGAACCAAAGCATTTCCAAAGGGCTCATAAGCCACTCTTCTGTTCACTTAATAAAAATGCCTCTTCCATTATAGCAAGCAGATTGGTTAGGGAACCGTTTACAGGTAATAAACCCCAATTAAGAATACATTCGAGGCACATTTATCTGATACTAGAGTTTCTAACACACTAGAATCTGATGTTCAACTGCCACACTTCAGTTCAGCTTCCCTAGAAATTAACTTCGGCTTTGAACCGATTCAGGATCTGAGTTAATGTGTTTATCTGTATAATAATTATTATAACATGGAAACATCTTTGTAGTTAAGTTTAAACCTAGTAATAATAATATAATCTCTATCAGTTACCAATAAATTGATCACTCTAGCTGTTACTTATTTCCACTATATAAAACATAGCGTGAATTGGGACATGAAAGATGACATAAGCTTATTAAAAAGTCATATGCTAATTAAATCATTTGTAACCCTGAGAATCCACTCATTGCTTTGTGATATTATTTTATAACCCTGAGATACTCACCTGTGTGTGAACCATATAATTAGCTTTCTAACCCTGAATCACTCACCTGCGTGTGAGCACACTATATGAATGACTGCAATAATATATTCTTCATAACCTGGAGTATACACTCACCTGTGTGTGAGCCAGCTATACCCAATTGACTATGCTTTAGTATTGATTAATTGTTATATTAAATTTATGAAATATAAACTAGTCTCAGTCTCATTACTTGCTCATTACTTATGAATCACTAGTTAAGTTATATAATATAATAGGGGGGTTGTCTCATGTTTTACTGCTTTGCTATTGCTGGAACATGATTAAAGAGATATCAAGTGTAACCTCAGGCATGTCAATTGCGATGAGTTGACTTGGAAACATGAGTATGAGAGTTGAGGTATGATCAGACATAGGATATTACTATCCCAACTTGGTCAGCTTTTGGTTCTCTGTCTCGGACTCTCAGTCTGTTGAGCAAATGTCCAAACCTGACCGTTACAATATATATATATATATATATGTTAATTCTAATATTTTCATGGATAATAGATGTCATATTATTATTACTATTTGCAGGATATTCCGTGTAGTGAAAAATCTAAATGCTGACGTTTCAGTACAATATCTAATACCTTCCTAAGAGCGTCCTCTTTCTCAAATCATAAGAATGCATGTGAGATTTAAAATCGTTTTTATCAAAAAAACATTTTCTTTCTCCTCATATTTAAATTCCATTGGTTGAGAAGTTTTAAAATTTATTTTCTCTTCCAATAGCTTCTTCCAAATGTTGTTAATCTTCTTTAATTCACACCTTTCATTTATGCTCTTGGGCCTTTTAAAAATCTCTATAGCTTCTCTTAGCAATCTCTGGTCATATTGTTCAATTTTTGCTAAAATATTTGTTTTTAAAAAATTGATATCAATGATTTGTTAATTTTATATGAGAATAAATAGCTGATGAATTGGATTTTTCTCTGACTGCCAGAATGTGTTTTTCCTTTCTAATACTTATTCTACAATTAGTCTTCCAATATATGTATGTGGACAGACCCTACATGAACTTTCATATACACCATGACACTCCAAAGCAATTTTATCTTTAGGAAGTGGAAATATTTCACTAATTTTTTTATAAGTAGTATAAACTGTGTGAAGATTATTATTTTTTAAAATGTTACCAATTCTATCAGTTATTCCTTTTATAAATGGCAAAATTGTCTTAATTTTTGAATTTTCAAAATCTTTTTTCTTTTTATATGTATAAGCCCTATTAATAATATTGTAATTAAAACCATTATGAAGAAGCATTTTATTAGTAACAAAAAGGTATCCGGGAAAATGGCTATCATCAGAAAGTCTTTGCCACTGAAAATAGTTGTTCAGGATGGTGATGAGAAGAAAAATGCAGATATCTCCCAGTGTGTGTTTTTTTTTTTATATATTCCATGGGATAAAGAACCATTTTCCCTTCTTTCAATCAAAACATCTAAAAAAGGTAATTGATTATTATTTTCTATTTCCATAGTAAAATTAATATTGTTGTGAAAAGACTTTAAAAAATTAAAAAGTCATCAAGAGCATGCTTACCATGAGGCCAAATAACAAAGGTATCATCAACATACCTCAGCCATATAGATGGTTTTTTAACTGCTGAAGTCAAAATTTTATAATAAAGGTTTTAAGTTTGCAATAACACCAACAAAATTATCTTTTGAGGATATTATTTGCAGAGTCGAAAGTAGTTTATTAAAAATACCTTGTGGGGATGCAGATATAGTGAGGGGAAAAATATACAATGTTTTAAATAAAGCAAAACCACCTAAAACTAATTTATCATTTAATGAAAGAAGAGCTTTGTTCGCATTAAAAAATAACAAATCTATTACTATTCTTCTGGCAGATAAGGGTAATACTACAGTAATTTTAAATAAGACTGATTATTTCTAAAAAAAAATGCATGATTTATTAAATGATAATATTTATAAAAAAATTATAGAGATCCTATGACTTATCTTGAAAAGAAAACGAAAGCATTACTTTATTCTACTGATCTAGATTTAGAAACAAAGATCCAGCTTACTCCCAGGGAAAAATCTTCTTTTTATCCAAAATTATATGGTTTACCAAAAGTTCATAAGCCAGATATTCCATTGAGACCGATTGTAAGTGCAGTTGATTCACCTACTCAGACACTAGCTTGTTTTTTGACTTCTTTTTTACACCGCATTCAACAACGATGTCATCATATGCTAAAGATGCTAATCATTTTCTTGAGCTTATACGGAATATTAAATTGACTAAGAATGATATTTTGGTAAGTTTTGACATTGTTTCACTTTTTACTAGTGTACCTGTAAATGAAGCGATTCAAGTTTTAAAAATATTCAGTTGCCTAATTTTGCTGTGGTTTTGATTGAACACTGCTTATCGAATACATTTTTTTGTTTTTGATGGGCAGATGTATAAACAAACATCAGGTCTATCTATGGGTTCACCAATTTCTCCAGCATTAGCTTCTATTTTTATGGAGGATTTGGAAAATAAAAGTTTGACTTCAGCAGTTGAAAAACCATCTATATGGCTGATGTATGTTGATGATACTTTTGTTATTTGGCCTCATGGTAAGCATGCTCTTGATGACTTTTTTAATTTTTTAAACTCTTTTCACAACAATATTAAATTTACTATGGAAATAGAAAATAGTAATCAATTACTTTTTTTAGATGTTTTGATTGAAAGAAGGGAAGATGGTTCTTTATCCCATGGTATATATAAAAAAACAACACACACTGGGAGATATCTGCATTTTTCTTCTCATCACTATCCTACGCAACTATTTTCAGTGGTGAAGACATTATTGGATAGAACAAAGAGACTTTCTGATGATCGCCATTTTCACCGGGACCTTTTTGCTACTAATAAAATGCTTCTTCATAATGGTTTTAATTACAACATTATTAATAGGGCTTATACATATAAAAAAAGATTTTGATAAATCAAAAATTAAGACAATTTTGCCATATATAAAAGGAGTAACTGATAGAATTGGTAACATTTTAAAAATAATAATAATCACACAGTTTATACTACTTATAAAAAAATTAGTGAAATATTTCCACTTCCTAAAGATAAAATTGCTTTGGAGTGTCATGGTGTATATGAAATTCCATGTAGGGTCTGTCATATTGGAAGACTAATCGTAGAATAAATATTAGAAAGGAAGAACACATTCTGGCAGTCAGAGACAAATTCAATTCATTAGCTATTTATTCTCATATAAAATTAACTAATCATGATATCAATTTTGAAAAAACAAATATTTTAGCAAAAATTGAACAATATGACCAGAGATTGCTAAGAAAAGCTATAGAGATTTTTAAAAGGCCCAAGAGCATAAATGAAAGGTGTGAATTAAAGAAGATTAACAACATTTGGAAGAAGCTATTGGAAGAGAAAATAAATTTTAGAATTTCTCAACCAATAGAATTTAAATATGAGGAGAAAGAAAACGATAAAAAACGATTTTAAATCTCACACGCATTCTTATGCTTTGAGAAAGAGGATGCTCTGAGGAACGTACTTGATATCATACTGAAACTTCAGCATTTAGCTTTTTCACTACACGGAATATCCCGCAAATAGTAATAATAATATGATATATAATAATAATAATGATTATGATGATGACGATTAATAATAATAATAATAATAATAATAATAATAATAATAATAATAATAATAATAATAATAATAATAATAATAATAATAATAATAATAATAATAGATGTGGGATTTGCTGGAGTATGTCATAAACTATCAGTAAAATTAAAGATTCTTCTTCCCTACTTCCATCTTTCTGTTAATATTTCTTAATGCAAACATTTTTTTTTAAAATAGCACATATGTCTGTCTATCTAGTATCAGGATGACTTTTTAAACACTTTGAATTATCCTAATGTGTATATTAAGTAAAACATCTGTTTAGTTTCATATTTGAACTTATGTTTTCCCAAGGTTTTAAGAAAAAAATAACCATTTCTTCTTTTTCTATAAGAAATGATTTTTTTCTATTTTCAAATCAATGACAAATACATCTGCATTTAGTAAAAAATCATAATTTTTTATTGAAGTGGGTCACTTCTTATACTCTTTTTAATAATAATCAAATGTAAAAATAATAATAATAATAATAATAATAATAATAATAATAATAATAATAATAATAATAATAATAATAATAATAATAATAATAATAATAATAATAATAATAATAAATTATGTTTGTATGTTGTTTTTTAAAGTTATCAGGCGATATTTGTTAAAATATATTTATAGTAACAATGATTGCTAAACATTCTTAAACATATCCGAGTTCTGAAAATGAGAATATTATGAAATCGAAACTGCACTTATAGCAGGATGTTAATTTACGTTTCCAAATTTAACATCGTTTCCTAACAATATAAACCGCATCATAAATAAAGTGTAATAAATATTTATAAATATTACGATTTAAATAAAATAGGAGGATTTGACTTACTTCTGAACGTTGTACGTTTTAATAAAAATACAAGAGATGAACATAATTGTCATTTTAGATGTTTAAACAAATTTTCAAGATTTGTTGATAAAAATGCAGAGTCAAAAATAATGAAGGAAGAATGATTTGAATATGTGTGGTAATAATTGATATCCAAATTTTGTGGTTTATAATATTGAAGTTGAAAACTAATCTATTGTTATCTAAATAAATTACAATTCATGTTGGCCTGTCATTTCTATAAATAATTTGTAAGATAGAATATGATAAAAAATACAATATTCAATTTCAATACTTGTGCTATTGCGCAATTGTAATGGTTTTTTTTTTTTTTTTGAGAAAACAAAATTGAGCATTGATAAAAATGTTTAACTATCATAAATATATAAATGCTATCATAATCGTTAACTCTATAAGGAGGAATTAATAATTTGTGTCTTCATTGTAATCTTTCTCTGAATAAATCAAAACTTCCTTTGATAAAATTATATTTTTTGCCAAATCTTTCAAATGAAAAACAATTTATTAAAGAGCTAATATTGCCAAAAACTCATAAAACATCCTGCATTGGAAAAAGAAAAGTGGGGTGTCATTTACAGACAATGAGCTTCATAGTTTCATGATCTATTATTATACTTATACACATTGGTTTGGCAAGTTATTAACAAATATTGCTTCTCAAAAGAAATAAATAACTAAAATTATGGTAAAAGCCTGAAATCTGGCACGGCAGCTTGGGGCATTGTTTACGTGTCAAAACACATAAAAATGCCTTTTCGGTGGCCACGGCCTTACAGGATAATTCAACATTTACGTATTGTATTAACCCATTGAGCTAGGCCACTTTACATGACATTGCACAAAAATATTACAACCTGTTTTGTGCTTCGAGAGAAGCTATTTACACGTATTCATTCTATTCATAGCTGATTACTGTATTGCTTGAGGGTGTTTAAATTTCAAGGCGGTAAGACTTTTTCAAATCTTTGTAATAGAGTAATGTCATTTCGATTTAAAAAAATGTTGTTAATTATTAATAATTGTCATATGGTCCCCACCCTTCCCGAAAAAAAAAGGTTAATATGTAAAAAATTGGCAAAGTGTATGTTCGAACATGCTTCGACAAAGCTCATGCGCTAAGTCACGTTTCAGCATGGTGGGTAAAATATTCGAGACCACTAAAAGGTCTGAGACGAACGTGCAATTTTGAAACTTTTCTTCAAATAAATTGCCGAGTATAGAAAGTGTGTGAGATTGGTTTTTTTTATTTTATTTTGTCAGGCCCACGTAATGTCCACTTTTTATTATAGCAATAAAATCGAATAAATAAATTTAAAAAGTTCAAAGTTTGTGTCCTTTTTTGTTGTTTTTTATTTCATTAGAAATTGACAAGTATTTGGATTAAATTTTTTGCAGCGGGGTTAAAATAAATGACGACTTTGGTTGACTTTTTGTTAAGAATAACAAATTACGAAATACCCACCCCCACCCCAAAAGCAGTTTATTGTAGAAGGCTAAAAAAAAAAAAGGTAATTCTAACGAAATAGAAATCAAAGTAAAAAGTGAGAAAAAGTTGTTTAAAAAAAAGAAAAAAGTTAAATTCTAGACTTTAGGTTTACAATTCTTTTTCCGAGTGAGTGGAGGTGGGTGTTTGAAAACAATTTTTTAATCGGCAAAAACACAAAAGTAAATTTTGACTTAATATTAAGAAAAACAATTACGTCAGCCAAAATGAAATCAAAATTCGAAACAAGTCCCAAAGTTGATTCTTTTTTTTCAGCGCTGTTAAAATAATTGACTATTTTTGTTGGCCTTTTTGTTAATAACAGTACGAACCCCCCCTCCCCCTCTCAAAAAGCTGTTTCTCGTAGTAGCCAAAAAAAAAAGGCTAATTCAAACATAATCTAAATCAAAGTGAAAACAAGTTGTGTTTAAATAAAAAGTAAAATTAATAATAATAAGAAAAACCATTTAGTCAAGCCAAAAAAAATAAATAAAAGAAAGGTAGAATTAAGTTCTAAAAAAGTCGCAAATAATTGTATTCTATTTTTTCGGCGGTGGGATTCAAACAAATTTTTTTGACGTCGTGAAACGATCCAAAATTTTAAAATGATAAAAAGAAAAAATTCAATTAGCAAAATTTGTTGAAAAAATATCAGGTTTGAATATCAAAATTTGTTTAATAATAAAGAAATCATGTTCTAAATGAAATAAAAATTATTTGTTTAATCAATATTAGAAAAAAAAAACCTTGTTGTCTAAAAAAAGAAAAGGTTGCCGCGGCCCGGTAACGTTATATTTCATTGATTTGTCTAGCATCAACGCTCCAAGCGGCTTTGCCAAATTATGGAATATTATATATATATGTGTGTGTGTAAAAATATTGTTTTGAAAGTATTTCTATATTTAGTATTTTATGGATAATATATTAAATAAAAATTATTAATAACAACTTCTAATATCCCGTTCCCATCAATTTTAAATAATTGAGTAGTTTAATATTGAATACAGTAAAAAAACGAAGATGAATTAATACAGAACTAGAATAATGAATTTCCACAATGGTGATTTTTAATATTATTGTTGTTTATTTATGTTTCTTATTATGTTTTATAATTTTATTACATATGTGTAAAAGAAGCAATCTCATTAAAATTATTTTTTCCGTTTATATAAATAATACATTTATGCTTAATTTATTACTGCAAGAGCGTACATATTATAAATTAGTCACTGCTTAATATTATTTATAATACTTTTAGCTATAATTTATTTATTTGTTTTTCTTTAATAGGACTGACAACTATCGTAATAACACCAACATCTCCTACCGAATCATCTACAAGTCCTTTCACAGGTTCGTCATATATATGTATAAGTATGTATAATTATTGTAGATATATAAACCGGATAGAAGTATCGTCTGATTCTTCTCTAAGGTAGAATACAAAAAATATACAGTATTCTATTTCAACACTTACACTACTAAATAGTTGTAGTCTCTTTTTCTGAAAATTCAAACTTATGCATTGATATAATTTGTTAATTAAACTAAATATACAAATATTACAATAGTCCTTGACTTTATAATCAAATTCTATTTTTTGTGTACTTATTTTCTTCTTACTAAAAGAAAAATAAAACTTATTGGCATAAAATTATACTGGTTTATTAAATGTTTCGAATTCAAAGTAATTTATTAATAGCTAATATCTCGCAAAGTCGAAAAACGTCACACATTGGAATAATACTAGTGTGGTGGAATTTATACACCATGAACATCACTGCGATCTAGATTTGTATAGAAACAAATTGGTTATGGAAATAATTAAGTAAACATTATTGCATCTCAAAATAAATAAATAAATATATTAAGGAATATGATATATATGCAAAAATATTTTTGAAAGTATTTGGATATATAATATTTTATTGAACATTTATTAAATAAGTTGCAGTAATAACAAAATTGAAAAATCTTCCCATCAATTTTAAATAATTGACTAATTTAAAATTAAATATAGTAATAAAAAACAAGAAGAAAATAATGTGAGCTAGATTAATTAATGAAGTACTATAAAATTGCTTGTTTATATTTGTGTTGGTTATTTATATTTCAAATTATGTGTCATAATTTTGTTCATTATGTTTAACAAAAACAGTCTCATTAAAACTAATATTTTTTCATTTAATGCAATAATACATGTATGCACAATTGATTACTGAAAGAGTATATAAATTAAAAATTACATACTGCTTGTATTATTTGTATTATCCAAAATCTACTGATTTGTGTTAGTTTAATAGAACCACCAACCAATGTAGTAACACCAAATCCCACTAAAGAATCATCCACAAGTTCTTCCATAGTTTAGTCATATATGTGAACATTTATATATAGTTGTAATGATATACATATACACCTGGTAGAAATATAGTCTAATTCTTCTTTTCTTTGAGTTTCTTTCATTTGCTTAAATCAGTAATTTGAGAATAATATTTAAGTGTTATATATTATTTAAAATACGGGATATAAAAATAATGTCATCAATATATTGTTATTTTATTCAATAAATAGAAGCCTAGTTATTAATGTTAATTTGCAGATAAAAAATGTATAGAGAGATAAATACATAGAAAGATGTATAGATTGTTTAATAGATAGCTCGATGGAGTGATACATATGATTACAGAAACGAAATAAATAATGATTTATCCATAAATTAAAAGATAAATTATTTACAAGAAAACTTTAAAATGATAAATGGAAGAATTATATTGTTTCATATTATTTTAATAATACAAATAAAATAATTCTAAATTCTTATTAACAATAAAAGCAACTACATGTCTATCTTTATCTCATATGAGAATGACTTTTCACAATGCCTTTTTAAACCCTTTGAATTATGGTGATGTAAATAGTAAGCACTAAATCTGACTCCTTTCATATTTGAATTTAAGTTTGCCCACAATTTTAACAAATAAAATAACTATTTATTTTTTTCTTTAAGAAGATATTTTTTTATAGTTTCAAATCAATTACAAATATATCAGTATTATTTAGGAAATTATATTTTTTATTGAAGCATGCCATTTTTCATAATCCTTCCAATAATAATCAAACGTGAAAATATTAATAAAAATTAATGATATTTCTATGTTGTTTCTAAAAAGTAAACAAACGACATTTTTTAAAATATATTTCTATTAACAATCGTTGCGAAACATTCTTAAATAGATAATAGACTTTTAACATAAGAATTTTATAAAATCGAAACTGTGCTCATAGCACATGTTAATTTATGTTTCCAAATATAACATGGAAGAGTAACAAAAAAAAAAAACACTTCATAAATAAAGTCAAATAAATATTTATAAGTATTAGGATTTTTATACAATAGGCGTATTTCTACATGGTCATACATTCTTTTTGATTGAACTTATATTAAAACAGTAAATGACATAACCCTGAACTTAAATCCATAGTTTATATTATTACAGTGATATTTGAAT
The DNA here is from genome assembly GCA_028023455.1 of Epiperipatus broadwayi. NCBI lineage: Eukaryota > Metazoa > Onychophora > Udeonychophora > Euonychophora > Peripatidae > Epiperipatus > Epiperipatus broadwayi. The sequence goes on along the minus strand of JAQFVV010000133.1, from coordinate 2,372,580 downwards.
CTCGCGATTTATTGTCAAAAATACAAAGTCAAAAATAATAATAGAAGGATGAAAAAAATATGTGTGGTAACAAGTGATACCCAGATTTTTTGGTTTATAACATTGAAGATGAGAGCTCATAAATTGCTATCTAAATAAATTACAATTCTTTTTGTACTGTCATTTCTGTAAATACCTTATAAATTAGAATAAGATAAAAATACAGTATTATTTTTCAACACTTATGCTACAGCACAGTTGTAATGAGTTTCTTTGACAAATCAAACCAATAAATTGATAAAATTTCTTAATTACACTATATATATATATATATATATATATATATATATATATATATATATATATATATATTGTACCAGTCAGAATTGTATGTTCGTCTAATAAGAACTAGCATCTAAGCAAAAGTACCTAGAGTTCAATCATATGTGAGATATACAGGTTAGGAATACTCATGAACTCTGCCCTATTGCCCATCTCCCAATTCTATAACATTACGAACAACACTTCTGATGATAGCAAATGAAATTTCTAACAATTCCCGTCTCAGAGAGTAAGCAGAGACACAAGAGATCTAAGGATTAACTAAAGGATGACACAATATAATAACAGATGTGCATGCATGAATGAATGAAAATCTCCAAAGAATAAATTAGTAAAGATGAATTATATCAATAATGTAGTTAAATTTGTATATAAGCAAATGGATATAAAGGATTAAATACGCTATGAATTTGTTTATACATAATGAATACTCTATCTGGGTTTCACCTACTATTTACTTGTGCATTCCATACTGACCTTAGCAACATGACTTAAGGATTGATGGATATGCAAATACCAAATATACATATTAATGAAAACAGTAATTAATCAAAACGATGTGGCTTAATATGCTAATTTAAGATATAAGATCTAGGGGGCTTCTATTACTCATGCTATGATATTTAAATAACAAATAATCTAATGAATTTCAATAATTACATATGGGGCTTCTATCATGAATGCTATGATAATTTAAAAAACAAATAATCTAACGAATTTTAATAATTATACATGGATTTTATAGCAATTATATTAACTACAGATTAATTATCTTGGAAATTATAAAATGTATTCAACATTTCGATTTACATTTGAATAGGAAAGAGCATAGTTATCTCTACATTCAGTCACATGATCTGACTTTTATAGGATTTATGAGAAGTTGATTCTTAACGTATTTAAGGTGGTTTAACGAGAGGGTGCATAGCACTAATAAGCTATACACATGATAGGGCTAGCTAAATTTATGTGATAACACGGAGGCTTGCGATGGCTTAAGAAATCATAGCATTACAACTTACAGACAAATAAAATATAGGAGGAAGTATAAATGATAGCATGTGGACCGAATGATAACACAAGGAAAGATGAGAAGCTTCATCAACTTGATAACAAAAATAGGTGAGCTCATCTGCGCTTGTGACAGATGGCATCTGATGACATGGTTGGTAAGATACTATGGTTTCTCGAATTCTGAATGTTAACCCATAATAGAGCCCACTGCAACCAAACACAACCTTTGGAGTTGGGGCCTCCACACTCTGCTGAGAAATGTGCTTTAAGTATTCTAGTAACAAATGAAAGTATGACAAAGCAATATTTTGATTTACGAACATTATCATCGAGTAGCATCATGAAGGCTTTCAGGTCTGTATTAACACTGATTTATTATGGCCTTAGAGATTAGTAAGCCTTGCATAATGAAATGATAAGATATAAGTAATCCCAAAAGGGGCACACAACTTGCCTAAAATATTATTTAGAATATCAATAATAAAAAAATAAAATTAGGATTCCCTTCGTTAAACGCATTTCAATACATTTGAAAAATTAGTTAATTAAATTATCGTTAGATGGCAGGTTAATTATATACTGAATCACCAGCCAAAGGTAAGGATATAAACTTTAATTTATTCAATACTATATTTACTTAATACTAAATCGATAGTGTGAAATAATAGTTAATAATATATTTGAAATGATAATGGATAGCATGATATAAAGTAATAAAAACAATTTAGGAATATTGTTCAACCGGGCGAATTTCTATAATTTAGTAAGAAAGCTTACATTTATGATTTAAAATTCCATAATGGTGGAATAGTAAAAATGATAAGGTTGATTCACCAGATTGAATTATTAGCATATTAAAAATGGGTATGATTAACATAATATCAGATTAAAATTTGCCGCATTTAAAAATAATAAGACAGTAAGAGTGAAAACCCAGCATTAATATCAGATTAAAATTTGCCGCATTTAAAAATAATAAGACAGTAAGAGTGAAAACCCAGCAATCGAGTTTAGAAACTCAAATAACAAAATTGATATATTAAAGCAAAAAGAAAGTCATTGTTTAAGCAGTTAATAATTGGCTTGGCATTACCAATTAGGAAAATAAGCAATTACATTTTAATGAAAATAAGGAATACAATATGGAAATATTACAAAGATATACTTTAGGAGAAATAACTTTACATAGTTAGAGGTTGAGTTTTACAGTTTATGAATAATAATAAAAATATTTAGATGAAAGTTTTTTAGAGTTCATATTGTGGCGGGGAATTACCTTTCTGTTGGATGAGTTGATGGCCGTGTACACACGTGTTGATTTCATTTTGGAGAAACATAACTAATTTGGCATGATTTTTGGGAAAATAGTGGTTAACATCCATTCCTCATGTATTTTACAGTTCATTTTGGCAGCATTCATGAGGCGATGGCTTACGAATACATTGGCATGGATCCGATCTTGGAAAGATCGGGGAAGCAAATTTTCTTTCTACTCACAATTCATGTTGAAATTTTGAGTGGTGTGGATTCGTTCCACAAAAACTTTTAGAAATCAAATGCAGAGTCATTTAGCTAGAAAATGCGGCTGTATTTATTCTCGTTTTGATTGCCTCTGGTAATCCCCGAATGTCTGTTAACGGTCAACAGTGATGCCTCTAATGTTAAAATATGAATGACATAAAATTTGAGAGAGAGCCGGTTTTAGTCTATTTCAGGTTGAAAATAGACCCGCAGGATAAATTTTAAATAACATGAATTTTCAAAATAAACTTATGTCAAACAAAAAAATATTTTCTGAATTTAAAACAAGGCATGTCTTTTGTTTGCTAATTTTATGTTACTCTCTCGAACTTCCTCTCAAATAAAAATACATGAATAAAAATATATACGTAATCAAAGCACATCTAATAACATTATTATAAGGTTTATCTGTTACACACACACACACATGCATGATTGTTTACCGTGATGGAAATTTATACGTTTTATAACTAAATTGATATGAAATGAGAATAAAGTTTAACAAAAAAAAATATAAACAATCATGTGCATCTGTATACCTGCACTCCCTAGTGATTTATTATTACACAGCTGAGTTCGAACCCCTGTTTGAAGGTTTCAAACATCACTAGACAGTGAAGCAAAATGTGTGCAACAGATTTGATTGCTTCAATATATATATATATATACAATGCTAGCATAGTCCTTAACTCTATAATGAGGATTCAATGCTTTATATATTTATTAAAGTGAAAGGCTGAAACCTGTCTCATGCGCTTTTAGAATGCTTATATGACAGCCAATCAGATTTAGTGATAGCCATCTTGTATTTTGACTTGAGAGCTCCTCATGTGACTATCATTACATCTGATTGGCTATAAGCATTCTAAAAGTGCATGACAAAGGTTTCAACCTTTCCATTTAATTTCAACCTGCTTGTGCTTAAAAAATAAATAAATATTATTTATATACTTATTGCAATCTTATTAAAAATAAAAAAAAACTTCCTGTGATAAAATAATACTCTTTTGTCAAATCTTTTCAAATGAAAAACAATTTATTAAATAGATAATATCTCTAAGACTCATAAAATGGTCACCATTGGAAGAAAATGAGAGGGGTGTGATTTGCAGACAATGATCTTTCAGAGTTTTGTGATTTACCATTATAAAAAAATCATCTTGATTTTTCAAGTTATTACTGAAACAGTATTGCACCTCAAAAGTAATAAATAACTAAATTAAGGAATATGATATATATGTAAAAATACTTTTTTGAAAGTATTTTGATATCCAGTAATTTAAGGAAACCTGTTTCCACACTGTTTCAAGTTAACTCATGCATGGATATAACTTGCTCTAGGTCTGATAGTTTTTATGTTACCATAGCATATTTAGTCTCATTTTAAAACTTAAAAGGAACATAAGATGCTGCCCTCTCTTGAATTATTTTACAAGTAAAAAATCAATGCCTTTGGCATTCAAAGTTAAAACTTGAAGAAGGCAGGCTTTCCTAGATGCTGATTGGTTAGTTCTCATCATGAATAAAAGAAAAGTGACTGTCAGTAATTTTCAACACTCTAACTTATTTGTTTTGATTTTGAAAATGAAAATAAATGCTTTAGAACATTTTTAATCATTTTTTTTACATATTATAAATTATTTTGATAAATTATATGCTGAAAATATAATTATTTTAGAAAAAAATAGTGAGATTTTTGTAAAAAAATATTTACTTTTACACGGATGTAAATTGAAAATAAACGAGCACTATCAACAATTTGGACACTTGTCAACAATTTTCATCACCCCAAGCTCTTTATTTTATTTTGAAACAAAAATGAATAATTTAGAATATTTTTCTGGCATTTATTTATATATTATAATGTATTTTGGGGTAAATATGCTGAAAAGTATAATTATTTTAGAAAAATAATAAGATTTTAGTAAAAAATTCATTACTTTTACACTAATGTAAATTGAGAATGAAATCAGTGCTGTTTGCAGCACTTTCTAATTTATTATTATTTCTTAGGTATTCTGCTATCAAATATTTTATAATTATAATTACAAATTTATTTTTAAAAAAAACATTAGATCACTTTCGTAAACTGACAAATTATTAATATAGTTTTTACAATTGTTTGCTCTTAGCATGTTGAAACCACTTGAGGGCATAATTTCTATGTAAACAAACAGAATTATAATGTTACTGGGCCATTGTTCTTTTTTTTCAACTTTATAGTGCTTTTTTTGATTTACTATAAAATCATAAATAATGAAATTTATCTAAAATAAATAAAAAAATAAGTTGGATAAACCTTTTTTTTTAATTTTAATTTTTCTAAAATGAAACTTGTATTTTTAACAAGAATAAAAACAAATAAAAACAATATCCTGGTGACACAAATCAAATTTTAACATGAAGAACAATAAATAATTTCTCCAAAGCAAAAACATCATGGCCATGCAAAAAAATTGTTAATTTTAACAAGAATAAAAATAAATAATTTTCCCAAAACTACATCGTAGCCACACAAATATAATTTGTAATTTTAGTAAGAATAAAAAGAAAGAGTTTATTAAAGACAACATCATGGCCAAAAATAAAGGTGATATTGTCAATTGGTCTCATGATTTATCTCACACAACATGAATTTTAGTGTGATTTCATTAAAAAATGGCTTACACTTCCCGTTTGACAATTGATTAAAGTGTCACCATTGTCTAGAGAAGCAGGTCAAAGATTTCACAATTTTTATTACCTTACACTACAACATTGGGTTTGAAAAATAATGACTTTGGCATGTAAATTTGAAGACTTTTGCCAGTCTCAATTACAGACACCCTCACAAAATACCATAGTGAAATTTAAAATGGGATTCTTCATCGAAACAGTGTAACACAAAGTTCATCAGCAGAATAAACATTCTACTTCTGTGCTGTAAATACCTGTATCCGAAATGTTAATAATGGGATTGTTATATAAACTGTGGCAAAATATTATTTCCTATTTCTGTGCTGTAGCTAAATTTAAAATGGGATTGTTCATATAGGTTGCATAACACAAAGTTCACTGTAAGTGCTAAATTTAAAATGTGATTGTTCGTATACGTTGCATAACACAAAGTTCACCATAAGTGGTGGCCTACTCTATGGCAAAATAAACATCCTATTTCTGGGGTGTAGTATAGCAATAGGCATCACAGACAAGTAAACAAATTTTTTCTATGCTTAACCAAAGGAATAGCATGTTAAATAGCAGCACATGCACTTAAACAGCATATTTCTGTACATTTGCATAGAAATTATGCTCTCAAGCAGTTTCATTATGCTAAGAGTAAACAACCTTTTTTACAAAGGAAACTAAAATGAATATAAGGTTGTCTTCTGATCTATCATGTCAGCCATGGGGTGGCACTATTTCTAGCTTAATTTTTAGAAATATGCTGTTTCCACGGCCACACCATGCATTTAAGCTTTCTTTCTACAATACATCCTAGAAAGATTGTTGACTGGGAGTCAAGTCTTCTTTCTACACTAAAATTTAGAAAGAGTGTTAACTCAGAGTTAAGCCTTATTTCTATGATAAAACCTAAAAAGTGTGTTAACTTGGCTAGTGGCTAACATTGTGGCTGTTTCCTATGCTAAAAGCAAAAAAAATGATGTAGGTGTTTGTGTTATGCACTATATCATAATGCTGTGTTATGTATTTTATGTAACAGTATCATACATGGGTGTGTTAAGTTGATCATGTCAAAATTATTTAAATTTTCATTTCTTCATATGAATTGATGTACTGTGACCTTTTAACAGTTTTAAGTGTGTCATGATTGTTCCTAATAAAGCTGTAAGCATTCTATATTCTCTATTAGGGTGGGTAGTGCAATTTATTTGACCATCACGCTTTAAGTCAAGTTTTAGTGAGTAATTTTCTGAGACCAAAAATATGGCTAATTTAAACACAGAAAACTTGAAAAGATGGAAATTGCCAGACACAGAAGCTGGTACTGTAACATTTCTACAGCAGAAAAACATCCTGCTGAAAATAAATATATGTTTGTGCAGCAAATATTTGCAACTTGAGGTCCATAAACATCTTTTGACTTTCATTTCTAAGTCTCATTCTTGCTGATGGAAATGTTCACTTCATAAAGAGCAGCTTGGTCGAGGGATTCCAAATGGACTTTGTCAAATGTAAAATAAAAGTAACTTAAATTTTTATTTAAACATACACCCCTTCTTCCAATAATTGTTGTCAATCAAATGTAAAATAAATGTAAAATAAAAGTAACTTAAATTTTTATTTAAACATACACCCCTTCTTCCAATAATTGTTGTCAATCAAATGTAAAATAAAAGTAAAGTAAATTATTATTTAAACATACACAAAAACACCCCTCCTACTAATTATCATCAATCAAATATAAACCAAAAAAAGTAACGTAAATTATTATTTAAACATAACTCAAATTACTATTTGAACATACACCAAAAAGATCCACTTGTTAATAACAATTAAAAAGCAACTATTATTGTCCCATTGTCAAAAATATTATTTGGGAAAAATAATTTATAAACGAAAGAAGGTAAAATTGGTGTTGTTAATTGAATGTAAAATAAAAGTAACTTAAATTTTTATTTAAACATACACAAAACTTCTTCTCCCAATAATTGTCAATCAAATGTAAAATAAAAGTATCGTAAATTATTATTTAAACATATACAAAAACACCCCTCCCACTAATTGTTATCAATCAAATGTAAACCAATAAAAGTAATGTAAATTATTATTTAAAAATACTTAAAAAAACCCATTCTCTCTTGAATTTTTTCAATCAAATTTTAAAAAACAGTAATACTATTTAAAAAACCCAAAGTAACATTTGAACATACATTAAAAAAGACCCTATTTATTTTAAAAATATATTTATTGACATAATAAAATTGCACAGATGAATAATAAATGCACTTTGTTAATGTTGGCTCATCCATTGCTGACATTGGTCTGGTAGATGTATGCCAGAGCCATCCTCTGCACTAGCAGGTTGATAAATGATTACATACATTCCATTTTGTTGGTATAGACCACCCCTTTTAAGGTTGGCCCAATAATGCTAACTTATCATCTGGGATACATGTAGTGTGAAATCAATGCCTCTCTAATAGAATCCGGCATGTTGCATCATAGACTACTTCATTTACGATACACTACAATGTGGATATATCAGGTCCAATATTCATGTAGAATCTGTGGGCCATACTAGTAGGCTCCATGTATTAATAAATAAAAATCTAGAGGATAATATCTTATCCTTGTTTTGAAGAGCTTTGAGCTTATCACAAAATATAGCATTGGGTTCCGGTGTTGGTTGTGTGAACTTTGTCCTGCATCTTGTGTACCAAAAAGCATATGTCAGGAAGACAGATAACATGATAACTGTAAAGTCTCCAGAGGAGAGACAACCCTTGATGTCCAGGATTTTATCCACTGCTATAATGCAGTGTTGAGAGATGATGCTTCTAATACCATTATAGCCTGGACATATATTTAACAGATGATTAAAGGTTTTCTCTCCTCTAGAGCAGGCATGACAAATTGGGTCTATTTTATTTAGAAACCGCTTGCAGTATAAGAATGAATTAGTTGGCATGGAGTCCATATTCACCTTGATCAAATAATCCAAAAGTTTGGGCTCCAGTAGCAGGTATTTAAATATTGTGGTGATTTTATGATTGCTGCACCCTAGGTGAGTATAAATAGCTGTATATTCAGGATTCAGCAGGTGATATGCCTGCCAGATGCTGATTTTATTATTAAACTCTGCTGTTGAGTGCCCGATTTATAAAAATTGTTTTTTAATAATGGGTTCAAACCCATTAATCTTAATGGGGGGGGGTTTTTAGAAGGATTTAAAATTTTTTTAAAATTTGAAAAAAAATTTAAAAATTTTGGGGTGTTTTTAGTTTTCCCCCCTAGGTGAGTATAAATAGCTGTATATTCAGGATTCAGCAGGTGATATGCCTGCCAGATGCTGATTTTATTATTAAACTCTGCTGTTGAGTGCCCGATGTATAAAAATTGTTGTTTAATAATGGTGTCAAGCCATGTATCTTTACTGGGGGGAGGTCTGTCAGTAGGTATTACAGTCTTTATAATATCTGATAGAGTATTTTTCCCCAGGTTTACTAAAAGTGAATGCCCTTTTTGGAAATTGATTGTCTGTATTGAATGGAGACCCATACTGTTCTGTCTCCTGTGAAACTGAAGTCTACAGATGCTAATTGCATTGGTCCATCCTCTCTATAAGAGCTGACCACAGTGCCTCTGAATTTGCAAGCTGAATGATTTGGTAACTGTCATTATTGGCAGGTAGTAATTTATGCTCACCATAATCTTCATATTAATCAGAGCAATCTTCCCTTGTAGGGATAGGTAAGTCTGATACAGTGATTGAACCACCTTATTAGCATTGCTGATGATGGATTTTTGTAGGCAGACAGACATAGCAGTCTGTGACTTGAAAATAGGGAACCCCAGAAAACACAGGTTCTGCTAAAAAATTGGATAGTATTTTCCTACCAGTGTTGATGCACTAGAATAATGACTTGTGAGGATTTATGGATAACTTATAATTTTTAGTATAATTGGTAATGATGGAGTGAAGTGTCTTCAGATGTTTACAGGATGGGAGAATCACAAGTATGTCATCCATGTATGCAAAAACCTTGATGTTTTTCTTAAGCTGGGTCACATATATCCCTGGAAGCTGATCGAGCTCTTTAATCAGAGGGTCAATGTACTTAATGATCAATAGACCACTCAACAGTGATACTTGTGGTATGGATCTTGAAGGGGCAAATTCATCTGAGTAATGTCCATTTATGGAAATATGAATGTGCCTATTATTCAGGAGATTGTCCAATTTCTGAATTATCTGCTTTGATATGTCCAACTGAGATAGCAATTCAAGAAGAATGATGGCATCTATGATATCAAAAGCATTGGATACATCTAGCTGAACTGCCATAGGCTGGGATTTTCTGTTAGATCTAATGTGATCAAGCAGAATTTTCACTTCACCAATTGCAGTCAGTGCTGATGATCCCTTCCTTGCATATTGAGAGGTCGATATATCTGTAGAATGGCATCCTGAATTTTTTCTTTAACTATACCCTCCATGACTTTGAACAAAATTGGTGTCATCGATATCAGCCTGATGCTGCTAAGAGAGGTAGGATCCCGGTTCTTTTTTATAAGGAGGACCATGGTGATTGAATATAGGTTAGGGATACTCTCCTTTCAATAGCAAGATAATTTAACATAAAAAGAGCCTCTTGTCAATAAAAATAAAAAAAAAAACAACTATCATTATTCCATTGTCAAAAATATTATTTGGGAAAAATAATTTAGAAACGAAAGAAAGTAAAATTTGTAAATAAAAAAAAGTCAATATTAATAGAGAATCACTAGCCCAGGAACTTTATATTAATGTGTTTTTGGTTAGCATCAACACCATCAGGCAGCTGACATGATAGACCAGAACACAACTGAATATAGTATTAAAAGACAAATATATATTTATGGCTGATTCTGTAATTGATCAATCAAAAGTTTAGAGTTTTACCTCACTTTGCCAACTGGAATATTTGACAATTAAAAATAAGAAAAAATAAATAAGAATAATAATAACAACTTTAAAATTATCTTTTCCATCAATTTTAAAGAACTGAATAATTAATTGTTAAATACAAAAAAAAATGAAGATAAAAAAGGGAACTAGGCCAATGAAGTTCTACAATTATGATTTTTAATATTATTGTTGTTTATTTATGTTTCAAATTATGTGTTGTAATTTGATTAATTATGATTAAAGGAAACAATCCCTATAAAATTATTTTTTCATTTATATAAATAATAAATTTATGCACCATTGATTACTGCATGAGCATACAAATTACAAATTAACCACTGGATAATATTGTATATAATACTATTAACTAAAATTTACTTGTTTGTTTATTCTTTAATAGGACCACCAACGGTTGTAATAATGACAACATTTCCTACAGAATCATCTACAAGTCCTTTCACAGGTAATTCATATATAGGTATAAGTTATATAGTTGTTGTAATAGAAATATACACTAGATAGAAGTATTGTCTTATGCTTTTTTTCCTGAAGTAATTTGAGAATAATCTTAAAGAGTTGTATATTATTAAAAAAGTAGAAATATAAAACAATGTTATAAATAAATTTTTAGTTAATTGAATAAATAGATTCATAGGCTAATAGGAAAATTAATAGTTAGAAAAATAGATAGTCAGTTAGATAGATAAAGGAATGGTAGATGTTTTGATAGATAAATAGATGGGGTGATACATGTCATTACAGAGACTGAAACTATAAATGATGCTTACATAAATGAAATGTTAATTTATGTACATGAGAATTTTAAAATGATAAATGTAAGCAATGTTTTGTTATATACAATTGGAACAATAAAAAGACAATAATTATATATCTTTTGTAATTTACGATTATTATTGAATGCTAGATGGATAAAACTATATCTGTTGAAATTGACGATATATATATATATATATATATATAATAATAATAATAATAATAATAATAATAATAATAATAATAATAATAATAATAATAATAATAATAATAATAATAATAATAATAATGGATATGGGATTTGCTGGATTAGCTTATAGAGTATCAATAAAATTAACTAATTTTTTTTCTTATTTCCATCTTTCTGTTAATATTTTTTAATGCAAACATTTTTATCTAAATAACACATTTGTTCATCTATCTTTATCTCATATTAGAATGCCTTTTTTCACCAGTGCCTTTTTAAACAATTTGAATTATAATGATGTGTATATTCAGAACAACAGCTGGCCACATTCGTATTTGAACTTTGGTTTTCCAAAGAATTTAAAAAAAAAAAAGTTCTATAAAAAAAATGTTTTTTTTTTTCTATTTTCAAATCAATGTCAAATACATCTGTATTATTTAAGAAATCATATTTTTTATTGAAGCAGGTCATTTCTCATAATTTCTTTAATAATAATCAAACCTGAAAGTAATAATGATTTGTGGTATTTCCATGTTGTTTTTTAAAAGTAAACACACGATATTTGTTAAAATATATTTGTGATAGTAATCATTTGTAAACATTCTTAAATATATGATAGTCTTTTAAAATGAAAATTTTATAAAATCAAAACTAAGCTAATATCAATATGTTAATTTACGTTTCCAAATATATCATGGTTTATTAGCAATGTAAAATCCATCATAAATAAATAAATATTTATAATCATTACGATTTATATCAAATAAGATTATTTCTACATAGTCATGCCTACATTTCCTTTGAAGATATATTAAGACAGTAAATCACTTAATCCTAAACTTATATACATTTTAATTAGAAATAGCAGATTTTACCATTATTGCCATTTATCAAAGATTGAATAAATTTTACTTAATAAATCCACAGTTTATATTATTACATTGATATTTGTATTTCAAGATTTGTTGAGAAAAATGCAAAGCCAAAATAATAATGGATGTATGTCATAAATATGTGTGATAATAACTGACTCCCTAATTTTTCGGTTTATCATATTGAAGTATAGAGCTCATATATTGTTATCTAAATAAATTACAAATCATTTTGTACAGTCATTTCTGTATATACTTTCTAAACTAGAATATGATAAAAATACATTATTCTACTTCAACACTTGCACTTCTGCCCGTTGTAATCAGTTTCTTTGAGAATTCAAATTTTTGCATTGATAAAATGTATTAATTATCCTACATATACAAATGTTTTCATAGTCGTTAACTTTATAATGAGAATCTAATACTTTGTATTTTTACTGTAATCTTAATCTCAATAAAACACAACTTCCTGTGATACAATTATATTCTTTTATTAAATCTTTCAAAGTAACATAACTTATTAAATAGGTACTATCTCCAAAATTCTTAAAACGTACTGCATTGGAAAAAAGAAAGTTCTGGGGTCAGTTACGGAAAATAAGCTTCAGAGTTTCCCGATCTTTCATTATACAAAAACACATTGATTTTACAAGACATTAATGGAAGATGATTGCATCTCAAAACAAATAAATAAATAAATTAATAACGAAATATAATATACATGTACAGCTATTTTTTTTAAATATATGCATATTTAGTATTTTATAGAAACTATATTAAATAAGATATAATAATAACAAAATTGAAAAATCTCATTTTCATCCTAACATCTCCAAAATTCTTTCAAAATCCAGCATTGGCAGAAGGAGAGTGCGGTATGTTTTATAGACAAAGGGGTTTTAGAGTTTCACAATCTAGATTTATATAGAAAAACATTGGTTTTGCAAGTCATTAAGGAAACGTTATTGCATTTCAAAAGAAATAAGTAAATAAATTAGGGAATATGATATATATTTAAAAATATTTTTGAAAGTATTTGGATATTTAATATTTTATAAAAAACATATTAAAGAAGATGCAATAATAACAAAATTGAAAAATCTCCTTCCCATCAGTATTAAATAATTGAGTATTCTAATATTAAATCCAGTAAAAAAAAGAACAAAATAAAAAAATTAGATAGATTAATAAACTTCTACAATTATGATTTTAAATATTATTGATGTTTATTTGTCTTTCAAATTATGTGTCATAATTTAATAAATTATGTTTTAAAAGAAGCAATGTCATTAAAATTACTGCTTTTGTTGAAATAAATGACAAATTTATGAGCAATTGATGTCTGCAAGAGCCTACAAACAATAGGTTAGATACTGCTTAATATTATTTATATTATTATTAGCTAAAATTTACTTATTTGTTTTTCTTTAATAGGAACAACATCCATTGTAATAACAACGACATCTCCTACAGAATCATCAAGTCCTTTAACAGGTTAGTCATTTATAGATACGAGTATTTGTTGAAATAGAAATATACACGGGATAGAATTATTGTATGTTGCTTTTTTTCCTAGAGTTTTTTTTATTTAGCTAAACCAGTAATTAGAGAATATAATGAAAGTGATATATATTATTAAAATACTGGAGATATATAATAATGTCATAAATTTTATTTGTTACTAGTATCATTGACAGTACATCGCAATTGATGGGGCTATTGGTAGCCTCAAACAGTTTAATATACGATTTCCAAGACTGTACAATGACCTGTAATGTGTTATGCTAATTTATCACAATTCCCACTTGGTTAAAGCACACTGTGTTCAAATGATCGCTATTGAGCCTACTATATCATATAATTTTAGGGTGTTTTGATTTTAAGTCAACGTAACATTTGAAATCTTATTTAATAAATTATTGTATTATATTAAAATTACTTAGTATTAGGTTCTAAAAATTTTCAAATAGTTGCAGTGTTTATGAAGCTAGTTTTGAAGGGTATAAAATTAGAAAAAATTGTTTTTAAGCTGGAATTATTGCATAGTCAAGGTTTCCTTGAGATTTTTAGAAGTAATTTTTTAAGAAATTTGGGCTTAAAAAATTACATTAAGTCAAAAACCCACCAACTAGATGGTAATTGTTACTTTTGGGGTAATAAAAAATAATCTTAAAATAAATGTGTAGACTTGTTTTATTATTTCTGTTAAGTGGGGAAATGTCTTAAAAAAGACATTGTTACCTATTAACTTATTAAAAAGGCCAGTTATTTCTTAAAAAAGTAAATTAAATAATAATGCTGTTTACTATTTAATTATTAAACAGACGACATTACTATTTTGTTATTAAAAATGTAATAAAAAAGATGTTTACTATTTAGTTATTAAAAGTTATATTGTTAACTATTTATTTATTTAAAAGGGCAGTTATTTCTTTAAAAAAAGTAAATCATGGAAAAAGACTTTGTTTGCTATTTAGTTATTCAATATGTAATAAAAAGACATTGTATAAAAAGATCAGTTACTTAATAAAATGTCAGGATCAAGAAATGTTATAATAAAGTGTTTTTGAGAAGAAACAGCGTGATCCAGTGACCTGTACTGTCAATGATACTAGTACCATTTATTTTTAGTTCAGTGAATAACTACATATTGTAACAGTCATATTTGAACATCCACGCAACAAAATCCAGAGTTTTGGTAAATTATACCAAGGCTCATCTAGATGAGGGTTTGAGACCAAATCTGACCGCACCTCAGCTCCTTCACCAACACTCCCTGACATACTACCTTATGAATGACATATATGAGGTTACACTCGTAATCTCTCAATTTCCATGCCGGCAATAGCAAAGGATAAAATGAGAGACTCAGGGATATTTAACTAAATGTTTTATAGCTTCACCAAACACACTCACACAACCTATGGCTGATTATCTCATGCACATAAAATCATTATGGATGGTGATTTAATATAAATAAAGTGAATAATACTGCAGACGTTAATAGATTTTAAAATTATTTAATATTGACAAAACACAAACAATCACAATTTAATATACTGTATATTCCACTCACAGGTGGGATGGTGAAAATATGAACTACACATTCTGTAATCAATTGTACTTAACGATCATTATTCTATTATATCATTTATACGTTAATAATTATTTTACGTCTATACTGATGTCTAAATTATGTTCTGCCATTCCTACTCAGTATGTTAAGGGTTAAACTCTAAGAGAGTGGGAACTTTATACAATGTGTACTTAAATTTATCATTACGCAATAAGCAGTCAATGTGCTCTTTATGTAGATATTCTTAGGTAAACTAGATCTTAGGTTCAGATCAATGCTGAACAATTAATATACAGCAGATGAACTGATGTTTGTAGCATAACTTCTGAGGCTATGGCGCTATGCAAATTACATCAGATGCATCTTGAATGCGCTTTTACTCATGAGATTCAGCAACGTTTGCTCGGTTCTCAGATAGTGCTCGCCTGCTATACATGAACTTTTAGTTCGGATGCTCGAACAGCCATGATATAATATGCTGGATTCCGGTGTTCCAGTTCTGGAGGAGGTAATGGGAATGACCCTTAAAATCGCTATCCCATTCAACAGAGGGCTGTCCGAACTAAGGATGATAAGATAGTCCTTAAAACCTAATCTTATCTTAACAATTATATGATAGCAAGGCAGAATGCACCTCAGTGCTTCATAAAAACTCATTCACAATGCTTTTGGAATCTTAATTATAACAACTAGTAAAGCACGAAATCTATAGTTTCTTCTGCAAACTACCCTACGCCAGTTAATTAAATAAACACTGAAATTGTGCTAAAGAGGACTTTATTAAAATTGATCTAGTTTATTAATTAACTACATATTATATGCAATTACATTAAGGGGGTCTAAAGCATATCTGGGGCTTAAACTTGGCTAACTACTGAATATGCCTTAAATTTTCACTCTCTTTTATTTAACCAAACAAACCTTTTAATAAGCAACATATGTGATATTAAGCTATGCATAGCAGTTCAAATAATATATCAAAGTAGGTTTCGGACCAGAGACAATCTATAGATATGCCAAAAAGCATAATTACTTTACTTGAGAATAAAACATCTCTTTAAGTTATAATAATTAATAGTCTCTGCCCCGAAGGCAAAGCATAAATCAATAAATGCATTTTAACAAAATATTTATATAGATGCAAAAGTATAGACGCAAATAGAGAAAATAATAAGACAAATAAGCTTTTATAAGTTGAATTTAAAAAAGAGATTTAAGAATTTGTGATCAGGCAAGATTTACATTTAACTTTTAAAGTATTTTAAATTATAAAGGTTGAGATACGTTTATCTAATACAGTTAATTGCTTTAAGAGAGAATACACCTCTTAAACATAGTGTGATTAATTTATAAGATTTGAATAAAAGAGTTTGTGCATGTTACTTATTATATAGCTAGCTTTAGGAAAGATTTATAGATGGCTATAGCTTTTAGATTTAGTTTGATTGAGAAGTGGTTACCGGTTATTTATCTGGAGGCTTGCAGCTTGAAAGTATAAAATACATGCATGGACTGATTTATCTGAGCTGGTTCATCGATGGGCTATTCTTTAAGTAGGGCTGTGGTTTGGGTCTCCAGGCTTCATAAACGGTTCTTGACCATCGGGAAGATGGTTTTAGCTTTTCTAGCCCCTTATTTGCATGGTAAAAACTGGGCTCACTGCCTGGATATAAGTTGAAACACGAGTAAAGCAAAAATGGATGACGATTTCCTTTCAACTTCATTTTATATTTCTTTAACCCCCTCCTCTTACAGTTCATTCACAATCTTTATTTTTAGACTTTAAAACTTAAGAAGTCTTAATTGCATCAGCTTCAAACGAATCGGTTGATTGATTTCAGGTTTATTCATTGTTCCTTTTATTTTTCTCAGATTCCAGTTCCAATCTTGATTTCAGTGCAGGTTTAATTGTCCAACTTTTATTTTATTAAGAATCCTAACATCGGGATTTGTACCGGTGGTGTCTCATGAGATTGGTAAAGTTCTTTTTTTTTTTTCTTTAAACATTGGATTGCTTCTCCTTTTTTTTTTACTGAAAGAGATTTAAGCTGCTAGTGTTTTATCCTAGACATAAGACATCTACATTTGTTTTTAGTTGCTCTACATGATTAAGTAATTGGGTAACTTCAAAGCCAGTTTGAAATACTTTAGAGAATTCTGTTCTTATCTAATACAATTTTCCCAGCTTGAAACCAATTCCATTATTTAAAATCATAAGATGAATATTTATAAAATTATAAGGTGTGTACATTATATAATGATAATATCATTCAGATGTGAATATACCATTTTTAGCAATTAGAATTATTACAAAATATATACAATTATAGCAGACGTGTGTGCATATACAATTACACACATATATGTGTAAATATACGTTTTTATACATGTTAAATTCCTAAGTATATTGTTATATATATGTGAGTACCTTTAGGGTTTGAACTAGGGAAATGAAGGCTACTGATTTCTAGAATAGGTGAAACGTATGATGATGAAATCATACTGTTTCATATCAGTGAAGTCCAGAAACAAAAAAAAACAATAAAAAAAAATGAATTTACTTATTATTTAAATGAGCAATCATAAGTCATTTTCTGTGTATAAGATTTATGAAATTTATTTCTCACGTTGTATCAGCACCTCCCATCCTAACTTTGGACTACCCAGAACATAAACAAACAAAAAAAAACACATCACAAACAAATGAATCCTTTCACTCTAAAATGTAATCCATTTCTCACTACATCTAATACCTCATTGTTCTTAGGGATAAAATATACCTATGCCTTACTCTTACCTATATATATATATATATATATATATATATATATATATATATATATATATATATATATATATATATATATATATATATATATATATATACATTCCTCTTTATCTACTAAATATGCTACCATATCTATGATTATTTATATTGGTGAAATAATAATAATAAAAAAAACACAATATAAAAAAAACTACCTCTACCAATATGCTTATGTCATACATATATATATTCCTGCTGGTAAAATGTGTACTAGATCCTTAGATATTAACTATTCCTGATGCATTTGGGGGTTTTGTTTTACAGTCTATCTCACCTTTGGCTTTAAGCATTAGAG
This sequence comes from Epiperipatus broadwayi, assembly GCA_028023455.1. NCBI lineage: Eukaryota > Metazoa > Onychophora > Udeonychophora > Euonychophora > Peripatidae > Epiperipatus > Epiperipatus broadwayi. Next base: position 2,354,078 of record JAQFVV010000133.1, on the reverse strand, counting down.
ACCTTGTCAGCTTTGCAACCTTATTCTTTGGAACATTATCATTAATCTCTCGAAACCTTGTTCCTCGAAACCTTATCCGCTTTCTCATATTCGAACCATATGATTTTCTCCTACTAAAGACGTAAATATCTTCTTTTCTCCTCTTCCTTTTCCACTCTGTCTTTCCCATTTGGGTTCTGGCAGTATCTGGGCTACTCTCACCATCAAAAATCACTCCATCCCCCAGGCCTTGATCTCAGACTTAGCTTTTCTCCTCTTCCTTTTCCACTCTGTCTTTCCCATTTGGGTTCTGGCAGTATCTGGGCTACTCTCACCATCAAAAATCACTCCATCCCCCCAGGCCTTGATCTCAGACTTAGGTCCACTATCTTCTGCCCCTCAATCCAACTTATTCATTTTGGAAAATTTCTGAGAAAGGTCTGTCTTCTAAAACATTCCTATCTACGCAAGTTCCGGTAACCTCAATTGCTTTTAGTTTTGGTACTTCTGGGTAAGATTTTGGCTTAATTTCTTCAATAAAAATAACATGATTCGATGAGGTTGAAAGAAGATTTACTTTGTATTCTTCGTCATTTCATTCCATATCTATAGAGTCCTCAATGTTCTGAACTATCTTTTATTGTTCAAAAGATCCCTGCATGATTTCATCAGGTTTCATCTCTTCCATGTTTTTGATATCAATTTCAGTCTCTGAATAGATTTTTGAATCTTCTGATATCTCCATATTGATATTACAATTATCAATATTCACAGCATTGATTTTATACTTTTCCATGATCTCACCACTGATGTTGGACTCTGTTATAAAATTTACATCCATTTTACATTTTATTAATTCAGCTTGCGACTCCTCAGCAGTCTTTGTATCCCTTTTAAACTCTTCTACAGTTTCTTCATCAAGTCTTAACTCATCCTCAGTTTTTATATCAAAGTTAAACCCCTCAATCCCTACAACTATTTTGGAGTCTTTTATTACCTTCACGTCCATTTTACATTCTTTTTCGGTGTTTAATACTATGTTTGTCTCGACTTCTGTATGTACTACCTCTCCTTTTGCAGTTTTAGAGATATATTCCACAATTAGCAGGTTTCCTGAAGGTGGATTGGCAATTTCCATATCACTCTTCCTAATTTCAATTTCTTCCTCTATAATAATCTCGATTTTTGCTTCATCAGTAATAGGATTTTCAACCTGTTATTTCCCTGAAATATCTTTGGTTGAAACTTCTAAAGTTCCTTCAGCTTGCTTTATCTCAATGGTATCCTCTGGCTTCCTTTCTGTTTTAACATGTTCCTCCACTAAACAATTTTTTCACTCATTCCCCACATCTCTTTTTGAATACTACCTTGCAACATTTCTTCTACAACCCCTGACTCACTTCTTTGCTCTTTCAATCTTATTTCAAAAGGAGATTCTGTCTTTTCTACTTCCTCTGTATTGACATCCTCATGGTTACTCTCCTTGTTCTCAGTTTCTCTACCTATCTCTACAACTTCTTCCACCATTTCACCCTTAGTTTCTCTTTGTTCAACCTCTTCAGGATACCATATTACATCTTCTTTATCTTTTTCAGTAACTCTACTCTCTTCTCTAGCTTTTGATAGTCTCTCCTGTTCCTGCTTGGCTACTTTGTCCCTGGCTTCCTTTTCCTTCTTAAACTTTTGGTCCCTTTCTTCTATCTCCCTCCATATGGCATATAAACTATCATCTCTTTCTTTCTCCCTTTTTTCTCTCTCCTTGTCTCTTTCCCTGTCTCTTTGTTCTATCCTGCAAAATAGAGCGACTATCATTCTCTTTTCTTCCTGTGTTCTCTCCTCCAAAACCTGCTCTGGTTCCCCATTAGTTTGTTCCCAGTTTTCTGCCCCCCTACTTTTCCCTACTATCTCCTCTTCTGCACTATTTATTTCCACTATTTCTCTTCCTGATCTCAACCTCTTTCCTTTACTCTCCACCCCCTCTTTGAGCCTTTCCTCTTTTGTCTCAATATTCTCTACCAATACTCTCTCTTCTTTACTGTTATCCATTCTGATTTTTGCTAAATGTACTTTAATTTATTCTCAACAGCGCATTGCCATCCTCCCCAATGAAAAGACCATCCATGGATTCTGCCTACCACAAGTAACTACTTAGAACCAAACCAAGCCCTTCTATCATATGAGATTAAAACAACAACCAAAAAAATTTAACTAATAATAAATAAAATTGTTCTTACCCATGCCTGTCTTCTCTTTCCAACACTGCAGAGCTGCCATCACTATTTCTTTTAACTATGATTGCTTTTTTTTTGAACTTCATTCCCCTTTTAAGTACACACATATATATAGAACAATATTGCCTGATCGTTTGTTTATTCACTCTATCTAGCACAATTGCATCACCAATCAAACTTCACAACAGTGAGTCCTTTCAATTTTCTCACCCTGACAACAAATTTATATGAGAAACTCTCACCTATTTAAGAGCCCTGGGTGCCAGTTGCCAGTGGATGAGATACCTGTATCTATATATAAATGGTATTGGACCTCACAATATGCATTGCTGTTTATATAACCAAATTTCAAATTTTTCGTTTATTTCTCATTACAAAATTAATTTTTATCTGCCCCAGTGTATTTACATTTCAACTCTAGCGAATTTGATTTGAGAAAGTGGGTTATACAACACATAACATAGACTAGAAATTTACATTTTTCACCCACACATATATATATATAACTGTGGATAAAATTAGAACAATTTTAGTCACTACTTTCGATTACAATTGACCACTCTTTTGTGGCAAAAAAAAAAAAAATTACTATTGACATGCATACATATATATAAAATATTTCAAAACGTTTTACTTGCGTATAAAATTCGAAATCAATCTCAGTTACTGTCTTTAATCACAATTGAATGTCCTTTTGGGATAAACAAAAAAATTTACCATCAATACGCGTACATATGTATAAAATATTTCAAAAAAAATTTTTTCCTATTTAACAATACTTAAAACAGAAGAAAACGGAAAATACCTTTTTCTTTTTCGTTTTTTATGTTGTACTAATCCTTCGAAATCAAATAAAATGTTATAAAAACATATTTATAAACAACAAAACATAACACTTATATTAATTATATAAAAAGCCTTTTTCGGCAAATTTATTTTTTGCCCTTTTCAAACATGTCTTCCAAAAATACTACGACTACATATACATAGCGACATCTATGTTAATACATGATAAGTATAAAATAAAATAAAAGACAAAAGAATAAAAGAAATATACAATTAGTATAAACAATTCATATAGAACAGCTGAAACTGAATTGGACAGCCTATATTATCATATAACTTATACAACTCTACTATAATTTAAATCTTCATTTCGTAAAATGCATTCCAAACAATCATCCACATCAGTTATCTATCCATTCTTTTTTCATCAACCATTTATTATTCATTCCAATAGACGCCTTATATATATTCATACAATTAGTTTTATTATACATAATATAATTTGTTTCATATAATCTGCGTCTATTAACATCTTTTATATAATTTAAAGCCCTTATACTATCAGTACAATTAATTTTATGTCCAGTTTGCAAATAATGAACATATAATGCTGACTTATCATCTTTCCTATCGATAGCACCATTATGTTCCTTAGCTCTTTCGCTCAATTGCTTTGCTGTCTGCCCATAATAAACCATATTACAAAATTTACAAGTAATTTTATAAACCATTCCCCTTTTATATTGTATCTCGTCTATTAACCTATAATTAGTTATTAACTTATCTAAATTTCTACTATTGGCCCATCCCACATTAATATTTTCATCCAAATATTTTTTCCTTTTTTTACATAAAATTTTGTATACATTAGGTAAATATGAAATTTTTATCCATTTCTTCTTATCTTTATTATCATTTCTCTTATTTCTCTTTTTATAATTTCCTATAAAAATACTATTAATATGTCTTATCCCATATCCGCATTTTACATAATCTTGTTTAAATTTTTTTTTTGCAATTTAGCAAAATTTCTATCAGTGTTAAATTTATCATTTTTATATTTAAAATTCTTTATTACATTCATCTTTTGTATCCATGGCTGCCTTGAATCAATTGGTATAATTTTTCTCAATTTATCATCTTTAACAAAATGCCTAATCACAATATTTCCATCTTGACTCAAAAACATCTCAATATCTAGATATCTAATCTCATTATCAATTTCCTTCATAGTAAAACGGATATTATCCGCATTATTATTAAACTTCCTAAATAATTTATGTACTATCCTTCTATTCCCTATTACTAAACTATCATCGACATATCTAACGTAATATATTACTTCTTTTTTAATTATACTTTTTGTTATAATATTGTTTTCCATATCATTAATATTAAATACGCTAAAAAATGGGAATGGTTTTTTAAAAAATTTAATTATACAAGATCATATAGAGGTTATAATGTCCGGAAGTTGGATAGTAAATACAGCGAATGTATAAATCTAAATTCGAATAATTATATAAATTTAACGGATTATAAATTTTCAACTGAACAAAGTATTTTATTGAATAAAAATCCATTTTTTATTCCATTTATAGACAAAGATATAAAGAAAAAAATAACCACGGATATTGAATTGGCACATATATCATATGAGGAAAAAAAGAAACTGCATTGTGTTTTGAATAGTCATTTATATGAACTTGATATATCTGTTAGAGATTATAACTACAGAAGAATAATAGATGAAATTAAGAATGTATGTAATGTGTATAAATTAACAATATGTAAAGAAGATAAAGGTTGTCGTTTTGTTGTGATATATAATAGGGATTATCATGATAAAATAGATCTGGTAATAAAAAAAGAGGGATATATTGGATTGTCTAAAGACCCTACAAATATGATAAAGACTAAATATGTAAATTTATTAAAAAAGATGAAAATTTGTAGATTTATTGATGATGGGAAGTATAATTGTTTATATCCTAGGTCATATGAGAATCCATATATATTTGGTAAGATTAAGACACATAAAGAAGGTAACCCTTTAAGATTACTATTCAATTTTAGTGATTTTATATTGAATAAATTTTGTAAATATTTGAACGGGTGGATAGCTAATGTGATTGGTTATGGGCAGTATTGTATAAAAAATACAGAGGCCATTATTGATGAATTGAATAAGTTGAAAGTAAATAGAAATCATAGTATTTTTGTGATGGATATAGAGTCAATGTATCCTAGTATTCCTAGATTGAAAAGTATCGATGTAGTAATAAAGGCATTATCGATACACATTACTGATGATAACATTATTAATATAATAAAGGAAAGTTTAATTTTGATAAATAACAGTTTGTTTTTTAAATATAATAATCAATTTTGGGAAATAAATAAGGGATGGGTAATGGGATGTGCAATTAGTGGGTTAATGGCATCGGTTTTTATTAATGATATGGAAAACAATATTATAACAAGAAGTATAATTAAAAAAGAAGTAATATATTACGTTAGATATGTCGATGATAGTTTAGTAATAGGGAATAGAAGGATAGTACATAAATTATTTAGGAAGTTTAATAATAATGCGGATAATATCCGTTTTACTATGAAGGAAATTGATAATGAGATTAGATATCTAGATATTGAGATGTTTTTGAGTCAAGATGGAAATATTGTGATTAGGCATTTTGTTAAAGATGATAAATTGAGAAAAATTATACCAATTGATTCAAGGCAGCCATGGATACAAAAGATGAATGTAATAAAGAATTTTAAATATAAAAATGATAAATTTAACACTGATAGAAATTTTGCTAAATTGCAAAAAGAAAAATTTAAACAAGATTATGTAAAATGCGGATATGGGATCTAGACATATTAATAGTATTTTTATAGGAAATTATAAAAAGAGAAATAAGAGAAATGATAATAAAGATAAGAAGAAATGGATAAAAATTTCATATTTACCTAATGTATACAAAATTTTATGTAAAAAAAGGAAAAAATATTTGGATGAAAATATTAATGTGGGATGGGCCAATAGTAGAAATTTAGATAAGTTAATAACTAATTATAGGTTAATAGATGAGATACAATATAAAAGGGGAATGGTTTATAAAATTACTTGTAAATTTTGTAATATGGTTTATTATGGGCAGACAGCAAAGCAATTGAGCGAAAGAGCTAAGGAACATAATGGTGCTATCGATAGGAAAGATGATAAGTCAGCATTATATGTTCATTATTTGCAAACTGGACATAAAATTAATTGTACTGATAGTATAAGGGCTTTAAATTATATAAAAGATGTTAATAGACGCAGATTATATGAAACAAATTATATTATGTATAATAAAACTAATTGTATGAATATATATAAGGCGTCTATTGGAATGAATAATAAATGGTTGATGAAAAAAGAATGGATAGATAACTGATGTGGATGATTGTTTGGAATGCATTTTACGAAATGAAGATTTAAATTATAGTAGAGTTGTATAAGTTATATGATAATATAGGCTGTCCAATTCAGTTTCAGCTGTTCTATATGAATTGTTTATACTAATTGTATATTTCTTTTATTCTTTTGTCTTTTATTTTTTTTTTTTATTTTTACTTATCATGTATTAACATAGATGTCGCTATGTATATGTAGTCGTAGTATTTTTGGAAGACATGTTTGAAAAGGGCAAAAAATAAATTTGCCGAAAAAGGCTTTTTATATAATTAATATAAGTGTTACGTTTTGTTGTTTATAAATATGTTTTTATAACATTTTATTTGATTTCCTATTTAACTATTAAAACTATTCTCGACATGCATATATATATATATAAATTATTTCAACAAAAAAAAAGACTGCTTTCTTATTTATTTACATCTTTTAATTACAATTGGAAAAATCCATTATCACCACATATATAAAATAATGTAAAAATTTCTCTTTCCTATTTAGCTACTGCTTTTAATTACAATTGAGAAAAAAATTTATTAACAATACGCACATATAAAATAATCTTTTTAAAAAAATCTTTCATGCTACCTGCCGATTTTAGCATTTATGTTTAGAAATATTACAAATCATATGATCTAAAACAAAACTTTATTTTTCACACGCATATATATACTTGACAAAAGGCAAAATTACTTGCGGCAGTACTACTGATTTTAACATTTGCGTTGGTGTTTAGAAATCTTTTTACGAATTCTATAATCTAAACGACATTTTACTTTTTCACTCGCATATATATAAAATTGATAAAATGTGAAATTAATTGCCACTGCCTTTAAATAACAATCCATCAAAAATCAAAAATATGAAAAAATTAATAATCAAACGCTTCTCTGAGACAAAATAAACTTTCACTACCAATACATATATTATACATATATATATTGTGCCCTTATCTGTAGGTCATAATAAGGTAGAAAGGTCAATTACTAAAAAATTTTAAATTTTAAGTTATATTTGTATGATATATAAATAATAGTAGGATAATTAAATTTTATAGTACAATTTAAAGCTGAAAATACCTGGTATATAACAGTGTAATAGATTATTTTAAAAGAAAACAGTTAAATAAAACTTAATTATATCCTTGCTTATGGTTGTAAAAGCTGGCCATATAAAATAATACAGCTATAAATAGTTAAAAGTATATTAATAATTTGAGTATAATATTTTAAAACTAATAAATTAAATAAATGCTATATGCAATGTATAATTGTATTTAATAGTCAAAATTAATAGAGTATATTTTAAAATAAACTTTGGGATGATGAGAATTATATTTAGTTCTACAAGTTTTAATTATTTTCCAAATTTTTATAAAATATATCAGTTTTGGTAATTTAGACCGAGACGTAAATAAAAAATTATCTGATAAAATTAGTAAAACACGTGACTGTATATTATATACCTTCACACACATGCTTGTTAAAATAATAATAAAGTTTGTGAATTTGAAACTAGATATAATTGCCATCGATCATTAAAGTAAAAGTTAAAATATTAAATATTATTTTAATAATTGTTTTTAAAGTTTAAATAATTTTGATGAAACTAAAATTGAAGTTAAAAATACTAGTCTAAATAATATTTGAGACATTACGTCATCAATTCTTTATTTTAAAAGTCTAATCTGTTATATAACTAAAATGTGTAAATTTGTTCGCGCTAAAAAGTCATTAACCAATCAACAGAGGTAAATTAGCAGACAAGATATAAGAATTATACGAAGCGGGAGAAGTAATGTGTAAGTGAAAGAGAAAGTAACATATTTTTTTAGCTGATAACACCGTAGCTGGAAAAGTGATATAAATTTAAAATTTTATATTTATTTTAAAAGTTCTTTTGTAACATATAATATATTTTGACTGCCTCGACATGGATTGCTAATTTTAAAAGTTATCTTACCAGGGAATTTTATTCGAGTTTAACCAAAAGCCTACAGTAAAATGGAAGTACAAGGAAAAATACCTAAAAATATTGCTAAAGAAGAAATATTTGGAAAATGTCTTAAAACAGCTTTATTTATGCTCAATCAGAAACTTATTGTTATAACTCAGAGAAATAGAATTTGGACGCTATATGAAAATTTAAAAGAGAAGTTACTTGCCGTCAGGAAAAAATTATGATGCACAAAATTATAAGGCTACTTTGAAGTTATGTTATTCTTCTCTATGAAAAAATTTTAATCTGCGTTTTTTTTATTATAAAGAAAATTATGTAAAGTATAATGAAGAAAGAGTGTTCATCTTTTAAAAAGAAACATTATAAAAATATGGTACCTGAATTTTAAATAAAGAAAGAAAAAGTTATAGAGTAATATGAAAGAGTTATTGTGTTATATAAAAAGGGAACCAAAGAAAAAACTTTATCTAAGAAGAATAAAATATTATAAAGTGTTCATTGGAGAAAGTGCTTGATTTAGAAAAATATAAAAAATTAAATTACTTAATGAAAATGGATCCATGGAAACAGAAAATTTTATTGAAGATTTAAATAAAAGTACTCAGAGGATGCATCGTAAAAGTCGCGCGGGAAAATACTAGCAGACAATAGTAGAAGAGAATATCATGAATTAATAATTGTATACAATATTGTGAAAACCTAGGATTGTCGTCTATGAATATTTATTAAACAGAGTAATAATTGTTTTACTTTAAATAGAACCTTAAGTGACTGAAGAAGAAATAAAATATTTTTTTTAGCTTTAATATGAACAGTTCAAGAAAGTTTGATGAAGAAGTATCGTAAATATAATTTAAATATTTTTTACTAATTTATTTTAAATATAAAATGCTATGTGAGATTAGGGAAAACATATAAACATAATTTTAGTAATATTGAAAAATTAAATATAATAGCTTAATAGAATGATAGAAATATTGTTTTAAAATAAAGAGTATGTATGGAAATCATATATCTACAAAAATCAACGGGATGGTGAAGCCTACGGAACACAATCGAGAAGATAAAGATCGTTTTTTGGTAATTTTGATATTTATTTATAATGCATAATGTATTTTTTTTTAGATCATCGATTGATTAAGAATGATGTGTGAAAATTTAAATTCTATGTACACATTTTATACAACATTTTGACATATTATAAGATAGGAGTAATTTTAAATATGCATGCAATAAGTTATTTAAAGTATAATTAATAATATAATATAACAGAACAATTGTGTGATTCTTTTGAACTTTCATGTAATAAAGTATTCAGATATTTTAAAATAGTTCGTATATGATAAATATACGAGAAAAGTAGTAAAAGATTTTCTTAAAGAACAGCGGTATAGTTTTTGAAATAAAATGAATTTTATTATTGTTAGAAATGCAGATAGGAATTTATCGATGTACTGTATAGAAAAATCATGAGAAATAAGATCGGATAGTGACTTGGTAGTACTAATGTAGAGGAAACCAAGATGATGTTTTTGTTAAGAAATAAGAAAAATAAAGTATTTGGATCATAGTTAGTTTGTGTGATTTCAGTATAGTTAACTATGCCCTATGACTGAACACATATATTTTGGACAGTGTTTTTGCGTATCTTTAAACTTCTTGATGTTATATAAAGCTGAAAAAATAGTTTTAGCATCACTCCTATAATAGAGGTTGGTAGACAGACAAAGGTCACTCCTCTATAGTGTTTTTAATTCACTGTGCCATTATTGTCAAGGTTTATGACGGATAATATTCTAGTTATATTTTTGATCCTGTGCATCTATTTTCGCTATCCTTGTTTTCGTGAACCTGCATCGTCAGAAAGATATTTTCAAAGAAATAATGAATAAAATAGAATTGAAGATATGTTATCATTTATGTAAGAATAGTTTATTTACTGGAATGTTTTAGAATTGTGTAATTTTAAAAGTGAAAGTACAAAATATCATAAAGAGAGAAAGAATCATATAATACAGCTTTAAAATTAATTCGGAAAAGAATATAAGATTTTTAAAAGAGAAATCTAAACAAAGTTTTTTTTTTATAAAAGTGATAATAAAATTTTAATGTTTTTTTTAAATAATATTTAGAAAATAAATATTGCATATTTATTAAGAAAATAATTCAATAATGTGTAATAAACATATACGTGTGCATGGTATGTTAATGATTGTAATTATATCATCCGAAATAAGGCTTTAATGAGTATATTAGGACTAATAAACATCGGATAATGAACTATAAAACCTAATACCGAATGTAGAAGAATGTTTGAATTTGTAGGATTCCATACAACCCGTATAAAACTAGAATTTTATTGTTTTGTAGAATGTTTACTACGAATGTAATTTGTAAAATTAAAAATATAATTTTTAATAATAGTAGGGATACAAAGTGTTAATGATAATCCGATAAGAAATTCATTTTGTAACAAGCGCAACATAATAAGAAATCCAATAATAATAATACTGTATTTTCTTAAGCATTTAAAAGATAAGAGTTAACTAGAAAAATAAATAGAATTTTGATTTTCATTTTATAAACTAGTAAAATACTTTTGTGATAGGAGAGTAAGGATATCCAATGTACATAATGTAAAATATTGTTATTTGTTTATGTTATTAATAAACTTTGTTGTAAATTTATTATAAAGTTTTGTGTCCTCGTTGTTATTTCTCCACATGGATGCATGATATCACAATACATTTATAATTGAAACAGACATATAGATTTTGCACAAAAAGGTAAACATAAAAGTGTTATAATCATTTTGAGAATTTATTAATATTATAAAATTAAAAGATCATAATTATATCATTTATTGGTCATAAGTCGGTTGCCACAATATTACATTAACTTATATGCTAATGTTGCCACACGTATTCTGTAGTCAGATTATTAAAATACTGCCACGTACTTATTTATTATTTCATTTAGGAAGTAATAAGATTATATTATATTATTGTTATTATTATTATTTATTATTGTTAGTTACTGCGTAGTGAATTATGACATAAAATTCCCTTTTCATAGTTTGCTACCGTAATTTTAAATCAGTTAGAATACAAGTTATGAGCCTGAGATTTTATTTATTTTATTTATTTACTTAATTTTAATTAATTGAGCTAGATTCTTATTAGAAAGAATATTAAGACATGATTATTATTTTAATCGTAGTGAAAAGAGCTTAGAAAGTCGTAAGAATACTATAAGTTAGTTATTTAGTATAGTAAAAGGGAGAATAGTGTTCTTATGCCATTGAGATAGTATCATGTGGATAATATCTCAATGTAGTCTATCTCGTTCCCCGTGTCGTCACTCCATGTCTCATGAAAATAGTAAATATTTGTTAATTCATTTTAAAAATATAACCGTATTTGTATTTTAAAAATTAGAGCTAGTAATCATTTTAATTAATGCTGGATATTTCATTTATTTATTTGTTAGACTGAGCTAGAACCCGGAATAAAACAGTATATATAAAATTTTGGAGAGGACGGATGAGAGCGGAGGGGGAGAGGTTAGAATATATATATAAATTTTACGTATATCATACATATAAATTAATTCGACAAAATATAAAATTGAACTTTCAACATAAATCTATGATTTGTACGTCAACATCTGTGAAAAAATTTATATATCTATCTTTTCCCTTCTCCCCCTTCCCTCAACACACATTTAGTTTAGGGTGTGGAGAAAATTAACGAAACTCATCATTTGGCGTTCATATTCGGAAAAAAAAATCCACCCACATATAATAAATGATATGAAATCACATCTATGTTAACATCCCCTCTCAGGAATGTAGGTTTATATTCGAAGGCCCCAGTTGGCATGACATTCCCAGAAAAAAAAATACTATGTAACAGTCATATTTGAACATCCACGCAACAAATTCCAGAGTTTTGGTAAATTATACCAAGGCTCATCTAGATGAGGGTTTGAGACCAAATCTGACCACACCTCAGCTCATTCACCAACACTCCATGACTTACTACCTTATGAATGACATATATGAGGTTTCACTCATAATTTCTCAATTTCCACGCCGGCAATAGCAAAGGGTAAAACGAGAGACTCAGGGATATTTAACTAAATGTTTTATAGCTTAACCAAACATACTCACACAACCTATGGCTGATTATCTCATGCATATAAAATCATTATGAATGGTGATTTAATATAAATAAAGTGAATAATACTGCAGACATTAATAGATTTTAAAATTATTTAATATTGACAAAACACAAACAATCACAATTTAATATACTGTATATTCCACTTGCAGGTGGGATGGTGAAAATACGAACTACACGTTCTGTAATCAATTGTACTTAATGATCATTATTCTATTATATCGTTTATACGTTAATAATTATTTTACGTCTATACTGATGTCTAAATTATGTTCTGCCATTCCTACTCAGTATGTTAAGGGTTAAACTCTAAGAGAGTGGGAATTTTATACAATGTGTACTTAAATTTATCATTACACGATAAGCAGTCAATGTGCTCTTTATGTAGATATTCTTAGATAAACTAGATCTTGGGTTAGATCAATGCTGAACAATTAATATACAGCAGATGAACTGGCGTTTTGTAGCATAACTTCTGAGGCTATGGCGCTATGCAAATTTCATCAGATGCGTCTTGAATGCGCTTTTACTCATAAGATTCAGCAACGTTTGCTCGGTTCTCAGATACCGCTCGCCTGCTATACATGAACTTTTAGTTCTGATGCTCAAACAGCCATGATATAAGATGCTGGATTCCTGTGTTCCAGTTCTGGAGAAGGTAATGGGAATGACCCTTAAAATCGCTATCCCATTCAACAGCAGGCTGTCCGAACTAAGGATGATAAGATAGTCCTTAAAACCTAATCTTATCTTAACAATTATATGATAGCAAGGTGGAATTCACCTCAGTGCTTCATAAAAACTCATTCACAATGCTTTTGGAATCTTAATTATAACAACTAGTAAAGCACAAAATTATTAGTTTTTTCTGCAAACTACCCTACGCCAGTTAATTAAATAAACACTGAAATTGTGCTAAAAAGGACTTTATTAAAATTGATCTAGTTTATTAATTAACTACATATTATATGCAATTACATTAAGGGGGTCTAAAGCATATCTGGGGCTTAAACTTGGCTAACTACTGAATATGCCTTAAATTATCACTCTCTTTTATTTAACCAAACAAACCTTTTAATAAGCAACATATGTGATATTAAGCTACAAATAGCAGTTCAAATAATACATCAAAGTAGGTTTCGGACCAGAGACAATCTATAGATATACCAAACAGCATAATTACTTTACTTGAGAACAAAACGTCTCTTTCAGTTATAATAATTAATAGTCTCTGCCGCGAAGGCAAAGCATAAATCAATAAATGCATTTTAACAAAAAATATATATATATATATATAGATGCAAACGTATAGACACAAATAGAGAAAATAATAAGACAAATAAGCTTTTATAAGTTGAATTTAAAAAAGAGATTTAAGAATTTGAGATCAGGCAAGATTTACATTTAACTTTTAAAGTATTTTAAATTATACAGGTTGAGATACGTTTATCTAATACAGTTAATTACTTTAAGAGAGAATACACCTTTTAAACATAGTGTGATTAATTTATAAGATTTGAATGGAAGAGTTTGTGCACGTTACTTATTATATAGCTAGCTTTAGGAAAGATTTATAGATGGCTATAGCTTTTAGATTTAGTTTGATTGAGAAGTGGTTACCGGTTATTTATCTGGAGTCTTGCAGCTTAAAAGTATGAAATACACGCATGGACTGATTTATCTGAGCTGGTTCATCGATGGGCTATTCTTTAAGTAGGGCTGTGGTTTGGGTCTCCGGGCTCCATAAACGGTTCTTGACCATCGGGAAGATGACTTTAGCTTCTCTAGCCCCTTATTTGCATGGTAAAAACTGGGCTCACTGTCTGAATATAAGTTGAAACACGAGTAAAGCAAAAATAGATGAAGATTTCCTTTCAACTGCTTTTTTATATTTCTTTAACCCCCCCTCTTACAGTTTATTTATAATCTTTATTTTTAGACTTTAAAACCTAAGAAGTCTTAATTGCATCAGCTTCAAACGAATTGGTTGATTGATTTCAGGTTTATTCATTGTTCCTTTTATTTTTCTCAGATTCCAGTTCCAATCTGGATTTCAGTGCAGGTTTAATTGTCCAACTTTTATTTTATTCAGAATCCTAAAATCTGGATTTGTACTGGCAGTGTCTCATGAGATTGGTAAAGTTCTTTTTTTTTTCTTTCTTTAAACATTGGATTGCTTCTCTTTTTCTTTTGTGAAAGAGATTTAAGCTGCTAGCATTTTATCCTAGATGTGAGGCATCTACATTTGTTTTTAGTTGCTCTACATGATTAAGTAATTGGGTAACTTCAAAGCCAGTTTGAAATACTTTAGAGAATTCTGTTCTTATCTAATACAATTTTCCCAGCTTGAAACCAATTTCATTATTTAAAATCCTAAGAAGAATATTTATAAAATTATAAGGTGTGTACATTATATAATGATAATATCATTCAGATGTGAATATACCATTTTTAGCAAATAGAATTATTACAAAATATATACAATTATAGCAGACATGTGTGCATATACAATTACACACATATACGTGTAAATATACTTTTTTATGCATGTTAAATTCCCAAGTATATTGTTATATATATGTGTACCTTTAGGGTTTGAACTAGGGAAATGAAGGCTACTGATTTCTAGAATAGGTGAAACGTATGATGATGAAATCATACTGTTTCAATATATAGATAGGTAATATAATTAATAGAAGGAAAAATGGATTGTCAGTTAGATAGATAGAATGTTGGATAGATGGTTTGATGAACAGATAGATGGAGTGATACACATGATTAAAGAGACTGAAAATAAATAATTATGTATTCATAAATTAAATGTTAATTTATGTAAATGAAAATTTTAAAATGAAAATTGTAAGCATTGTTTTGTTATACATTATTGTAACAATAAAAATAAAATAATCATATACATTTTGTAATTTATTATTATTAGCTAATGCTAAGTGTAAAGAAATACATCTCTTAAAATGGATGATGTATACAAACAATAATATTAACATTTGATATGAGATATAGAAGAGTTTATAGGTTATCAATTAAATTAATTATACTAGTTTCATCTTTCTCATCTAGTCATCTTCAGTAGAATTATTTCTAAAAATAAACTTACTGAGGATGACTACATGAGAGTTTCTCAAACAGTAAAAAAATTATATTGTACATTACATGAAAAAATAAGAATATCAAAAGAAGAATCTTACTAAATTACATGGGCATATCAAAAATCATAATGCACCAAGAAATGTAACCATTTCATCTGTTAAAAATCTAAATTCTAAACATTTAAAAGATATTGAAATCTCTGTTCTTGAAAGAGGATTAAACTTTGCCATAACACCATCTAATATGCCCTTATTATATATAATGGTAGCCACTGAGGAAGTCACTCAAAAATTGCTTTTAGAAAAAGCAGCCAAATTATGCTGAAGAATAAAAGAAACACTTCTTGACTAGCAACAAAAATTGAAGTCAAACATATTCTATAGGAGAGAAAAACAATTAAATCTCTGAAAGTAGATAAAGCTATAATTATTCTCCCTGCTGACAAAGGCAATGCAACAGGTGTAATGGATACAACTGATTATGACAACAAAAGACAAGAACTCCTGACAACCAGCCAATATAAAAAAGTGGCAAAAGATCCGATACCAAGTACAGCAAATAGTTATAACATTACTCAAAAGCATCACAAGTACTTTACTGATTGAGAAAGAGTAAAATAACATCATATTTCAGAAAAATTTCTCATCTTTATGGTCTATCAAAAATTCATAAGGATCATGTTCCATTAAGACCTATTGTTAGTTCTAGAGATTCACCTTGCCAGAATTTGGCAAGATTTTTTTCAATGTTCTAAGTACTTTGGCATACAAAACCCAGTCCTTTGTCAGGGACTCTAGACACTTTGTAGAATTAAACAAGAACATGAAAATTAAAAGAACGATGTACTGGTAAGTTTTGATGTAGAAAGTTTATTTATGAATATACCATGTGAAGAAGCATTGTCTACTGTAAAAAAAGGTTAAATGGTGATAATAGTTTACTAACCAGAACAACTCTTTCTATTGATAGTATAATGGAACTATTAAGATTCTGTATAAAAACAGCTGACTTTCAATGTAACACAAAATTCTTCCAACAAAATCATGGAATGGCTTACCATTGTCACCCCTGATTAGCAATATTCACATAGAAAACTTGAAACGATAGCTGAAAAAACTATTCCATATCCGCCTAAAATTTGGCTTTGCTATGTGGATGATACATTTGTTTTATGGCCACATGCTGAAGCATTGCTACAAACTTTCTGGACACACATTAATAACATATCTTCTTCAATTAAATTTCACAATAGAATCAAAACAAGAACAAAATTTGGCATACTTAAATATTCTGGTGACAAGACTCTCTCATGGCAAAATCAAAATTACAGTTTACCAGAAACCTACACAGAGAGAAAAATATGTAGCCTATACATCCAATCACACAAGAAACACAAAATATGCGGTAATACTATCACTGTGGAACAGAGCAAAATAAGTTTCAGAAGATGGTGATTTGGAAAAAGAAAAGGTCTATATAGAACTAACTCTTATGAAAAATGGTTATCCATCAGTTGTTATTACAAAAACATTAAATAGACAACACAAAAGAACCATTAAGAAAAAAGACAATCATTGGTACTGTAGTGTACACATACTTTCCAATAATAGCAGATAAATTAAGGAAAATATGCAATCAGTATAACATCAGAACAGCTTTTAAAAGCCATATTACACTATGAGGAATTCTAACATCTATAAAGCTTAAACTTAAAATGATAAAAAAAAACTGCATCTGTGAAATGTCATATGAAATTGAAAAAAACATATATTGATAAGACCAGCCATACTATTGAAAAGTGCTTGAAAGAACATAAACTGATGATTAGAAGAGGGAAAACAGATATGTATAAGGTAGCAGACCAAGTATGCACCAATGTACATAGTTTCAATTGGGAAAATAGAAAAATATTGGATAGAGATAAAAAGGTACAAAGAAAAAAAAATAAAAAAGCTGCTCACATGACAATGCCAAAAAAATCCCATAAGCCAAACTAGTGTGACAACACATAATGTATGGAAACCACTAATCAACATTGCTCTTAGGAAAAAGTGGAGAAATCAGAATGAATCTTATAGGTAAGTATATGAATATTCTACTGACTGTTGTCTTTGGCAGGGTGGGTCAATTGGTTAGAGTGTTACATTAAAACTCAATAATAAAGAATCTAAGAACTCAGGTTCAAATCCCATGCTAGTACTGTCACTGGACAAACCAGCAATGCATGAAGATGAGAGGAGAATAATACCTCTCAAAACATTTTGCATATCCAAACTGTTTGCAGTGATATTACTAACAGTTGGTGCATATACTAACCTGTTTGCTATAATATTACTAACAGTTGGTGCAAATACTAGCTTGTTGCTGTGATATTACTAACAGTTGTTCACATATTAACCTGTTTGCTGTGATATTACTAACAGTTGAATGTATTTGGAATATTTAAATAAAATTAAACTTTTCTAAAGACATTCAACACACATATTAGATGATGAAAGTAGTCGAATATAAAAATACAACTAGAACACCATCATCACAACCTTCATAAAATCACAGAGAGAAAACTTGTTTTATAATATCCCATAATGGATGGTTTAATAGTCCAACATTACACATATATTTAGATATCCAATTGAGCAAAGTTGCCATTTAGTAAGAAATCTTACATTTAAATATTTAAGCACCACATAATATTGGGTTGGTGGCTAAAATGATACAGGTTTTCTAGATTAAGTCATTAGCATATCAAAATCAACTCAAAAGATATATAGTCTAAAAATAAGAATAAAATATGTTTGCCACATGATAATAGAAAGTATAATTAAATTGTGAAATTTACAAGATTATAATAGATTAAAGATTCATAATTCTGTGCTAGTGTTTTACACAAAGTGATTAAGAAATTGCAGAGAGAGGGAGAGAGAGAATCTTTCAAACTTAACATAAATATGATAATGAAGTTTATAGCCAATTATCAAGTAGACATAAAGTTATATCATGATTATAAACAAATTTTACAATATTGTGAGAAATTGTAAGAGTCCATTTAATGGCAAAATGGATTACCTTCTAGATGATATGAAAGCCATTTTGATTAAACACATGTAAAATTTAGACATGAAAAGCACAGTCAGCATTGTGAAGTATGAATAAAATAATTATATTTCAAGTGTTCTTTCACAATTTAGATAAGGCAGTTTTCAAGCAGCAATGGCATGGCAGAGAGGCAGCATGAGGACGACCTGAAAATTGGGAGAGGCAAACTTCTGTCAACTCAGTGGTCATTTTAGTACCAGTCAAAACACATTTGAATAGTGTCATGGGCTCACTAAGCATGGGAACAGAGTGTACCTCTATTCTCTAAATTTGGAAAAATTTGGAAAATACAAAATCTTCCAGAAAGTTTTTTTACTTATGGTCACCAGATATGCTTGAATTTCTAGCTTGATTTTAGCAGTTATGGTTCACTTATATTACTGTTGAAAGATGTAAACAGATAAGTTCCAGAAAGCATTTTTTAAATGTATTTTGAGTTAGTAATAGATTTAAAGATATGATTTTCTTAATTTGAAAATTGTTTAAATAGTTAAATGAGAATGACATTTTAAAATTAATTTGTCTCCTAATATTTTAAAGTGAAATAATTACTTTCCTGATATTTCTTTAATATTGCTTTAGCTATATATTAATTACAAATGAATAATATTTAGAATTACCTATAAATTCCTTTATAAACAAGTTTAAGTTCTTTATCTGTAATACATATATGCATATACACAATTATTTGTAATAAAGTGAATTGAAGATATTAGAAATAAATCAATTAATAATAATGAAATTGGTTCAACATACTTTTTTAAAATAAACATGGTGAAAGTAATTCCAGTATATATGTGTGCTTAACATTTATGAATTTTCAAATAAATATTTAAA
The DNA here is from genome assembly GCA_028023455.1 of Epiperipatus broadwayi. NCBI lineage: Eukaryota > Metazoa > Onychophora > Udeonychophora > Euonychophora > Peripatidae > Epiperipatus > Epiperipatus broadwayi. The sequence goes on along the minus strand of JAQFVV010000133.1, from coordinate 2,334,438 downwards.
ATAAGTTCAAACCCTAATTCTAAAGTTCCTACTGTAACCAGGCAATGAAGCAAATATGTACCACAAATTTCACTGTGTCATACTTCCCTAATTTGAGAATAAAAAATGATTTCACTAATACTCTTTAAAGTTGTCATTCCATGTGGCACAGTAATCTGTCTATTCTCCAATATGTTAGTGTTCATGCCTCATTTCATAAAACTTGGGATTGATATGTAGGGACCAGACATCAAAAGAGACCATTGATATTTCAACAACCCAGAAAAAGAATAGTAAAAGTGTTTTGGGATTGATAGGATGGGATCAGACATCAGGAGGAACCATTGATTTTTTAACAAGAAATAATGATTATAGGAAGACCCCCAACTAGAATATTATGTAATTAACCACTTTTACTATTTTTCCTCTGTGTTGGATGGTACATATGGCTTCAGTTGTTGTGCATTGTAATTCACTTTAACTACTTCACCTTCCATTAAAAGAAAAACATTTACTCCACACTTCTTTTTGATTGTGTAGGGGTCTTTGTACAAAGTGAAAATTTTGTGTAAATCTTGGTACATGACATTACTGTGCCCACAGACATTAAGCCACACATTATCTGCAATGTTTTTATATCAACTTTTATAAATTCAATGTAACTCACTGACAATCTTTTGAATATGATTCACCCATAATGGAGCCTTCCATCTAGCCTGACAACTCCTCTCTCATGGAAACCTGATTCATTTCCTTTTCTTCCTTTGTTTCTTGTAATTGCTTATTTTTCTATAAGTTACTTTTTAAGGCTACTATGGTATTCTTTACATGTCATTGTCCAAATAATTACTTCAGTAGAACAAGTTTTATTATCCGACTTTGCAGTTTTAAAACTTTTATCTGCATAATATAGTGAAAATTATATATCATTGCTTATAATTAATCTGTCTTCATCACCCTTCTCTTATAACTTGTTGACAGTTGCATATTTTTCCACTATCTCCATCTATTCTTTAATCTGAGTGGAAATTTCTTTTTGGCTTTTTACTAGGGTCTTCAATGAACTCTACTCAATTTCTTTTTCATTGATTTCTTCAAGATCAGATGCATCATTATCTTGAAGTTCAACCATCTTCTCTACCATGATTATGCCCATTTTCTTTTTATATCCATGTATTTCATTCTTAATATTGTCAACACAGTCTAGCTCTCTTTTTATCTGGAAAATCTATTTGTTTCTTACATGTAACTGCAAAATTTTCTTCACTAATGTCCTTGATCTGTATAGCTGTTTCACTGTTATAGTGAATATTCATATTTCCAATAGAAATTTTTAGATTATTTTTTAAATTTACATGTATTATTTTAATTTTGGTCCTCTTTGGTTTTATCCATATTGCTAAACTTTGACTCTTCTACTTCATTACTGGGATTCTTTTCCAATTCAAGTGAAATGGGTTAGATCCTTCCCCTGAGAACTCACAATAAATTCTTAATCCTTCTCATAATCAATGGCCTTATGATCTATTCTGTCCCTTTTACCTTCAAATGTTTTAATAAAGCTTCCTTGTTTGTTGCTATCAAGTGTTTCATCCATGAATATGTCAACTTTACTTTGTTGTTCATCATCACCTTTTCAGGACAATATATATCTGTGTTCCAAGTACTTTTACTGATGACTAGCTATTGAATATGGCTCTTTTTAATCTTCAGATCTAGTTCCTGATACCAGTACTGTCTGCTTTGTCTCTTATCATACATCTTCCACACTATCCTCAATGTTCAGTTACATGTTTACTTGGGCTTGTTTTTACTTCTTGCATATCTTTTTAGATGTTTCATATTCATGCTTAGCATTTCATCTAGCTCATATAGTTCATCCTTGAAGTTAAATATTCCTCATGCTTTACTTCATCCTGTTGTGTTTTCTTTATTATTAATTTGGAGCACTACACTTGTTATTGAATCTGTTGACATTCTTTTTGATATTCCTCTTTCATCTCTTGGATGACATATACTTTTTTCCATGGCCCTCTTTTTCCCATTATTCCATCTTCTAGCTCTTCTCACATTTCTGAAATACTTTCATCATCTCCTGAGTATACCATCAGATCTCTCCATTTTATCTCTTGTACTTCTATATCTTGGTTGTCTAATATACTCTGCATCAATGCAAGTAGCTTGGTGCCATTCTTCTCCATCCCTGGTTTATTGTCTATGTTTTCCCATACAAGTTCTAATCCTAGAACATAATTTTCAGGCTTGAAATATCTATTTGATTTGTGCCTCTTAGAAAGTCTTGATCTGATTCCTCATTGCTGCTTCCATTCTCTTTTTTTGATTTGTTGGTGCTCGATGAATCACTTTGTTCATGTACTTCATCATTCATTTCCTAGTTTTCTATTTTGTTGATTCTATGAAGTTTTAACTTTATTACTATAATTTATTATGGGTTATTTGCATACTCCTTTCCTCAATCGCTTCTCATGTTACTACTTGCCTACCATATTTCCCACTTTCTTCATGCTCTGCTTTACCACTCCATTTTGCCTTCCTATTCTTGTCATCTACCTAAATCTACCTATATCAGTTGAGCCATATATTGTATAGAAGGTTAATTATCACTTCTACAGCAATCAAAACAAACAAACAAATATTATATATATATATATATATATATATATATATATATATATGTTTGTTTATATATATATCTTAATTTATATATATATATATATATATATATATATATATATATATAATTAAGAGCATGCTAATGAGCTCTAAACAAGCTTTTTTTTCTTTATGATAAATGCTACTACAAGAGAAGGCATTCAAATCATTTTTATTTTGGATTGTCTCCATTCCCAGACCGGTTTTGACCTATGAGTCTCCTCAGTGAAGAATTGGGACATTAGATTCAAAAAAAACAATGCAATCTAAGCTTTTATCTAAAAGTTAATTGTTAAGAAGAAGATCTGAAACATTTAGACATCTGCATGTCTTTAAAGTCAGCTCTCCAACTGAAAAAATCATGTGGGCCTGAACTTAATTCAGATACTCTATATATTAGTAGGCTTAGCCATTTAATATCTCTCTCTCTCTCTCTCTCTCTCTCTCTCTTTTTTTTTTTATATATATATATATATATATATATATATATATATATATATATATATATATATATATATATATCATTATCAACCATTATCAATCCACTGCAGGATGAAGGTCTCTCCAAGTTTAATCCATCTTCTCCGATCTTTAGCTTCTCTTCTCCACATCACACCTGCACACTTTCTTATTTCATTCATCCATCTCACATGTGGTCTCTTTCTGGGTCTTTTACAATCTCTTGTAATCCAGTTTCAAATTTCAATTGTCCATCTATTATCATCTCTTCTAACAATATGTCCAGTCCAACTCCACTTCAATCTTTTAATTTTTTCAATGAGGTCAGTAACACTTGTTTGTTCTTTTACCCATACATTGCGTTTACGATCTCTTCTTGTTACTCGCAACATACATCTCTTCATACTTCTTTGAGTGGTCTGAAGTCTCTGAATTGCTCTTCTATTAAGTGTCCAAGTATCAGATCCATAAGTAAGAACTGGTAAAACACATTTGTTAAAAACCTTCCTTTTCAAACACATAGGCATATTTCCTTTTAGTATCAAGTTATTTCTACCAAAAGCACTCCAAACAAGTTTAATTCTATGATTAATTTCCTCCATTATGTTTCCATCTGTATTAATAATCTGACCAATGTATTTGGAACTGTTAACTTCTTCTAATTCATCATAATCAATCTTTATTTTCATATTTTGAGCAAATCGATTAAACATTACTTTAGTCTTTTTAACATTTATCTTTAGTCCTACTTTCTTACTTTCATCTGATAATTCCTGCAACATTTCCTGCAAATCTGAAGCATTATTTGCAAAAACAACTACATCATCTGCAAAATCTAAGTGACTTAAATAATCACCATTTACTTTTACTCTTTTAGTTTCCCATTTTAATACACAAAATACTTCATGCAGCACTGCTGTAAAAAGTTTTGGAGATATGAAGTCACCTTGTCTTACACCTTTCTCAATGTTGACTTTCCCAGTATCATTATGTAATCTAATTGTTGCTGTTGCACTGAAGAAATGTTTATAGAATCAAATGCCTTTTCATAATCTCCAAATCCTAAGCATAATGGCAACTCATATTCATTTGTCCTTTCTATAACTTCTCTCAATACCTGGATATGATCTATTGTACTAAAACCACTTTTAAATCCGGCTTGTTAACTTGGTTGGTGGAAATCCAATGTTATCTGTAGACGAGTAGTAATTATCTTGGTAAAAAAATTATATAAAACTGATAAAAGGCTGATAGGTCTGAATATATATATATATATATATATTCAAACCTATCATATATTTATATATATATATATATATATATATATATATATATATAATGTTTACATGGTTGTTTGATGTATATAAATTAATAGTTTTTGGGTTGAACCATGTATTTTTTTACATTACATACCGATATTTCAACAGAATAGCATCTGCCATTATCAAGGTTAACTTTTGAAAGAAAAATTATTAGATCTCAAACAATAACGTGACTCATTGTGAGATGATAAATGAGATTTAATTTGAAGTAATTCAGCATTCACAATATGAAGCTTATCAAAATGTTTATTTCCTTCAGTTTATTCACCTATTAATTTTGAGTTAATATTAGATAAAATGAGAAGTTTCCACATAGCTGGAATACATTGTGCTTTATCATCCTTAAAACTATATATATATATATATATATATATTTTAACCTTCATCCTTAAAACTATATATATATATATATATATATATTGTAACCTTCCATCCTATCATTTAACATCTTTATACCCTTATTATTTTTTTACATATTATTCTCCATTTTATTTTCCATCTTCCGTATCATACTCTCATTATTTTCTTTTATTTTATTGTCTAATCCTCTTATATTAGTCTACATTTTATTTTCCAACTCTCTTATCATACTCTCATTATTTTTTTTATTTTATTCATAGTATCTTCTATCAATTTCTTTGTAAATTCCATTAGGGGTTGATACATGATATTGGTGTCAATCGGTTTGGGATTAGTAACACCAGTAGAAGTTTTGTCTTCAGATCTCTCTGTTTCTTGAGATATAAAGTAGAAAATATTCAAATCCTTTATCATTGGTACTTCTGGCATAGAAGCATTTATCAGAATGGGACTATATTTTAATTCACTCATTTTATAAATATTTTCTTACAATGATATCTATAACTATAACACCTAATTTGAATTGAACTGAATTAACCCTGTATACATTTCAACACTATTTTTCTTCATTGATACCCAATCACACATAAGCTCACACTCAAAAGAAAAGTATTTAACCACTTGCTATACTTTCTATACTCCACCTAGCTCATTTTATGTAATAGGTTTACTCTAATGCCTATCTGTGAACCTATGTCATAGTCTTATACCAATACACCATCATTTAATATATTGCTATCACATATATTTTATTATATAATACTATCCTGCTTTAATTAATCAAAAGTAGATAATGTGATTTATTCACAATCACTGGAACAAATATTTAAGTCAGGCTTGGCCACACAGATCTAATCTTAACAATCATTCTCTTAGAATGACTAAAACATATCAAACTATAATCCATACTTTAATAATAGAGCTCACACATTGCTTAGGCACCAAAATTTTAAAAATGACTTTATCACCAGCAACCATAAAACAATTGAGCCTCATGTTTCAGGGCAATAAATCTCTTTGGAACCCTACATCATACACTTTCCCATATAAATTTATTATGTATATAAATTAAATGTTAAGACAAAGATATTATTTTCTGACTATTGAACTGATTAGCATGAAACCACAAATCTAAAGAAGATTACAAAGTGATCATGAAGATAATAACATCTGGTCAAACTAGCTTTAAAATTCCCAAACAAAATATTATGAGACAAATTTCATATTTGTTAAACCAATAAATAATTAATCCAGTCTATGAAATAAATATGAGATGGGAATTATAAATTAAGTAGTAATTAGGATGTAGATAATTAAATGGATGATGAGAATAAATAAGAATTAAATAACAAAATGAAACAAGTCTACAAGCAAAGAGAAGAGAAAGATGTGTTAGAATACTGAAGGATTAAGGTAATGATGAACTAAGAGCTAATGACTGATTAAGATGGTAATAGGATATGAGTCAGTGAAGGGTGAATTAATTATGATAATGAATTAACATGAAATAAAAATAAAGAAATAATGAAAGATCAAGATGACAGATGAGAACAATGATGATGATGGAAGATGATATCCTGAACTATAAAGTGATATTGTATTAAAAAGATTCCAGGCTTAATCAAACCAGATTATTTACCATCAAATTAAAACAACATATAATCTCAAAAGTAAGGAAGAAGAAATTTACATTTTAAGTTATGCTGACTATAAAACAACTGTGAAAATAAACATAACTCAAATCAAAATACAGTAAATAATTCTAAATATAAAAACTTAACCATAAATTTAACATTATACCATGAACTACTAACTTATTCTTCACTGTGTTCAAATAAATTAACTCTTATCCTTTTTTCAGATATGCTTGGGTCAGTGAGAGGGATTTTGCCACTACCCAACTATAACATACAAAACTGCCTATAAACAGTTAGAAATACTAATATATCTATCAATCTCACTACCAACCAAATATGAAATTTAAGCTCTATAAAATACACACAAACTCTTAATCGAGCAAAATAACTTAAAGTCTCTTTTATTCAATAATTATGGTCTATGTGATCATAGATCAGTGAATGATGTATTTGATCATTTAAATAAATAAGCTATATCAAAATTATGTATTTCATCTTTTACTATATTTAAAATAATATATGCATTTCAGATGAACAATATTTAAATCACAAAGTGAAAATTCTTTAAATATACTATTAAAAGATATAAAAGTATACCAAATTTAATATGGTATTAATGTATAGTGAATTATACTACACTGATTAATGATGAATTTGAAATAACAAGGTATGGTGTTGATAGCAATAACAATAATAATGTGGGTGATTATTAGCAATAATACCACAGACAACTAAATAAAAATTTCAAAATAACAATATTTATTTACATTACTTATAAATTTTCTTAACATTATAAACTGTTAAACATCTATTTCCAGAAAACATATATAAAACAAGGTATGTGTATGGGTCATAAAATAAAAACATACCATAATACTCTTATTGTCACCATCATTGCTAATTAAGTTTTCACTATTGTATATTATAAAATAGGTAAATTACATTGCTTAGCATAAATAAGCATTACAGTACAAGATGAGAGTATTTTCCAAATAATACAGGTAATTGACAACCTTAATATTTAAACACAATGCTTGAAGCAACATTGTCATTATAGCTTTCTTAGCTATATATAAGAATATGATAATGACAATTATCATACTAAGCACAAATATAAGAATTATTATTTGATATATTTTGTTTAATATTATTTAATACGACATTAGTTAACCATATTGTTAGATCTTTATTATTTAACCTAAAAATATTACTATGGTACAAACATTAGATATCAGATGTATACATGATATTAATTCTGCCTATGTTCATAAGCAATCATGCTGATTATAAAAAGGCTTTACCGATCCATTGCAGAATCACTGTTTGATGAACATCAATGACAGTACATATGTGTGTATTTCCTGTTATGCTAGATATAAACTAAGTCTTAATAAGGTTTGTTGGTAAGTTTTATTGGCTTTTCCATAAGTTGTCAACATGGTGATAAAGCCCAACTCAAACCCTATTTGACTTTACTAAACACTATAGTTAACATGTCTCCTTGACTAACTTTATGTTATCATTTCCATACAAATGTTTAAAATACACACAATAACATTAACATTTCCGGTACGAAAATCACTCCACATCCTCCTAAGGGATAAGACACTAAAAAAAGGCTCTTCACAACAACATTACCTCATTGTGCAATAATATGGCAGATTACCATACCTTTCTCCTAAGTATATATGTGTAGTGCTTGTCTCAACACAGTGAAACAGAATATGTGCCTTGAAAATAACCCTCTCTTTAGGGATTGATGAAGCTACTTAAGCATTCTTTATTTATTTGCTTCAATAAAATAATCTGCTTATGGAGTAAGTGATAGGTGAGACTATTCTCTCTCTGCCCATGCATCTTATACATAATACAGTATTTAAAGCAACATTATAATACATATATTAATCAGATATACTCTCACAAATGTTTATCACTACAATGGCAAGATAAACATAATTCTCACATTAAAGCAAAAGATAAACATCTCACTTCATAATGCATAACAGATAATGTCATAGACGTTCCAACATTTTATAAGTCAAACGACTAGGAAATATTTTAAATTTGTAATAAAATATTGCTATAACAAGAAATACACACACAGTCATAGAAACATAGCAGATTATACACTAATCTGGACATACTGACTATAGACAAACTTTAATAAATATAAAATTATTATATTGTAATTCCATAATATAAAAGAATTATGTTATCATAAAGAACTACCATTCCACCTTTGATAAGTGACTCTGTCTGTTTACCCATATTAAAGTGTTAACATATATATATATAAGTAAATTAGTATCTCTATCTTGTAAAGTTAGTATATTACTAAATCATAGACCAATCAGTAAAAAAATATGTGTATATCATTTTCTGTTTACAGTCATATTATAAATTTATGTCATAAAATATACCCTAATAATATATGAAATTCATATATAAAACCCTTGATAACATGAACAATAACAAAAAAAAATATTAATGTGATATTCCATTCCCTAAGTTTATTCTTTTGAGTATCTTTAATATGACTAAACAATGGAGAAATGTAGTCATTTTGGGCACATGTTTTATGAGCGCTGTTTCCATAGTGTTCATTTATTTATACATGTATTTGATAATATAAATATATAAGGCCTCTAAAAATTTTATGAAAACAAAATCTTGAAAAAAAAACGCTTTAAAATCTTTCTGCAGAATTTTTGTTTAAAAGTTTAAGCTACCTAGCAAGATTACCCACTTTAACAAGAAAAGCAACAGCTTTTTCAAATCACTTCTTGATTTTCCTTTTTTTTCACAATGATACTTCAAAATAAAACATTTTTTTTTCTAAAGAGCGCTTACAGTTTTTTTTTTAGATTTAAATAATTTACACAGAACTTCTAGATTTATATAATGATTAAAGTTATTATATGCAAAACAAACTTTATGCTTACTATTTGTTCCAGTTTAATCCTGAAGTCCCATCTTGTAATATACTGATTTCTTAATATGGTTCCCATTTTTCTTCTAGTATGACTTTGTCGATTTTCAATCAATGAATTAGTAGGTTGAAATATATACTAGGGTATAAGTTTCTATTCCATATTTGTAAAACTACACTGTTGTTAGATTTTGTTCAATTCTAAAATGGTGTTGTTGATTTTTTTTTAATATTTTTTTTTACTTTTGCAGGTGTAAAGAGTTGAAGTCCTGTGTCTGATTTTTCTTTTTACACTCCCCCTCCCTTTCACTGTTAGGTTTTTGTTTTTTTTATTGCCATGGATTGGGGCACATAAAAATAACCCAATACCAGGACAGTGTGCATACTAATTCAATAGCTCTTCCTCTAGTGATAACTAATTAGACTGTTTCATATCAATTTAAGCTACAATACTATATGCTTGTAGATTGATTATGAAATTTAAAAAAATATAAATTGATTTTTTTTGTTTAATAATAATAGAGTACTAAACATTTTTATACTTTCAAATTGATTCAATATCATTAAATTATTATTTTAAATATTATTGCAACTAGAACGTATGATAAAATGTATATTTCACATTTGAATCTCACTCTAAACAAGTTAGGTTTTGGGATTATACACTAGTTGGAAATAAATATAATTGTATGAATACAAGGTGCCATGCCAACATGGCAAGATTATCAGCCAACAACATAACATTTGGGTTGTTGATGCTCATGTACAGATGGGTGCCAAGATTCCCCCTGCATTTATTAAATGATTCCCAATTACTATACTAAATACATATTTTATTTTCAAATCTATTTTGAAATAATTGAGATAAATCGCTATATTTTACTGTTTTGGAATAATCTGCAATGGTTATATAATTTTATCTCAAAGAAACAAATTTCTGTATAAACAAAATGTTGTTTAGAGTGATTTATGTTACAGTGAAAAAATAGCAATATTAGGTCATGAGCCAAGTTGTGAGTCAAATCAAGTCAAAAATATATTACCACAAAAGTTATTGAATTATACTGTGATATTCACTCTTCTCTAAAATTATAGCATTATGAACAACACACACTTCTGATAATAACAGATGAAATTTTTATTCACTCCAATCCTGTGAACATAGCAGAGAGACATGAGATCTACAGGGTAATTATTTTAATTAAAGACTTTCAAATCCTAACTCAAACAGATACCCTAAGTGTGAAAAATTTATAATTTGAATAAAATTGCAAACAGCTAGCGTAATAAGAAAAGCATCAATTATAATATAACATCCATCCACAATGAACAAAAACAGAGTACAAACCCAGCATTGATATTAATTAAAATAATTGATTATAACTTCTAAAAATACTGTTATTAAAATAGTAAATGATGAAATTCAATGAAAAGACACAAAAACATGATTAATTATTAATATATAATGATTTAGTGAACATAAATAAGTTTATTTATATAAATCAACACATCAGAGGTTTCACATAGTTAATAATTTATGTATAGACAGATAACATGATTAGTAATGCATTATATATATATAAATTCACTGGTGTAAGGAAATATGCAAGTGATAGTTTACAGATATAAGTGGTAAATGACATATGTATATGGATATGTGACTTAATATGCTAATCAGGACTACAACTGGTATTTAGTAGATTAATGCTGTTAAGGCTATGTTATGCCAGAGATGATGATCATTAATTTATGATTACATAAAAGAAACATTTCTAAAATAACCTCCAAAGTAAGACTTATAGTTTAATACAATTGTTAGGTAACTTGATATATTCATATATATTGCTTCTTTCATATACACTTCTATACATCAGATTTTTCTTAAAAACTTCTTATATATTCTGAAAAACTATTTATTAACATTATATTTATTAATTATCTCACATGAATTAGCATTCATTTGCATAGTTGACATAACAGTTTGATTTAATAAATCTATCATTTATGAGTGCATTTAGGCCTGCCAATTTGAGAGAGTGGATAGCTTAAATAAGCTTTACTATGACACTTTTTAAATATTTAAAACAATTAAAGAGAAAGGTTTACAAAGATCACTTTATCATGACTTATACATAATACGGGATATATATATATATATATATATATATTGTACCTAACTGAAATTTGGCTTAGTTCCAATAGGTGCCTGAGGTTATCTTAGCTTAACCTTTTGTTTGAAATTTTGTAATTTTTAAAAAAAATAATAATGATAAAAATGGAAATTAACTTAGTTAATGAAGAAAATAGGGTGCATCTTATGTAGTATTATGATAATTGTTAAATATTTGTGGAATTATGTCTAAATGTTTCGATAGTTTATGTGAGTTAGTTTGATAAGGGATGTCAGATAATAATTTGAATTTAGAGTAAATATCAAAAATTGGTGTGAGTTGATAAATAATATTAAATATATTATAAAGTAACTATTGTGTAATTTATTTTAATGTCTAAATTATAATAATTAGATATTGTAAATAAATTGAAATAAATAGTAATAAGTTTAAAAATAATCTGTAAATTTTTATTAAAACAATGTAAAAATATTTATTATATGTAATTTAGTTTAGCGTTTCACTTATAAAAATTATTTTGAATTAAATATTCATTAATATTTTTATTTTTGTCATTTTAAAAATAACTTTTAAACAATTAGTGTGAGGTCATGTTTGTAGATTACCCGTATGTAAGAATATGTATGTGCATGCAGGATACGTGTAAACATAAGAATAAAAAATAATTTAATTCCAATATTGATTAAAAAAAACAAATGTATGGATAAAGTTATTAAAGTTAAATATTTAAAAGTTAATAATGAGCAATAATTTTAAATTTTATATTTATTACTATTCTGTTTATAAAATATTGTCTAAGATTATTAGATAATATTTGTTAAATATAAATTTTTGACTTTGCTGCTGTGGAGTCACATGGTTTGGTATAATAAGATCAATTACATCATTAAAATCTATTTACAGCTGGTCTGACAAGAATATTAAAGTTTAAAAAAATAATTTCATTGGTTTTCAAGCCAATTGATCAAAAGTGGGAGTATTAAAGATTATTAGATATAAAAGGAATCTGGGATTCATTCAGGGGCCTTATTTTGTTTATAAAAGTGGCTGAATCATAATTTTTTCTTTAATAAAAAGTTGTAATTTCTTTAAAACTTTATATTTTTTAAAAGTAAAATTATGTTTTTTGAAGAGGAGGTCTGTCCATCAGTTGAACAGTCTCTGATATATTAAAGGAATCATGTTTTGTAAGAGGTTATGAATCAATGTGTGAGATTTTTGAAAGATAATTGAGGGGATGGAGTGAAAGGACATCCCATTAGATTTGCAATGGTATTGCATCCTTGTCATGTTTATAGATGTTGTACTGTTTTTCCAAAAGAGTTTAGCACATAGACTATTGATTTTTTTGGTAAAGGCTTTTGTTGCTGTCATGATGGGAAGGTAGTATGCAATCTTGGACATGACTTTCATGTTCAGTAGTGCTACTTTTACCTGTATGGAGAGATACACCCTGGAAAGGGATTGTATAATCTGGGATGTGGAATTGATTAAGGAGTTCTGTAGTTTTTTTGACATGGCTGTTTGAGACATGGGGAAAGCCAAGAAAGTCCTGGGGCTCAGCTAGAAATCTAGATGAGACTTTCTTTCCTGATAGAATTTTCCAAGCTGAAGATTTGTTGGAGTTAAATTTGAGTTGTGAATTAAGGGAAAATTTATCCAAAATTTTGTAGAGTGCTGAGAGATGTTTTTGAGATGGTAGTATTACAGGACATCATCCATTTATGCAAACAACTTGATGGATTTTTTGATGCGATGAATGAATACTCCAGTGAATGAGATTTCTATATCTCTCAATAGGGGGTTGTGATAGTATATAAAAAGGATAGCACTCAATGGAGATCCTTGAGGAGTAGACAGGTCAGGGGAGAACCCATCTGTGTAGAATCCATCTAAGGAGATGTGAATTAGCCTATTCTAGAGAACATTCTCCAGAATCTGTATAATTTGAGAAGGAATGTTGAGGTCTTTTAGAAGAGTAAGAAGTGTGTGAATATTGATTGAGTCAAAAGCCTCTGTTATGTCTAGCTGGACTGCAATGGGTTTTGATAAGTGATTAGATCTAATATGATCAAGGATAATCTTGACTTACCCATTGCTGTCAGGACTGAAGATTATTTTCTTGCATGTTGTGACTGAACAATATTGTCTAAAATTTTTTGCTGGATTTTCTCTTTAATTACACCTTCGATAACTTTGATTAAAATTGGTGTCATGGAGATAGGCTTTATGTTATGGATGTTGATTGGATCTTTGTTCTTCTTGATGAATGGCACTAAGAAAATCGGGTAGAGGTTATTTATTTTCCTTCTTTTAGTAGATAGATGATTGATCATGTTCATCATGATTGGGATAGCAATGTTATCAAGGTGGGAAATTAGAAACCTTGGTATAGCATGCATCCCAGGATGAACACTGTCAGAAAGTGCTGATAGATGGTTTTTAAGATCAGCTGCTGTTATGCCATGGTTTATAGAATATGGGTGATCCAGCCATTCACTGATAGTCTTTGGAAAATTATTTTGAAGTGAAGATCAATGAGTTCAATCATGTGATGACCAGTGACATAGTTTCCAGGGACAATAAGGGAGGTTGGAGTGTTAAGTTTTTTCCTAGCTCCCAATGCCCATTGCAAATATCCCCAAGTCCAGAAGTGTTGGGTAGTAAGAAAGTTTTGTGATCTTTTAATAGAAATATATTTCACAATAGCCATCTGTTTTTTCTTATACTGATGTTTTAGTGATAGAAGGTGTTTGATATGATCTGGTTCAGTAGAGCATGTCTTAATTTTATTATTGATTTGGTCAAGCTCATTAATAAGTGTAGATGGCCCTTTGTTGTTTTTAGTATAGTGAGCAATCAAGGAATGGATTATCCCAATGAAGGTGAACCATGCCTCTTCTGTAGGCCTTTTTAGTAGGTTGATTTTGTGGAAGAGGATGTATGCTTCAGATACAATGGCAGGTTCTCCAGCTTCTCAATCAATTTACATCTACTTTACAAAATCTACATAATACAAAAATCACCATCTGGGAAGCCCACTGTAAAATCAATCCTGAAATCAACTCAATTTTACCAATTCTTGGTATCATTAATCATAGAATTACATCAATATTCAAGTTCTTAGCTTTAGAGCCTAAATTTTTTAACTACCTAGTAAAAGTAAATCTAGGAGCCATGCATACCAACTGGTTCCTCCACCACAAGAGATTTCTTAACAACATTGACCCTATCTGCCCAATCTGGAAGAGGCATGATGAGACATTTGACCACATAATTTGCTCATGTACTGGACTTGGTAGTATCAAACTTTTAATTTTCCAAAACAGTATAATTGATATTTACAGAATCCTCTTGCTAAAAGATACTCTACTAAGTAAACAGTTTCCAATTATAAAAATGTCTGTATTTCTCACACACTCTATCTGGAATGTGAGATGCAAATTAGTATTCACAACTCCTCCACCAGACCCAGACAGTCTATTCATTTCTTTTTTAAATAAAATCAAACATAAAGACATGACCCTTTCCTCCAAATTTTTATTTGAAGAAACCTGGAATCTATTCCAAATTCCAAAGCCCAATACATTTCCAGATAGCTGATGACAACAATATATAAACCACAGGATTTATTCCATACCCTGGATTAATATCTCCATAAATCATCCACTATCAACCCAGTAGTGACATTATAGACTCTTGTTTAGTCAATGTACTATAAAAAGTTAATGTATTAAAAAACCAATATTCTCCCTAAATAAAATTCTTTTAAAACTAAAAAAATGTTTTTAAAACAACAATTTAAAATTGTCCTGCAGTAATGAACATCTGAAGTTAAAAAGGTAATGCATTTTCTGACAATCACATTTCAATTGGAGCATGAAAATATAGTTAAAAAAAGTTTGAAGGAAATTTAGTGTCTCTTATCTTATGTACTTTTAATCTATTCATTTTTCTTTATTTAAAAGTGAAAGTAAAATTAAAGTATTAATTATTAATTATTTTTCTGGCTAAACAATCTATTGCACTGAACTATTGTAGCTGTAGGATACTTAGTATTTGTCCTATTAAATTAAAAATATATGTGAGGAAGAAATTAAAAGACATTGATAATTTAAAAAAAAACATAATGAAAATATGTCAGCTTCCGCATAAATTAGAATTGACTTTAAATTTGTTGCTTCACTATTTATTACCTAATATCTACATTTAAATATACTCTTCCATAATAATACTTGTTTTTAAAAGTAAATTTAGAAAAGAAAAATATATTATATTAAGATAAAGAAGATTGAACTTTATTTGCAAAGCATTCTATAGTTGAATATCATTTTTTTTAATGTCCAACTTTAAAATGTATTGTATATGAGATAGTAATTATCTTATTCCAGAAAGTGTTGGACAAAAATATTTTAAGCTATATTTAATTAAGGATGAACTTACAAATAATGATTAACTAAAAGGTTATCATTTATACCTTTACCTGAAATGGAAATAATTCATTTTAGCTACATGTAAACAGAGGAAAATATGTATTTTAAAAAAAATAATTCTCATATCTGTCAAATACATCATAAATTGTTATATTTGCCATTACTTATAAGTAACTTTGAGACAAGTACTCTTTGCTCATAAACTGAGGAATGCCTTTCATTATAAAAGAAGTCTACTCTTGTGTTTAAAATGGTAAAAAAAATTGTTTTAAAATAAAACACATCTTTAAATATTATATAAAAAATATTTTTAATAAAAAAAAGTTGTATTTAAAAATGTGTATAATTTTGCATTTGAACCTGGGATCCTACAAAAATGTATACAGCTGAAGAATTTATTTTCCAATGCCAGCTTATTTTATTATTTTAATATTTAAAATTATCTTTAAAAATAAAAGAAAGTGAAAGTATTATGTTAAAGAACTATTGTACATTTTTGTTTTCGAAATCATTACCATGTTTATAAATATTTTGACTGAAACTTCAAACTCAGATAGATAAATTAGCCTTAATAAATTATCTACATATTGTAAATGGAAAAACCATTACAGAGCTGAAATATGAACTTGAGTTTTGTATTATTTTTTTATTATTGTCTGTTTTATTGGTTTTAAAAAATGAAACCATAAAAATATTTATGCTATATTTTTTGTGTAACACTTTTTGCATAAATATGACAGGTAAATTTGGATTATAATTTTAAAGCTTAATGAGTTTATTAGAATAAGAAAATATTTTGCCATTCTTAGATCAATTTAGTTGATTTATTAAGCATTTCACAAGTAAATATCTATTAGATAATTTTATTTACAGAGATATAAATATCACAGTCTTAGTTTAGTATTTGTGGGATGTTTCACTCAGTTTTATTTTAAACCAGACAAAGAAGTTTATCAGAGAGTTTCCATTCATTTGTTTTATGAGGTTTATAGTAATAATAACTGCAAATATTTTTATATGCATTGAGAATTAATATTCTCACATTTAATTTGCAATTGTTATAAAAGTCCACTAGTCATTATATTTTACTATTGAATATTTTATTATGTGTGCATTGTGTTTTTCCTAGAATTTTATATGCATTTAATTTTAAAGTATTTCTCATCTTAGTCATTTGATGTAGTTTGCTTTGTTGGTTTGAACATTGAATATATGTTTTGTATTTTTAAACTTCTTAGGAATAACTCAGTTAATTGAGGTGAAGTATATCTCTTGCTATTAGTTAGTATTTGTTAGCCTCATAGAGGTAAGCTTAGTTAATACTTTTGACTATGCTTTATGGAGCAGACAAGGTCCTCCATCTTTATTGTATTGTATTTCCATGATTTGATAGTGCTTGTCCCCATAGAGGGTTATTGTATTTTATTTTTCAGTGATGATGATCACATTTATAAGCATTGAAAATCCCATGAGAGAGTATCATGCTTTTCTGGTATGTATTTCGGTTCCCAGATATGCTGTAGACAAAGTCCATGTATCTTAGTTTTTGCCTCAAAGTTAGGTATTTATGAAAGCCACCACATTCTTTTCCAGCTCTGAGGATCTTATATATTCTTATATGTTAGCCTATCATTCATGATGACTTAATGCTAATTCCACCACAGTAGGTGATATTGCATTTATTTTAGATTTATGATGACAAGATATGTGTGTTTGATGAACTTTGTTTCTTCAGGTAGTAACAGCTATTTGTAATGCTTATAGGTATATCCATGGTTGAATTGTGTTGATATGATAGTTATATCATCCACAAGCTAACCAACAATAAGTTGTATTTATTTTTAAGTATGTTAAATATATGCATATGGTATAAGTGGCAATTCACACATACTAATTTTAATATTTTTATCCAGAGTTTCACCTCTGGATTTGTAAATCTGTTACATTTTTTAATTTTAAAACATTGATGGTAATAGTTTTATGTGGACTAAATTCATTTAAAAAATATAACTGATCTCTGATGAGTGAATGCCCCATACATATAATTCAGTTTAATTTTATGATTAGCTTAGTTTGATTTAAATATATCACTAGCTATAATATTAGTTATATCAGTGTAGCTAGTGATGATATTTTTCAAAAAGTTGGCTGTTTATGCTTATTCCAGCTTAGCTGTTGTTAAGCTCATGATTATAAAGTTAAGCTTAGGGTTTTAAATACAAACCTAATTGTGTGTTAATCTAATTGCTAGATAACACAATATTGTTATAAATTATGCTAAGTAAAAATAGAAGTGTGCTTATTAAATACAGAAATTATAATTAAAGTTCAAGATTTTGGAAATCTCTAATTGTCTAAAAGAGATTCAAATTTAGTATCGAATAGCCTTTGCCTGCTATTATGAGTAATTATATTATTTTATTGGTTTATTTATCAGAACAAACAATGTAAAAGAATTTTAAGAGAGATAGTCAATAACAGTAGCTAAAGAAGTTGTGTATTATTGTAAACCAAATAAAGTTTTCTAAGGTCAAAATATTTGTATTAGGTTCCAGTGCTATATTGGCAAGGCTTGTATTCCCTTTAAATTATAAACATTTTCTTACTGTTCTTAATAATTAAATTATTATTTCAAAAAGTTTGTTTTTGTTTGTTTTACTTTTATATGAAAATATTATTGTCTTGGGTATCCAGTTCACAAAATCTTAAGTTTCCAAAGTTTATTAAATCTTCAATTCAAAAGTTCACAAATATATCATAAAATTAATGAAATATGTTTGATATTGGTTTTAAAATTATAAAGCCATGCTAAAGTAAGTGATTCTTAAATTGAATCACAATAACAGATAATTGCATTATATCAGATACTTAGTTAAATGCTTAGTTAAAAGTTTATTTTTAAATTATCAGTATATCTTCTCAGACTAAAAATTATGCAATATGAGATTAAGAATATTAGCATGTCAGAATAATATTTTTATTTACTATTATTTTAAAACCTGCACATTATCTTATATTAACTGCACCTTGTCTATCATTATCGTAAACCTTATATGTCCAAAAAATTTTAATCCATCTGCATTTGAGGCCTTGAGGAGGTTGTCTGGGAGTATGGGAAAGACATAAAAAGAACTCTTGCATTTTTATTTGCTAGAGTAATGTCTTGGATAATAGGGCATTATTAGTTTAAATTTAAATTGATTCATTAAATTTGTGAGTTGATATTTGTTCTGTTTATTATTCTAAAATTGAACATAATTTAATTATTTTATGGTCAGCTAAGATATCACTCATTTGTTTTATTCACCCAGCAATTAATTTATAGGCAACTTAAACTTTAATTTTGTACAGGAGTTTTAGTTTTAGAATCCCTGAGGATATTTACTCTTGTTGCCTTGTTAGATATAATTTAGAAAGAATAATCTTTCATAGCCAAGGTATCATTGATTTTTATTCAGAGTATGTGTGATCTATTGGTAGGCTTATTCTAGTAACTATTAATTAATGATTTTTAAATAATCTTTTGTATGGTTTAGTAATAAATTATTAATATGCCATAATAGTTATTGTTGCATTAGTATTGGATTTGGTCTCTATCTGATTGTACATCTCTGAATCATCATCTCTTTTCCTAAATTTTATTGTAACCCACTGAGCCAAATTTTTAAGTGTATCTCATTTCATTTCTTTTCATATCATTTCTCATCTCTCTTTCACATCTCTTTTATTATCTCATCCATTTCAAATCATTTCATTTCTTCTCCTTTCATCTATCTCCACCACATATCATTTCTATTTCTCTCATTTCTTTTCTTCTCTTTTCTTCTCTCTGTTTCATTCTCTCTTCTTTTCCTTCCACCATCTGCCTCTCCTTTTCATTCTCTTTTATCTCTCTTCTCTCTCTCATTTCTGTTCTCTCTTCTTTTCCTTTTCTTTCTTGTCCTTCCAACACCCCTCACCTCTCCTCATCTCTTTTTGGTTACAATTGGCACCCAACATGGGGCTTCGATTTATATTGTATAGGTCTAAAATGTATGCGTAAGCCTGTATTAGATGTTGATGGATTTTTGTTAGATTTTATTGATTTTGTTTGGAGTTGTTATTTTTGTTATTGCTTCAAACATGTAGGCTTTGATTTATATTGTATAGGTCTCAAGTGTATGTGTAATCCGGTATTAGATATTGATGGATTTTTGTTAGATTTTATTGACTTTGTTTGGAGTCATTGTTTTTGTTATTCCCAAACATGTAGTCTTCGATTTATATTGTATAGCTCTCAAGTATATGTGTAAACCTGTATTAGATGTTGATGGATTTTTGTTAGATTTTGCTGACTTGGTTTGAAGTCATTTTTGCTATTAATTCATATTTTATGCAAATATTTTTCAATTTACTAATTAAAATTGAATTAGTTATGGTAGTTAACTAATCTAATTAAAGCTAATTTCAGTTAACATGTCTAGTTTAAAAGACAAATTTTTGAAAATATTAATGTATTATGATTGTTAAGTGCAGTTTATGAATTATCATCATACAAATAAATAATAGACTCTGTCTTGCATTTACTGATATTATGTTATTAAGGTATCTGAATTATCTGTTACTTGATGCTTATTGTTTTTGTTAATCAAGTGTGTTAACAAATCATAATTTTTATTTATTAATATTTGTTGAACATTTGTGAACCAAGACTCATATAAAGGTGGACAAAACATATAATGATAGGAGTCATAAGAATAAAATATTCCTTATTGTAGCCTTATTGCTGTGGTTTTAGTTGTTTCGATTGTTAGGAGATGTCAGTAAATGGATGCCTTATTATTATTATTATTATTATTATTATTATTATTATTATTATTATTATTATTATTATTATTATTATTATTATTATTGCAATTTAAAAGGAAATACCGTTAAAGTTTTAAAAAAAGAAAAGTGTTATGGATAAGCACAAAGAAACAATTGAGATTTTTGATAGTTTAGGGGAGTTCCAAGATTTTTCTTCACTAGATCCTCAAGCCCCTAACCTAGATGATGAGTTATGAAATGAAAGAACAAGTACAAATTTTATTAATCCAGGAATTATTGGAGCTGAGAGTAGTATGTTACTAAATATGATGGCACAGTTTCAGAGATTAAATTTAAAATTAGATCAGCAAAAAGAAGAATTAAATTTAAAATTAGTTCAGCAGAAAGAAGCTAGTGAGAAATTAAATTTAAAATTTGATCAACAGAGACAAGATTTTATGAAAAGTAGAGAAGAAGATAGGGAAGAAGCTCAGAAATCTACAGCAGAATTTCAAAGAAATTTTGAGAGAATAAATGAGAATTTGAGGACTTTTGATAAAAGATATCAGGATTTAAGAACAGATGTTCAGGAGATGATCAAGTAAAGAAAAGAGAAAATGAACTCTAGTATCAGTAGTAATAACAGAGAACTTAAAGTAAGTCAAATAAAAAAGGAAAAACCTAAATCTGTACAGATAGTTTGTAAGAATAATGATCTATCTAATGAACATGAGGTAGCAAGCTCAGAAGTTATTAAAATAGATGATAACAATGTAAATGTAGAAAAACCAGATATTAAGTTAGTAGATGTTCAGAAGGAAAGTAAAGTATTAATAAATGCTCCCAATAAGAATCCTGTTATTCATTGAACAAGCCAATAAAGAAAATTAATTGGTTTACGGAGAAAATGAAAATTGACAAGAAATTAATAAAATAGTTAATCAAGATGTTGAAGTAATTGTTATAAAGTTAAAAAACACAGAAATTATATAGTTTGTATAAATAGTTAGTGAAGGTGAGCAAATGGCTAAATAATCTGTGAAATTAATTGATATTGAGATAGAAAACAAAGAAGTTACACATTCTGAAGAAACCGTTAGGGTAGATCTAAAAATAATTAAAGAACATGTGATATTAATTAATAAAGAAGTTTGTAGAATTAATGTAAAATTTAAAGATAAATTAAGAAAGAATTTTAATATAAATATTCATAAGAAAGAAGTTAACCCAGAGAGGAATCTGGGAAAATCCAAGATCAAACTAAAGAAAGCAAACAGAAACACGTCCAGAAATAAAATGATCAAGAATAGAAAAGCCAAAACTAGACTAAAAAGGGTGAGATAAAGTCTCTTAAAGAAAGGTTAGCTAGGAGAAAAGAAGTGAAAAATGCAAAGGTAAAATTTAAATGTGACAGTATGCCAAATTTTAGGGAAAATTTTAGTAAAGATTATTGTTTTAGTGTAATAAAGAATAGGAAGAAAGAGTTGAATTCAAAAGGTACTTTCAATGCCAGAAGTTTTATACCTTACCCCAAGAAAATATAAGTCTTTGTAAAACTTAGTATACTCAGTTAATAGTGCAATTTAGAGACAATGTTTGTCAAGCTTAGCCATTGATTGCTGATTTATAATAAAAGAGTGTATATGTTTAAAGTATAATTGTTGTTATATATTGTACCTAACTGAAGTCTCACTTAGTTCCAATAGGTGATCAAGGTTATCTTAGCTTAACCTTTTGTTTAAAATTTCAGATTTAAAAAAAAATAATGATGATAAAAATGGAAATTAACTTAGTTAATGATTAAAATAGGATAATCTAAATATTTCAATAGTATTGGTTTGATAAGGGATGCTAGATCATAATTTGAATTAAAAGAAATATCAGAAATAGTTGGGAATCGATAAATCATATTAAATGTATTTTAAAGCAACTACTGTATAATTCATTTTAGTGTCTAACTTATAATAATTAGATATTGGAAATAAATATTTTAAAGAATATTAAGTAATAAATTTAAAAAATAATCTGTAAATTATTTTTTTTTTAAATGATATAATAATATTTATCAGATGTAAGTTAGCAGCGTTCCACTTATAAAATTATTTTGAATTAAATATTCATTAACATTTTATTGTTGTAGTTTTAAAAAAATCTTTTAAACAATTAATGTGCATTTATATCATGTATGTGAGAATATGTGTGCCTGCAGTAATGATATGTAAACATAATAAAAATGATTTAATTCCAATATTGATTAAAAAAATAAAACAAATAAATGAGTAGAATTATTAGAATAAAATATTATTAAAAATAATACATAGCGTTCGTTAATAATGAATTTTTGACTTTGCAGCTGGGAGTCACGTGGTATGATATAATAAGACTAATGACGTCAGTAAATTGATTTTACAGCTGAATTGTCAAGAATATTAGAGTTTAAAAAATAATTTCATTGCTTTAAACCAAGAAATTGATCAAAAGGGGGGGGTATAAAAGATTATTAGATAAATCAGGGATCCAGGTATCATTCAGGGGCTGTTTTAAATATATGTGTGGCTGGAACTTAAAAGTTCTTTAATAAAAGATAATTTTTTAAAACTTTATATTTTCTAAAAAAAAAAAATAAAAGTATGTTTTTTAAAACAATTATATAAAATCGTTTTGTGGAAATGAAGTGCTGAATAAAAGAAAAGTAATCTGTTTTCTGATAATTAAATTACAATTGAAACATTAAAATTACGGTAAAATGTTTGAAGAAAATACAGCGTCTCATATTTCATTTACTTTTGATCTATTCATTTTTCTTTATTTAGAAGTAAAACTTAAATTAAGTATTGTTATGGCTAAAGAATTTATTGCACTAAACTATACTATATCTCCTATCAAAGTAAAAATACAAGTGAAGAAGAAATTAAAAAAAAACATTCAAACATTTTAAAATATTAAAATGGAAATGCATCAGCATCTTTATAAATTAGAATTGACGGTAAATTTAATACTACCTTATTAATACATGATATATACATGTAAATATGCTCTTAACAAAATGATGTTTCAGAGGAAAATATGTATTTTAAAATACTAATTCTCGTTTATGCCAGTAGTATGAAAAAAATTTGTTTGAAAGCAAAACTTTAAAAGAATTTAAAAATATTATTAATGGACTTGTCTCTGTCAAATGCATAATGATTGTTATAGTTGCCAGTACTTATAAGTAACTTTATGACCGTTGATCTTAGCTCATAAATTGAGGAATGTCTTAATTATAAAAGAAATCTACTCTTATGTTTAAAAAAATAAAAGGAAATTTGTTTAAAAAAAAGAAATGCATTTTGAAATATTAAGAAATGTTTTTAAAAAAAGAGCTCTATTTTAAAAAAAAATGCATTTATCTAAAGAAAAACAGTGAAAGTTAACTAAAAATATATATTATAATTATTCCGCGTTTGAAACTAGGATTATAAATATAAAAAAATGTACTCAACTGAAGAATTTATTTTTTTTCAATGCCGGCTTATTATACTTATACTTATGCTACTCAGCTGAAGAATTTATTTTCCAATGCCAACTTATGTTTATGCTTATAATATTTTATTATTTTAATATTTAAAATTATCTTTAAAGATAAAAGAAAGTGAAAGTGTTTATATAAAGAACTACTGAATATTTTTGTTTTGGAAACCATTGCCATGTTTATAAATATTTGACTGAAGCTCGAATCCGGATAGATGAATTGACCTTAATACATGTTTTTAAACGGGAAAAAACCATTACGGAGCTAAAATATGAACTTAAGTTAATGTATTATTATTTTTTTTTTGTTTGTTTTATTGATTTTAAAAAAATGACACCATAAAAAAATATTTAAGCTATATATTTTGTGTAACACTTTTGGCATAAATATATTGGTAAACTAGGGTTATAATTTTAAAACATATGTCTATTAGAATGAGCAAATGTTTTGCTATTCTCAAGTGAATTTATTTTATTTATTAAGCATTTCACAAGCTAGGTTCTGTTTAAAAAAATCATTTATAGAAAATTTAAATATCACAGTCTTAGTTTATTATAAATGGGATGTCTGACTCAGTTTTATTTTAAATTTACCAAATAAGTTTATCAGAGAGTTACCATTCATTTGTTTTATGAATGTTATATTAATAATAACTACAAATATTTTTATATGCATCGAGAAGTAAATATACTTGCATTTAATCTGCAATTTTAAAAGTCCACTATTTAATATATATATATATATTTTAAGTATGTAATATTTTACTATGTGTGCATTGTGCCTTGCCTAGAATTTTAGATGCATTTAATTTTAAAGTATTTCTCATAGTATTCACTTGACGGTGTATTTTATTGGTTTGAACATTGAATACATTTTGTATTTTCAAACTTCTTAGAAGTAACTTATTTAATTCAGGTGAAGTATATATCTTGCTATTATTTAGTATTGGTTAGCCTCATAGAGTTAGGCTTAGTTAATAATTTTTGAACATGCTTATGGAGTAGATAAAATCCTCCATTCTTATTGTATTGTATTTCCATGATTTGATAGTGCTTATTCCCAAAAAAGGGTTATTGTATTGTATTTGTCAGTGATGATGATCACATTTATATAATACCATGAGAGAGGATTGTGCTTTCCTGGTGCATCTTTCCTGTTTCCAGATAAACTGTAGATAAGTTCCAGGTATCTTCGTTTCTGCCTCAAAGTTAGGTATTTTTGAAAGACACCATATTCTTTTCCAGCTCTGATGAGCATATATGTTCTTATATTTCAGCCTATCATTCATGATGACTTAATGCTAGTTCCACCACAGTAGGTGATGTTGCATTTGTTTTAGATTAGTGATGACAAGATATGTTTGTTTGAGGAAATTTGTTTCTTCAGGTAGTGGCAGCTAATTTATGGCTCATAGGTATATCAATGTTTGAATTGTGTTGCTATGATAGTTTTATCACACACAAGCTAACCAACAATAAGTTATATTTATTTTAACATATGTTAAATATGCATATGGTATAAGTGGCAATCCACACATATTAAGTTTAATATTTTCATCCAGAGTTTCCCCGCTGGATTTGTAAGTCTGTTACATTATTAATTTTAAAACATTGAGTGAATAATTTTATGTGGACTAAATTTATTTAAAAGAGTATAACTGATCTCTGATGAATGAATGTCCCATACACTTAATTTAATTTAATTTTAAGATTAGCTTAGTCTGTTTTGAATATATCACTAGCTATAATATTAGTTATGTCAGTGTAACTAGTGATGATATTTTTTAAAAAAAAAATATGTTGAATATGCTTATTCCAACTTAGCGTTTGTTAAGTTTAGGATTATAAAATTAAGTTAGAGGTTCAAATATAAACCGAGTTTTGAGTGCTATTCTGATTACTAGATGACACCATAATGTTTTAAATTATTTTAATTTAAAAAAAAATAGTAGTGTGCTTATTAAATACAGACATTATAATTAAAGTTAAAGATTATAAAATCTCTAATTATTAAAAGAGATTAAAATTGAATAGCCTTAGCCTGTTATTGAGTGAACTAAATAAAACTGTTAAAAGTCAAAATACTTATATTAGGTCCTAGTGCGATATTGACAATGTTTGTATTCCATTAAATTTGTAAGAATTTCTTATGGTTCTTAATAAACCAAATTATTATTATTTCAAAAAGTTTCGTTTTGTTTGTTTTGCTTTTATATGAAAATGTATTATTGTCTTGAGTTCCAAATTCACAAAGTCTTAAATTTCTCGTTTATTGAATCTTCAATTTAGAAGTTCACAAGTATATCCTAAGTTAATTAAATATATTTGATATTGGTTTTTAAAATTAGAAAGCTATGTTAAACTAAGTGATTCTCAGATTGAATCACAATAACAGATAATTGCATTATATCAGATACTCCTTAGTTATATTTTTAGTTAAAAGTTTATTTTAAATTATCAGTATATCTTTTCAGACTAAAGATTATGCAATATCAGATTAAGAATATAAGTACTTAAGAATATTTTATTTATTATTATTTTAAAAGTTGCACATTATCTTATATTCATTGCACATTATTTGTATCATCTTAAATCTTATTTGTCTAAAGAATTAAATCCATCTGCATTTGAGGTCTTTAGTAGGTTGTCTGTGAGTATGGAAAGGCATAAAAAGAACCCTTGCCTTTTCTTTGCTCAAATAATGTCTTGGATAATATGTCATTATTAGATTAAATTTAAATTGATTAATTAAATTTATGAATTAATATTTGTTTTGTATATTATTCTAAGATTGCACCATAAGGTTGTTATTTTGCGATCAGCTAAGATATTACTTATTTGTTTATTAATCTCAGAAATTCTTTAATAGGCAAGTTAACTTAAACTTTTAATTTTACACAAGAGTTTAGTTTAGAAATCCCTGAGGTTATTTACTCTTGTTGTTTTATTAAATATAATTTAGTAAGAGAATATTTCTAATCAATGTATCATTTTTCTTATTCAGAGAGTGTATGATCAATTGGTAGGACTAATATGGTAATCATGGATTGGTGATTTTAAATAATCTTTTGCATGGTTTAGTAGTAGATTATTAATATGCTGTAGTAATTTTAGTTCATCAGTATTGGATTTGATCTTTATTGGATTATACATCTCTGGATTATCATTTCTTTTCTTTAAATTTATTGTAACCCCACTGAGCCGAGTCATTAAGAGTCTCTCATTTCATCCCATCTCATTTCATCTCATTTTCATCATCTCTCTTTTACATTTCATTTATCTTCTCATCCATTTCTAAATCATGTATTTCATCTCTTCTTCTCCTTTCATCTCTCTCCACTATATATCATTTCATCCCTTGTTTCTTTCATTTCTTTTCATCTTTTCTTCTCTCTCTCATTTTCGTTCTCTCTTCTTCTTTTCCTTTTCTTTTCATTTCACTTTCCCTCCTCCTTTTCTCCCTCACTCTCCTCTATTTTTTAAGGTTACAATATATATATATATATATATATATATATATATATATATATATATATATATATATATATATATATATATATATATATATATATATATATATATATATATATATATATATATATATAAAGAGTACTTGCAGTGCTAAGTACAATGATAGCATCACTAATAAAATTAATCACTTTTTGAATTGGAAGGCCTCACAATTTATAAGAATCCACTTGTATCTATGACATAGTGGTGTTTGGAGAGATGATTGGTAAGTATTCCATGGTCTGGGCTTGCCAGCATTATTCAATGCAGAGCCTCAACAATCTAATGTTATTCTTAGGTCAGTGTGACAAAATCTCATTCTGGAACAAATTATATGAAGAACATCTCTGACACTTCTAGAGAATAAGCATGACAAAGTAAAATATGAGGTTTTACTGCTATTATGAATAAGCAACGCTAGATATGGCTTGGGTCTTTAATGACTGATATATTAATTAAATTCCAAATTAATAACAATACTATCATGCCTAACACTATGATAAATATTAATCCATTCAGAAAGGTGCACATATGACCTTGGCAAATCAGAATGTCAAACAAAAGGGGGGGGGTAAAATATTCTTTATTTAACAAGCCCAAGTATACATGAACGATAAATATACTACAGAAATACATTACAACGCTTGATGGCATGATAAGCAAATGAGTTATTATCAGAATGGATTGATCATCAAAATTTATTTAATAAAACATAAATGTATATAAAATCAGTAGCATTAAGCCAATGAGTAATTATCAGAATGGATTGATCATCAAATTTTTACTAATAGAACATAAAATGTATTTAAACTCAGTAGCAATATGCAGAGAGTAAACACGTTTTATATTATTCCATAATATGATGGTTTAATAGGCCGTCATTACATATATATATATATATATATATATTCAATCGAGTGAACTTTTTGTTTAAGAAGAAACATTACATTTAAGTATTTAAGTATCACACAATATCGGGGTGGTGCCTAAAATGATACAAGTTCGTTAGGTTGTGTCATTAGCATATCAAAATCAACTCAAAAGAAATATAGTTTTAAAATAAGTTTGCCACATGAAAATAGAAAGTATAAGTAGAGCATAAAATTTACAAGGTAATAATAGATTAAAGATTCATCATACTGTGCTAGTGCTTTACACAAAGAGATTGAGAAATTTGTAGAAAGAGAGAGAGAATCATTCAAACTTAACATAAATATGATATCTGAGTTTATAGCCAGTTATCATGTAGACAGAATGTTACATCATGATTATAAATATATTTTAGAATAAAATGATAAATAGTAATAGTCCATTTTTCTTCTAGATAACATGGGAACCATTCGGATAACACATGTGTAAAATTTAGACATGGGATGCACGGTCTGCAATGCAAAATATGAATAAAATAATGGTAAACATTGATCAAGTGTTCTTTCAAAATATAGATAAGGCAGTTTTCAAACAACAGCATGGCAGAAAAGGCAGCACAAGGATGATCCAAAGATCGGAAGAGGCAAACATCTTCCCTCTACCGAGTGGTCATTTTTAGTAGCAATCAAGTCAAAAGACAGGTGAAGAGTGGTGTGGGCTAACTTAGCATTTGGCTAGAATCCTTTATCCATCTATGCTCGAAATTTGGCAATATTTGGAAAATACCAAACGTTCCAGAATGTTCTTTACTTACGGCTATTGGATATGCTTGAATTTGTAGCTTGATTTTAGCTGTTGTGGTTCAATTTTCTTATTGTTGAAAGACGTAAACAGATAAATTCCAGCAAACATTAGTTAAATCTATTTTGGAGTTGAAATAGATTTAAAGACATGATTTTGTTAATGTGAAAATTGTTTAAATAGTTAAATGAGAATGACATTTTAACATTAATTAATGTTCCCTCTTTTGTCTCTTTTGTCTCCTAACATTTTAAATTAAAATAATTACTTTCAGAACTTTGTCTAATATTGCTTTAGCTTTACATTAATTACAAACAATTAAATATATATATATATATATTCCTTTATAAACAATATTAATTTCTGTATCTTTAATACATATATGCATATACCCGGTTATTTGTAATGAAGGGAATTGAAGATGTTAGAAATAAATCAATTAATAATAATAAATAAAAAATTTATAAGTAAAGTTTTAATAAAGGAGTAATAAATAATTTATAATACAAATAGGCTAAATGTTTTCGAGAATCTATGCCTCATAATCATAGATATTTAAGTAGCGCTTGTTACGTGACCCATTTCTTCGAGATATCAAAACAAGTGTCTTTTCTATTTATAGCATTAATATTTCCATTAATATAGAATGCTTATTTTAGGATCATGAGATTATGGCTTTTAAGCAAAAAAGAAATATCCATTTACTTAATACAAATTATTTTGTTAACAAATCTTCGTTTACACCCCCATATAAAATTGAGAAAATTTTATTCTTGGGACCTAAATATGTGGATGGAAGTCGTGAATTAATTGCCGATATTGAAGTGAGCCTCATTAACAATCCACAAAGATATGCTATTATAACAGATTAATCTAAATTATTAATTAAAACTTTTCTGACAAAGAAAGTAATGTATGAGGTACAGGTATATCAAAGACTAAACAACTATTTTATATCTCACAATATTACTTGCCTGGGGGAAGATAAGGACAATCATTTTGTTTTACTAAATAATGCAGATTACAAAAATAAAATGTATGATCAAATGAAAATATTAAAAGTAACACAAGATGACAACTTTAATATTAAGATAGATAGATAAAATTGTCAATAATGTGCTTCGAAAATTTAAAGACAAAAATATCATTAGATCTGGATATTACAAGATTTATTCTTCTGCTACTAGACCTTCTCAAATGTTTGCCAATTCTAAATTACATAAACCAGGTGAACCACTAAGATTGATGATGGGTTTTGTTAGAATGCATTATTTTGAAGCAGCCAAATTGATAAATCAATTACTTATAGAGTACTTTTCTCATATAAAATCAATTCTCTCTAATTTATTTCTAAAATCAAAAACATTCCACTTATAAATACATCTATTATGGCAACAATGGATGTGAAAGAATTATATGGAAGCATTAATAGAAAAGTATACATCCAAATAGTGTATGAAGAACTTTTGCAAAAAAATGCCTTATTGAAAGAGTTGAATTTATTTTTGCTTTTCGTTTTTGGCTTGATTTGCACATTTTTATAGACTTTGAGAACAAATGGTATACTATGGAAGATGTATGGCCAATGGGTTTACCTGTCAGTGGCATTTTATTGAGTGTCTACTTAAATTTAAACATTCTATAATACCAATATATTATAATACTACTCAAGACTTTACATATATTCGATATGTAAATGAAATATATATTATTGCCTCTATTGATAATATTTTAAATATATGACAAGAACTTCAAAATTTATCTAATCTATCACTTAGTATTTTATATGAAAATAACAACAAAGAAATCAATATATTGATCTTAAAATGATAGATTACAAAATGATAATTAAACCTTTGGAAATTAGAAGCTGCATTCATCGTAAATGTAACTCGCCTGCATCACTGCTTGTTTAAATACTTTCTTATTTAGAAATTTGCATCTCTGCAAATATGAAGCAGATACAAAAGAAAGTATAAATAACTTCATTAAAGATTTAATGTAAGTAGGTTGTAAATTTAAATCTATTAAAAATAAAATTACAAAATTCCATAATAAAATAAACAATATTGTACCATGCATTGATCTCTCTAGAATTAATATTCCTTATATTTACAAAATATCTAATAGACTAACTAAAGCATTAATCAATAAATTTAAAATAGGATTCAAAACTTCACCTAATTCTAACAGATTGATCAACAAGTCAAAAGATCATATTGATCAATCATTATTTCACATATAGTATATTCCATATCATGCTCTCAAGAAGGATGCCAAGCTGTCTATTATGGTGAAACCAAGGCTAATATCAATATTAGACTTGCTCAACATATATATATATATATATATATATATATATATGTTGAGCATTTATTTACATATATATATATATATATATATATATACATATACTGTAAATAAAGCTCAGAAGAACAACAATATATCTTCTGTATTTTTTGAGCATACCATGAAATCTGGACATAATTTTACACCTGCTAATCATTTAATTTTATGCACAGAATCTAATGATCATAAGAGAAAAATAAAAAAAGCATTTACATTAATGGAAATATTAATGCTATAAATAGAAAATACACTTGCTCTGATATATTGAAGAAATGGGCCTCATAACATAACTATTTAAATATTTTTGCATATATTTTACTATATATTTTTAGGAAGACTATAATTATGAGGCATGGATCCTCAAAAATGTTCAGCCTATTTGTATTATAATTTATTTATTATTTCTTTATTAAAACTTTACTTATATGTTTTTATTTATTTTTATATATAATGGGAAGTAAACTATTTTATCAATTAATAGTAATGAAACTGGTCAAACATAACTGTTTTTAATAAAGAGGGTGGGAGTAATGTGTGAATGTATGTGTGCTTAACATTCCTGGATGATCAAATAAATTTATAAAACAGGTACTAATGCTAATTCTAAGGTTCCAGGCAATGAAGCAAAATATGTATCACAGATTTTAAGGATTTAATAATTACAATACAAATACACTGGTTAGAAATATTATCTAATGCTTCTTTTATTTGAATTCATTTCATTTTCTTAAACCAGTAATTTGAGACTTATATCAAAGTGTTCTATCTTATTAAAAAAACAGAGTATGTAAAATCACATGATTAATATTTCTTATGCTAGCACATTTCTGTTATTAAAACAGGCAAAACTCTCCATGCAGTAGTGCCAAACAATGCCTTCTGGCATCTACTGATTACTCTGGTTGGTACTGGGTGGCACTACTGTATGGAGAATTTTGCCTGTTTTAATTTTAATATGTAAAATTCTGTCATATATATATATATATTATTAGTTAATTGAAAAAATAGATACATAGATATGTTAAATTAAAGGTAAAAAATGGATAGTCATATAGATAGATAGAAAAACGGATAGATTGTTTGATAGATGGATAAATGGAGTGATACATGTGATTACATTGATGTAAATAAATAATGATGCATACATAAATTAAAAGTTAAATTATGTACATGAAAACTTTAACTTGATAAATATAAGCACTATTTTTTTTTTTCTTTTAACTATAAAAATAAAATAATCATAAATCTTTTTTAATTTATTACTATTAACTAATGCAATGAGTATAGAAATATGACTCTTCAAATTGGAAAAAAATATTTAAGACAAATTAATAATAATAATAATAATAATAATAATAATAATAATAATGACAACAACAAAACAACAACAACAACAACAACAACAATAATAATAATAATAATAATAATAATAATAATAATAATAATAATAATAATAATGATGATGATGATGATGATGATGATAATAATAATAATATTACTTATTATTATTATTATTATTATTATTATTATTATTTTCTGGATTGGCTTATAGAATATCAATCAAATCAACTATTCTTTTTTCCTACATTTATCTTTCTGTTAATATTTCTTAATGCATACATTTCTATCTAAATATCACATTTTTGTCTCATATCAGAATGACTTTTTTCCCCAATGGGTTTTTATCCACTTTAAATTATGTTGCATCTGACTACATTCGTATTTGAAATTAGGTTTTCCAAAGATTTTAAGAAAAAAATAACTATTCATTCTTTTTCATAAGAATTTTTTTTTGCTATTTTCAAATGTATGACAGATATATCTATATTATATAAGAAATCATATTTTTTATTGAAAAAGTTCATTTCTCATAATCTCTTTAATAACAATCAAACCTGAAAATAATAATAATTAATGATATTACTAAGTTGTTTTTTAAAGTAAACAAACGTTATTATTTAAAATATATTTGTAATAATAAACATTGCTAAACATTCCTAAAAATATGTCTTTAAAAATGAGAATTTTTCTAAAATCGAAACTGCTGTTTCCAAATATAACATTGTTTAGTAACGATCTAAAACAGGTCATAAATATAGTTAAATATTTATAAATGTTATAATTTATAGGATATAGGAGTAGTTCTTTGATGTTATATTGAATGAGTAAATTACTTAACACTGCCCTTTATACATTGTAATTAAAAACAGCAGATTTTAAAATTATTGTCACTTATAGGAGTTTTAATAAATATTCCTTAATAAATCCATAGTTTAAATTATTACATTGATATATGTATTTCATGATTTGTTGAGAAAAACTCAATGTCAAAAATAATAATTGACGGATGATATAAATATATGAGGTAATAACTGACTCCCTAATTTTGAGGTTTATAATACTGAAGTTGAGAGCTTATATATTGTTATCTAAATAAAGGACAATTCTTTTGTTCTGTGATTTATATAAATAATTTATAAGTTTAAATAGGATAAAAAATATAATATAATATTTCAATACTTACAGTACTAACAGTTTTAAGGAGTTTTTTTTTGATAAATCAAATTTGTGCATTGAGAAATCCTGTTAATTATTCCAAATATACAAATGTACTCATAGTTGTTAACTCTATAATAAGGATCTAATATTTTGTGTACTTACTGTTAGGTTAATATTTTATTAAATCTTTCAAAAAAACATAATTTAGTAAATAGATAATATCTCCAAAACTCATAAAATGTACAACATTGGAAGTTAGAAAGTGTGGGGTAAGTTATTGACAATAAGTATCAGAGTTTTTCTATCTAACATTATACAGAAATATATTGATTTTGCACAATATTAATGGAAGATTATTGCAGTTCAAATCAATTAATTAATTAATTAATTAATTACTTAATTTAGAAATATGATATACATATATGGATATCTAGCATTTTATGGAAACTATATTAAATAAGAAATAGTAATAACAAAATTAAGCAATATCATTGCCATCCTAACATCATCAAAACTCATACACAGTTCAGCATTACAAGAAGTATAGTGCGATATAATTTATAAACAATGAGTTTCAGAGTTTGGCGATCTGGCTTTATACCGAAAAACATTGGTTTTGCAAATTATTAATGAAAAGTTATTGCATCTCAAAAATATTTTTGAATGTATTTGGATATCTAGTATTTTATGAAATATATATTAAATAAGAGGCAATAAAAACCAAATTGAAAAATCTATTTCCCATGAATTTTAAATGAATGATTAATTTAATATGGAATACAGTAACACAAGTACAAGATGAAAAAAAAATGAGATAGATTACTAAAGTTCTACAATCATGAGTTTTAATTTTATTGTTGTTTCTTTGACTTTCAGATTATGTGTCACAATTTTATTAATTTTGTTTTAATGAAGTTCTACAAAGATGATCGTTAATATTAATGTTGATTATTTATATTTCAAATTATGTGTCATAATTTTATTAATTATGTTTAAAAGAAACAATCTGATCATTTTTTTTATTTAAATAAATAATAAATTTATGTGCAATTGATTCCGGCAAAGGCATTCAAATTATAAATTTTATACTTCTTATTATTATTTATATAATTATGTAAAATGTAATTATTTGTTTTTGTTTAGTAGGGCCAACCACCATTGTAATAACACCAACACCTTCTACAGAATCCTCCACAAGTTCTTTCACAGGCTAGTCATATATATATATATATATATATATATATATATATATATATATATATATATATATATATATATATATATATATATATATATATATATATATATATATAGTTTTAATACAAATTTAAATATATACTAAGTAGAAATATCGTCCAATGCTTTTTTTTTTAGTTTATTTCATTTGCTTAAACTAGTAATTTGAGAATAATATCAAAATGTTATATATTATTAAATAACGGATTTATAAAATAATGTCATAAATATATTGTTAGTTAATTGAGTAAATAGATACATAGATAGATAGGATAATATCCAGATAAGAATGATTAGTGAAATAGATAAAAAAACGGATAGATTGTTTGATAGATAGATCGATGGAGTGATGACAATTGATTAAGGAGACGAAAATAAATAATGGTGCATATATAAGTTAAAAGTTAGTTTACGTACAAGATAACTTTAAAATGAACAATATAAACAATGTTTTGTTTTACATTATTTTAACAATAAAAATAAAGTCATCAAAAATCGTTTTTCATTTTATATTATTAGCTACCATCTTGTGTATAGAAATATAATTATTCAAATTGAAAATATATTTAAGACAAAATACTACTATTATTATTACTCCTCCTCCTCCTCCGAATACTACTACTACTACTACTACTACTACTACTACTACTACTAATACTACTACTACTAATAATAATAATAATAATAATAATAATAATAATAATAATAATGATGATGATGATGATAATAGGAAACACAAAACAAAAATAACTGAAAAACTAAATTTATTGCATTATTTGTAAATGATAGAGCAATGAACAATTTCAAAACTACCACAAACAAAAACTTATACTTAAAGAAATGATAAACCGGAACTATAGTTTTTGCTCAATTAAACTGTAAATACAATGTAATAGAAACTCTGAAACCCTAAATTTATTGCATTATTTGTAAATGATAGAGCAATGAACAATTTCAAAACTACCACAAACAAAAACTTATACTTAAAAAATGATAAACCGGAACTATTGTTTTTGCTCAATTAAACTGCAAATACAATGTAATAGAAACTATGCAAACCAAAGTAAGTAATAAAGTGTCTTTTGAAACATAATAATAATAATAATAATAATAATAATAATAATAATAATAATAATAGTAGTAGTAGTAGTAGAATTATTATTAGTGGTAGGAGTTAGTAGTAGTGATAATGATGATAGTAGCGATAGTAGTGATAGTAGTAGTAGTGGTTGTAGTAGTAGTAGTTGTGGTAGTAGTGATTAGTGGTGTGGTAACAGTAGCAGAACTAGCAGAAGTAATGTCATCAGCACTAGAAGCAGCAGCAGTGGCAGCAATAGTAGCAGTAGCATCAGCATTAGCAGTAGCAGCAGCATTAGGAGCAGCAACAGTAACAGGAGCAGTAGCAGTAGTTAGTAGCAGTATCAGTAGTTAGTAGAAGTAGTTTATAGTAGTAGTTAGTAGTAATAATTAGTAGTAGTAGTTAGTAGAAGTTGTTAGTAGAAATAGTAGTAGTTCAAATTTATGAGATTTAATATTGTGCATTGCAGATCATCCAAATCCTCCCTGCCTTGCCATTGAATTCTATTGCCAGGAAGAAAAAGTCTAATTTGTTTAAACAATCAAACGTTAGCAAAATATTCTTTAGTAAATGATAACCAATATAGAGAAAACTTTATTACTAGCATAATTAAGAATATGTACTTAAACTCACAATCAATCGCTTTAATAAATTAATGCAACCATCCAGAGTTGTTGTTGCCTTTCAATCTATATCTTTAAAAGAAACTCCTATACCTATCTATAGCAATAGTTATCATTTTAAAGATAGACTGAATCAAAATATAAACCAAAATCATAATCACACTGTTATAACTGATCATCTCTTAAACTGCAATGTTTTTAAGGCAAACAACGAGGGCATATTATAAATGCATGTGTAAAATATAAATATAAACATTGTTATATGAGCGCAATCTCATGTCATCAATGTGGAAAAACACCAGTATTTAAAACAGAATTCCCTTCTCAACTAACTAGTGAATTAACTACAATGTGCAATCCAAATAATACAATTAATGACAATATAACAGAAGTTCTAAACATCTCCAGAGGAGAATCAATAAATGACAAAAGTGAATCAGGTTTACAAGAAAATCAATCGATGTAAGATGAGGATAAATCAGTATTACAAAGCAATAGCTCACCTCAGCAATAAATATTAAAAAGTGATGCCAAAATCACAAACAATCCAAAATATCTCTCAATAAAATTTTGCAAGATATTATAAGCGACCTAGTTTCTTTTCAATGCGCTATAGACTTAAAAATAAATGTCATTGCCAACTGAAAAATCGGCAGACAGTGAAGCAAACAAAGTAGAAAAATGCAGAGGTGCCTATTGAACTCAGTGAAGATGATGTGCACCAGAAATTAGATTATAAAAAAAATAAGTGCAAATATGAGTTCAATGAATGCTGAATTTGAATGCACTTCAGATGAAAACCTTATCATGAATAAAAAACCAAATGTGTGAAAATTATCGCAGGATAGAGGGGGTAGAATCTTGAGACTTAAATATTCTTTCTCATAATTTGTGTAAGTTATTTGAACTACATAAAATTACAATTTAGTTACTGCAACATGTGTGTTTTGTTTTTTGAGTGATACTGTAATCAAAATAAAAATAGTATCATTCTATATCTGAAGATAAAATAATATGAACTGAAATTGTACAACCTCATTTCCTAGGGCTGCTTGATACAAAAATTTTATAATAAATTTCAGATTAGTTCACCTAACTATCTTAATGATCCAGGATACTCAGCATTGTTCTTAGTATCATTATCATCCTCAGCAGGTACAGGAATAATAGTAATAAAAATCTACCCTTTCTCTTCATTGAAAATTATATATATATATATATATATATATATTTCAATATAAGGTCACAATATATATATATATATATATATATATATATATATATATATATATATTGTGACCTTCCAGGTTGGCACCAGGAAGAAATGTGGGAAGTTCACATTTGTGCTAACAATGGCTAAAGATAATTACCTGAGAAAAATGAATTGAGATGTAATTTGCTAGTTAAAATTAGGATTTAAAAAATTAAAACTTTAATTGGGTGTACTGATTGGTAGAGGTTTGGATTATATATGTTTGTGAGTAGAAGAGGAGGATGAACAATATTAGAGATGTTTATATGTAGTAGAAAAATTTACATGTCATAATGAGCAGAAATATAGATATATTATTAATTAGAATTTTCTTTTCTATATTTTATTTATTATTTACTGATCATGTATTGTTCATAATCTTTTGTTTGAAAATAATAAATATTATTTGTATATTAGTGAATAGCATTTCTAAATTAATAGTTAATATTTAATTTTTTTATATTATTATTATTATTATTATGTTTTATTCCATTCAAATATTGTATTGTTAACATTTTATAAGCAAAAATTCTGGCACATTTCCAAAGTTGATTGTAATAAAAAAACACAGAGGGTGTGAGTAAAGAAAGACAGAGAGTTTTTTTTTAAAAAACTTGAAGGAAAGTAAAAAAAATTCCAAGGAAGAAGATGTAAAAAAAAACTTAAAGGAATCCATAACTCTCTAAGAGTATTAGAACAAATATAAAAAAAACATCACAAGGATTCTAATAATATACCTGTGGAGAATTTTCTATTATACTACTGGAATAATATAAAATGAGGAGATAAACACCCCCCCAGATGGAAGCCAGCTCCAAATTTCTGTCAAGCGATGATCCATTTCACTACCTTTAAAATGCCTGGATGATATGTAAGCTAAATAATTATGATTGATTTTAAAGTATTACCAAAAATATATAATATCAGAATGATAAAATTGTTTAAAATAAAGCTAGCTAAAATTTTCTTATTAAACGCTATAATTAAACGCTTGATTTTCAATTTTAAGAATTTTCTATCAATATTCTACAAAATAAAATTTAAAATGAAAGAGTTCATCTATTTAATCTTATATCAAGAGGATAATTTTATACTGTATAACTTTGCTATTCACATATATATAATAAAACAATTCAAATGCATGCAAATGTTATTATAACGCCTATCTTGGAATTCTAGGATAAAAAAAAAGACTATTGTCATTCTTAACAAATTATGTTTTAACAATCGGATAGACATTTTTTTATGTTATAATTTACTGTTGTCTTTGAAACTAATATGTATGTTTCTTTCAACTTTCAAATTTTTTAAAAAAACTTAACATGTAATGATGGGATATTGATAAGTATTTTCGTTATTGATTACAACAGATGTACAAACAATTTTTTTTTGTTTTCTTTTAAAAAAACAAAACAATGTAACTTCATGTCATTATAATATGATAATCTATTATTTTGTATGATCTAGAAATTATATTATTGGTGATTATAGATATTCGGATGTGTGCGTGATGCTGTAAATTATTATTTTAAAAATATTGTATTTGTTATGCTTTAAATTCGTTAATGAAGTCTATTTAAAAAAATAAAGAATGAAAACCTTGTCTGTTATAAGTTGGAGGTAGAAATGGTCAAGGGACGATTAGATTATTTAGATTGAGTTTGGAGATATTATTTAACCCTCACATATATAAGTATAAGTGTTTGGTTATTGTTTTTCCCTGCCTTTCTTTATTTTGTATAATTAATGTTAGATGATATATACTAATTATAACAGGTAAGTGTTGTATAAATTTTTATATGTATAGAAGATGATTGATTTATGGCATCATACAAGTTCTATAAATAAGCTAATGAAAGTATATTTTAAAAATACATTATATTTATGATATTATAAAAGCACACATATCCGAAAATATATGAGTCATTTATTAAATATTAGTCAATTTTGGTTTTACTATAAGAGCAATGTAATTGGTTAGCAAAGTGCATAAAATAATATTTTTTTTTGTTTATTTATTATTTATTTTGTCTTTTAATTTCTATTAAATGTTTTATTGAATTAATAGCCTATAGGAATTGCTTGATTATATATGTTGGATTCTCCATTTCCACACACACACATGGTTAACATAGCATAGCCCTAGAATATATAGATTTGCCAGTAGAAGTCAATTTATTTAATCTGTCTGGAGATGATAAATCACTATATTACAGTGCTAATAATATATTCTACTTTGCTTAGACTAGATGGTGATGTGGATATAAAAGGTACCCGACCATCATCATTATCTATCCTATATTAAATATGATAATTGATAATTTTACAATAGTTTTGTAATTGAATAAATGTGTAACATATGATTAAATTAGTGTTACTGAATTGTTATCCATAAATGTTTTATTACTTTATTTGCATCCTATAAGAAGACCATATCCTATAACCTCAACTGAGCTAAGCCATATAATAATTACAATATAAGAATCTTTTAAATAAGTTTAAAAGCAATTTACAATTATAAATTTTATTCTATTTTGTATAGAATTGGCACCTAGGCATTTATAAATCTAATAAAGTGAATAAGTGAAGAGAACAGAGGTTACAATATATATATATATATATATATATATATATATATTGTAATTTTAATTATATATATATATATATATATATATATATATATATAATTAAAATTACCCCAAATCCAAAATTCAACTAGACCAACATAAAATTAATATTAAAACACAACCAAAGATTTCACTGCTACAAGCAGACTTCTCAAGTGTAAAGAACTACAAAAACTATACAATATATATAATATTAACCATTACCCACAAAAACATGCACTTCCCATCCACCCTTAATATTAAAAAAACTTTTAAATAGGTTAATAGCTTCAGAATAATAAACTTTCAATAATAAAGATTCTTTAATTCTTCTCTTGATTTCATTTCTTTCAAAGAAGACAACCTTAGCTTCATCAAAACTAATAGTGTGGCCTGTATCTTTTTCATGGACATACAAAGCAGAACTAAGATATCTATTTTTAACTCAACTTTTATGAATCTTTATCCTTTCATTTAAACTCTAACTATTCAGACCTA
This sequence comes from Epiperipatus broadwayi, assembly GCA_028023455.1. Taxonomy (NCBI): domain Eukaryota; kingdom Metazoa; phylum Onychophora; class Udeonychophora; order Euonychophora; family Peripatidae; genus Epiperipatus; species Epiperipatus broadwayi. The sequence continues at coordinate 2,292,891 of JAQFVV010000133.1, read as the reverse complement.
TGTAGACCTTCTAACAAAATAAACAAGGGATAAATATACTACACCAGGAATAGTCTTTTTATCAAAAATTTCTTTTGTATTATTTAATAAATTATTCAATGCAACACCCTATTTCCAAACAATTCACTATTTCTACATACAATTTTATAAGAAGACAATTTAAATGGCAAAGAAATAAAATCATATTTTTCTTTATCTTTTACATCCTTACAAATATTACTATTAAACAAAATACTTTTAATAAATTTATTAGAGTAAACAACTTTCAGGTAATCTTTATAAAATTAACATTTCTAAAACAAAGCTACCCTACTAGAATTAGGCAATTTATAATTCCTATGACAATAATTCCTTAAAGAAGCTAATTTATGAGATACAGACTGATAGCTATCAGGTTTAATTATAGATCTTAATTTTATACTTTTAACTCAGTCTGTATCTCATAAAGTAGCTGCTTTAAGGAATTATTGTTATAGGAATAATAAGTTAAGTAATTCTAGTAAGATAGATTTGTTTCAGAAATGTCAATTTTATAAAGATTACCTGAGGGTTGGTTACTCTGATAAATTTATTAAAAGTATTTTATTTATTAGTAGTAATATTTGTAAGGAGGTAAAGGATAAATAAAAATATGATTTTATTTTTTTGCCGTTTAAATTGTCTTCTTATAAAATTGTATGTACAAATAGTAAATCGTTTGGAAATAAGAAAATTGCTTTGAAAAAGGGTGTTACATTGAATAATTTATTAAATGATACAAAAGAAATTTTTGATAGAAAGACTATTCCTGGTGTAGAATATTTTACCCCTTGTTTATTTTGTAAGAAGGTCTACATAGGTCAGAGTAGTTTGAGTTTAAATGAAAGAATAAAGGTTCATAAAAGTAGAGTTAAAAATATATATCTTAGTTCTGCTTTGTATGTCCATGAAAAAGATACAAGCCACACTATTAATTTAGATGAAGCTAAGGTTGTCTTCTTTGAGAGAAATGAAATCAAAAATAGAATTAAAGAATCTTTATTATTGAAAGTTTATTATTCTGAAGCAATTAATCTATTTAAGAGTTCTATTAAGGGTGGATGGGAAGTGAATGGATTTGTGGGTAATAGTTTATATTATTAATATATATATATATATATTGTACCTAACTAAAGTTTCCCTTAGTTCTAAAAGGAGCCAAAGGTTATCTTAGCTTACCCTTTTGGACTGAAATTGTCTGATTTTTAAAAAAAAAATAATAATGATAAAAATGAAAATTAAATTAGTTAATGATTAAACTAGGATAATCTTGAATTGATTATAATCATTGTTGTATTATGGAATTAGGTCTATGTATGGGGAAAATGTATATGAGTTAGGTTGGTAAGAAATGCTAAATAATAATTTTAATTCTAAAGAAAGGAAAGATATCAGAAATAGTTGTCAGTTTGTAAGTAATAATAAATGTATTCTAAACTAACTATCGTATAATCTATTCTAATGTCTAAAGAATAATAATAAGATATTATAAATAAGTTGGAATAATTAAGTAATAAATTTTAAAAAATGATATGTAAAATGATATGTAAGTTTTATTAAAAAAATAAGAATATTTATTATTAGTTTTGTAGTTTAAAATACCAGTTATAAAAGTTATTTAGATTAAATAGTCATCACCATTTTATTGTTGTAATTCTAAAAATAACTTTAAACAATTAATGTAACGCTAGACGTGTGTGAGAAAATGTGTATGTAAAGACATGGAAACATAAAAAAATAATTTAATTCCAATATTATTTAAAATAAATAAATAAAACAAATGTGTCGATAAAATCATTTCAATGAAGTATTAGGGGTTTAATAAAGAGTATAACTTTAAATTTTATATTTATTACTATGGGTTGGATAAAATACAATTAAAAAATAAATTATTGTATAATATTTGTTAATAATAAAATTTTGATTTCTAGCTGAAGTTCACGTGGTATGGGAAGAGTATATTGATTATGTCATTAGATCGATTTTACAACTGGTTTGTTGGAATATTTTAATTTAATAAAAAATAGTTTTTATTGGTTTTTAAATAAATTGTAGGAGGGTGAAAGATTGTGAGATAAACGGAAGATCTAAAGGGTTATTCAGTTGCTGATCTGTTTTTAATTCTACCTGTGGCAGAATATTAAAAGTTCTTTAACAAAAGTAAATTTTTAAAACTTTATATTTTCTAAAAATAAAAGTATGTTTTTAAAACGGTAATCCTGACGTTTAGCGCCCCGAACAATTCTCCCTCTATTTTTAAAAAAATGAACTATTTTTTCACTATGTAACTATATCCAAGTGTAAATGCTAATAAAAAAAGATTAAAAAAAATACTTACATTTACATGCGTATTTTTCACGTATAGCGGTCTTTGCTATATATAGAACTGTAAATAAATGACGTATATTAACTGTAAATGTTTTTCCGTAAAGAAGAATAAATAACAACAAAACAAACTTACATTTTTAGGAGTAATTGGAAGCCACACAAGCGAGGAAATGCACGAAAAGGTCGTCGCGTGCGTGCAGATTTCTGAAAGAAAATTCCTGCAGGTAGAATGAGAACAAAGGTGTGCTCATCCCAAATTGGTATTTTAGCTTATGCTATGCGACAGAGTGGACATAGGCATAATTCCACGCGGTCAAGCAAAAGTAGTTCAGAATTTGTCTCGTGTCACAAATGACGCGTGACCAAATTGCGTGAGTCTAAATACAGCCTAAAAAAGTAATTATTTTTTTGGTTATTTATTATTCTTTATGTAATTGCAGAGTATATGTAACTATAAATGTCTTTTTTACATGAAGATGAATAAATAAAATGGATGTAACAAAACTTAATTTTTAGGCTCTATTTAGTCTCACGCAAAGTTGCTATAAAAATTATGAACTACTGTACTTTGGTCATTTGTGACACGTGACAAATTCTGAACTACTTTTGCTTGACCGTGTGGAATTATGCCTATGTCCACTCTGTCGCATAGCATAAGCTAAAATACCAATTTGGGATGAGCACACCTTTGTTCTCATCCTACCTGCAGGAATTTTCTTTCAGAAATCTGCACGCACGCGACGACCTTTTCGTGCATTTCCTCGCTTGTGTGGCTTTTCGTGCATTTCCTCGCTTGTGTGGCTTCCAATTACTCCTAAAAATGTAAGTTTGTTTTCTTGTTATTTATTCTTCTTTACGGAAAAACATTTACAGTTAATATACGTCATTTATTTACAGTTCTATATACAGCAAAGACCGCTATACGTGAAAAATACGCATGTAAATGTAAGTATTTTTTTTAATCTTTTTTTATTAGCATTTACACTTGGATATAGTTACATAGTGAAAAAATAGTTCATTTTTTTAAAAATAGAGGGAGAATTGTTCGGGCGCTAAACGTCAGGATTACCTTTAAAACCATTATTTTAAATCGTCCAGTAATGACAGTGGGCTAAAAAGAAAGGTAATTCTGTTTCCTGACAATTTTCATTCCAGTTGAGGCATTAAAATTTACGGTAAAATGTCTCATATTTCATTTATTTTTTTATCTATTCATTTTTCTTTATTCAGAAGTAAAATTTAAATTATTAAGTACTGTTATGGCTCAAGACTTTATTGCATTAAACTATAGTATACCTCCTATTAAATTAAAAATGATACTCGAAGACGGAAAAAAAACATTCAAACATTTAAAATATTAAAATGGAAATGCGTTAGTGTCTTATAAATTAAAAGTGACGACAAAGTAATACTTTATTACTTTATAGATGACATATATACTGCATTATTAATACATGCTATATACATGTAAATAGGCTCTTAACAAAATAATATTTCAGAAGAAAATATGTATTTTAAAATACTAATTCTCATTTATGCTAGTATGCATGAAAAGAATTTGTTTGAGAGCAAAACTTTAAAAAGAAGTTAAAAATATTATTAATGAACTTCTCTCTATCAGATGCATAATGTTTTGTTATAATTGCCAGTACTTATAAGCAACTTTATGACCATTGATCTTAGTTCACAAAACAAAGAGCGTCCTTAATTATAAACAAAGTCTACTCTTATGTTTAAAAATAAATAAAAGGAAATTTGTTTTAAAAAAAAAAAAAGAAAAAGAAATACATTTTTAAAATATTAAGAAACGTTTTTTTTTAAAAAGCTCTATTTTAAAAAAAATGCATTTATCTAAAGAAGAATAGTGAAAGTTAACTAAAATTATATATTATAATTATTCCGCATTTGAACCTAGGATTATAAATATAAAAACATACTCAGCTGAAGTATTTATTGTTTTCAATGCCGGCTTATCTTACTTATACTTATGCTTATTATTCTTATGCTACTCAGTTGAATAATTTATTTGCCAGTGCCAACTTATGTTTATGCTTACGATGTATTATTATTTTAATATTTAAAATTATCCTTAAAGATAAAAGAAAGTGAACGTGTTTATGTAAAAAACTACTGAACATTTTCGTTTGGAAATGATTGCCATGTATATAAATATATTAGTTGAAGCTTCAAATTTAAATAGATATCTAAATCTGGATAAATTATCTACACATTATGAAATGGAAAAATCATCACAGAGCCGGAATATGAACTTAAGTTAATGTATTATTTATTTATTTTTTTATTATTGTTTGTTTTATTGGTTAAAAAAACATGAAACCATAAAGATATTTATGCTATTAAATTTTTATGTAACACTTTTGCATAAATATACAGGTAAACTAGGGTTATAATTTTAAAATGAAATAGGTTTATTTGAATGAGCAAATGTTTCTTGCCATTCTTAAGTAGATTTAGTTTATTCATCAAGCATTACACTAGTTAGTTTCTATGTAATAATTTTATCATAGAGATTTAAATATCACAGTCTTATTTTCATAAATGGGATGTTTTACTCAATTTTTATTTCAAATTTACTAAAGATGTTTATCAGAGAATGTCCATTCATTTGTTTTATGAATGTTATATTAAGAATAATTACAAATATTTTATATTCATCGAGAAGTAAATATTCTTGCATTTAATTTACAATTTTAAAAGTCCACTAGTATTATATTTTTAGCATTTAATATTTTTTTATGTGTGCATTGTGCCTTGCCTAGAATTTTATATGCATATAAGTTTAAAGTATTTTCTACAGTAGTCACTTGACACATAGTTTGCTTTGTTGGTTCAAATATTGGATATAAGTTTTGTATTTTATAAATTTCTTGGAAATAACTTCGTTAGTTTAAGTGAAGTATACATCTTGCTATTGGTTATAATTTGGTAGCCTCAAGAATTAGACTTAGTTCATAATTTTGAATGTGTTTATGGAGTCGAGATTATTTGATAGTGCTTGTCCCCAAAAGCGGGTTATTATATTGTATTTTTCAGTGATGATAACCACATTTATAAGCATTGAAAATGCCATGAAAGAGGATTGTGCTTTTCTGGTGGGTGTTCCTATTCCCAGATGTACTGAAGATAAATACCAGACATCTTTGTTTTGCCTCGAAGTTAGGTATTTTTGGAAGTGACAATATTTTTTCAGCTCTGAGGAGTCTAATATTTTATATTTTTTGCCTATCATTCATGATGACTTAATGCTAATGCCACCACAGTAGGTGATGTTGCATTTGTTTTAGATTTGTGATGACAAGATATGCTTGTTTGAGGAAATGTATTTCTTCAGGTAGTTGTAGCTAATTTATAGCTCATAGGTATATCAATGTTTGAATTGTGTTGCTATGATAGTTTTATCACACACAAGCTAACCAACAATAAGTTATATTTATTTTAAATTATATTAAATATGCATATGGTATAAGTGGCAATTCACACATAATAATTTAATATATTCATCCAGAATTTTGCTGCTGGATTTGTAAGTCTGTTATATCATTATCTTTAAAACATTGAGGGAATAATTTTAGGTGGACTAGAGTTATTTTAAAAAAAAATATAACTGATCTCTGATGAATGATGTCCCATAAACTTAACTTAGTTCATTTTTAGTATTAGCTTAACCTAATATAAAGATATATCTAGCTGTGATATTAGTTATATCTGTGAAACTAGTGATGATATTTTCAAATGTATTCTTGAATATGCATTCTCCAACTTAGCGTTTGTTAAGATGAGGAGAATAAAATTAAACTTAGGGTTTCAATATAAACATAGTTTTGTGTGTCATTCTGATTAATAGATGACACAATAATGTTATTAATTAGTCCAAATAATTATATAAACTCTTAGTGCGGTATTGGCACTGTTTGTATTCTACTATATTTAAAAAACATTTCTTCTAATTATTAATAAATTAAATTATTATTATTTCAAAAGTTTTGTTTGTTTGTTTTACTTTTATATGAAAATATATTATTGTCTTGAGTTCCAAGTTCACAAAGTCTTTAATTTTAAAGTTAATGAATCTTCAATTCAGAAATTTACAAGTAGATTCTAAGTTTATCAAATATAATTGATATTATCTTGAAAATTGTAAAAAGTTATGTTAAAGTAAATGATTTTCATATTGAATCACAAATACAGATAATTTCACTATAGCAGATACATAATTAAATATTTAGTTAAAAGTTTATTTTCTTAAAATTATCAGTATATTTTTTCAGGCTAAAGATTATGCAATATCAGATTAACAATATTAGTACTTTAGAAGAATATTTTAATTAATATTATTTAAAAGCTGCACATTATTTTATATTCACTGCATATCATCGATCATCATCTTAAATCTTATATATTTAAAGAATTCTAATCCATTTGCAGTTGAGGTCTTTTGTGGTTGTCTATGAGTATGGAAAGGCATTAAAAGTACCCTTAGTCTTTTCTTTGCTCAAGTAATATCTTAGATCAGCGTTTCCCAACCTTTTTTGACTAACGTACCACTTGGTAGTATATCACGTTAAATTGTACCACTTCGTAAAAATGATTATATTTCGTGAAATTTGTTATTGCGAGTGTGTTATTTTATTTGCTTATAAATATTATAGGGTGACCATGTATGCATTGACATCTCATAATGAGGCAAATTACATTGAAACACGCCTAGATGTCATGCCAGATTATAAACTCACTGAAATTATAAACTCACTGTAATATATTTATATGTATGTGTTTGTTCAAAGTTTCATATTTTTTCCAAAATAATTGATTAAAGATAACATTATTACATTAAAGGTTATTTGGTACATATTTTGTTCAAAGTGTTTTCTCATTCCTTCATTTGGTTTTCCCAAATTTGAGTCTGTTTTCTCTTTTTCAGAGCATCTTGCTATTGGTTGGGCCATGGAGATGATAAATCCAGCATGTCCCAAGTCATGGTAAAAATAACCTCAGGGGTTATCAGGCTATCTCTTGTTCTTGTTTTGTTTATATTGTTCAGCACGAAGTTAATAGGATTAAAATTTTGATGATTAATACTAGCTTACATCTAGTAATCCACAATAGATGATCAAGAATTAATGAGAGTCTAATTTCTGGATATGATTATTTTCTGATACATTCTTTCAAATTAAATAATTTAGATTGATTTGCCTTGATCCAACTCATTATTTATCTACTATTTTGTCATATTTCATTTACTAATAAATGGTTTTAATAAAAACACAAAATTATAAAAAAACCAATTAGTATATTTTCTTATCATAATCAAATATTTTTATAAAATAAATTTAATGAGATCTTTGTCCTTGTTTCTAACAACATAATTTTTTTGAAATTTGGTTCAAAATATGCGAGGTATACCCTTAAGTCTACAGCTGCATTTAATCTGTTTCGATACTTATTTTTTTTAAAAATATATAAAGAAAAAGCTCTTCCTACTAATTCCGTAATAGTAAATGGTAATAATAATTTAAGAGCTTTCTCAGAAAGTTGTTCATATTCTTTAATGTTTAACCAAAAATTAATTAGATTGTGTCGTTTGAATTCTACTTGTAAAGTTCTGACACATGATAATTCTATTAAATTTTTTTTATCCTTTATTGATAATGATATAGCTTTTTCTAAATTTTCTGCATAAAAGGGTTTGAAATCCAATTATCATTTGTGTTTTCGGGTCTTGGAAAATATTACATGAAAGACAATTTTAATCCTGTTAAATGTGCTATTTTATTTTCTTATATATCTTGAGACAGACTAACCTTATTTTCAAACAAAAAAATATAGAAAGTTTCAAATACTTCCAGTTGATTGTTTTCGATACTTACATGTATACTGTATTACTGTTTCCAAAAATCTAATTTCTTAATCATACTTTCAATTTTATCATTAATATTAAATATCGTGATTGACTGTACATATTAACAACTTTTCTGTATAATACTATTAATTAAAATAATTTTTATGAATTATAGGAAAAATGTTTTTATATTTTTATGATTTAATTTTTTTTATGTCTGCCATTATTGATTATTTTTCGTGTACCACCAACCAGCAACTCCTGTACCACCAGTGGTATGCATACCACAGGTTGGGAAACACTGTCTTAGATAATAGGCCATTATTAGTTTAAATTTAAATTGATTCATTAAATTTATGAATTAATATGTGTTTTGTTTATTATTTTAAGATTAAACATATTATAATTATTTTATGGTCAACTAAGATGTCACTTATTTATTTATTAATCACAGTAATGCTTTGTTAGGCAACTTAATTTAAACTTTAATCTTAACACAAGAGTTTTAGTTTTAAAATCCCTGAGGTTATTTACTCTTGTTGTTTTAGTAAATATAATTTTGTAAGACAAACTTATAAAGCAAAGCATCATAGGTCTTATTCAGAGAGTGTATAATCTATAAGTAGAACTAATCTGGTAAGCATTGAGGAGTGATTTAGATAATCTTTGGTATGTTTTAGTGTTAGATTTTTATTAATATGCTGTAGTAGTTATTGTTCATCAGTATTGGATTTGATATTTACTTGATTATACATCTCTGGATCATCATCTCCCCACTGAGCCGAGTCATTAAGAGTCTCTCATTTATATTATATTTCATTTCAATTCTATTCCATTTCTTTTCATGTCATTTCTTTTATAATCTCATTTCATTTTTCTCTTGCCTTTATTCTATTCTCTATGTCTCTATTTCATTTGGTTACAATTGGAGCTCTCATTTCATTTTAATCATTTATCTTTACCATTATCGCTCCTTTATTCTATTTTCTTCTTATCTCTCTTTCTCCCTCTCTATCTCCATTTCAAAAGGTTACAATTGGCACCCAAAGTGGGGCTTCGATTTATATGATATAGGTCTCAAATATATTTGTGAGCCTGTATTAAATCTTGATGGATTTTTGTAGATTTTATTAACTTTGTTTGGAGTCATTTTTGCTATTAATTCTGATTTTATGCAAATTTTCAATTTACTTTATAAAATCGAATTAGATAAGCTAGTTAATTAGTTTAGTTAAAACTAGTTAGATTCAACATGTCTACATTACAAGACAAGTTTCGAAGATGTCAATGTATTATCATTGATAAATGCAGTTTATAAATTATCATCATATGGATAAATAATTAACTCTGTATTGCATTTACTGATTATATTATTAAAGTATGTGAATTATCTGTTATATAACGCTTATGGTTTTGTTAATCAAGTGTATTAACAAATCATTATTTTATTTATTATTATTTGTTGAACATTTGTGAACCAAGACTCATATAAGAGTGAATGAAACATATAAAGATGGGAGTCATAAAAATAAGATATACTTTATGGTAGCATTGTTGCTGTAGTTTTAATTGTCTTGATTGTTAGATGTCAGGAAATGGATACCTTATTATTATTATTATTATTATTATTATTATTATTATTATTATTATTATTATTATTATTATTATTATTATTATTATTATTATTATTATTATTATTATTATTATTATTATTATTATTATTATTATTATTATTATTATTATTATTATTATTATTATTATTATTATTGCAATTTTAAAAAAAAGTATTAAAATCTTAAAGAAGTAAAATATTATGGATAGCCACGTAGTAACCATTGAAATGTTTGATAGTTTAGGGGAGTTCCCAGATTATCTCACACCTGACCCTCTAACCCTTAATTTAGAGGATGAGTTATTAAATGCAAATATAACTACAAGTGTTACTAGTTGAGGAATTATTGGAGTTGATAGTAATCAAATGCAAATTATGATGGCAAATTTCAAGAGCATGTTTCAAGGTTTTAAAGAAGATTTTATGAGAATTAGAGAAGAAGATAAAGAGGAATCTCAGAAAGCAAAAGAAAAATTGTATTTAAAACTAGATCAGCAAAAAGAAGAATTAAATTCAAAGTTAGAGAAGACTAGTGAAAAAGCTAGTGAGAAATTAAATTTAAAACTAGATCAGCATAAAGAGGAATTGATGAAAATTAAAAAAGAAGATAGAAATGAATTGTTTTTAAAATTAGATAAAACTAGTAAAGAAGCTAGTGAAAAATTAGCTTTAAAATTTGATCAGCAGAGAGAAGAATTTATGAGAATTAGGGAAGAAGATAGAGAAGAATCTCTGAAATTTAGAATCGAATTTCAAAAGCATTTTGAGAGAATAGATAAAAATTTAATAATTACTAATAAGAGATATCAGGATTTCAAGATAAATTTTGAGGAAACTCTTAATAAAACTGAGCAAAATATTCAATGTCAATTGGATAAAATTAAGTCGACTGTCCAAGAATCCAAAAAGGAAATAGGATTTATGAAACAGGAGTACCAGGGCCAATATAACCTATTGTTGGATCAAGTTGAAAATTTAACCTTAGCACCTAATAATCAAGTTGATAAATATATAGAGCAAGTAAAGGAATTGACTGATAAAATGGAGGAACAAAGAATAGGTCAGGATAAAATAATCCAAGGAATAGGGAATAAGTTCAGTCAAATGCAGGAGGAAATAGATGGTTGGAAAATGATGTTAATGTAAAGATTAAGTTACCTTTGCTGATTTTGCTAAAGAAGTAGAAGTGGTTAAAATTCAAATAGAGGAAAGATCTCAAAAGATGGAAAGGGGAGCAGAACAAAGGATGTCTGAAATATTAGAAGTTCAAGATATTAAGGTACAGCCAAATCTTAGAATAAATATCTTTAAAGAAGAGGTTCATAAAGGGCTAAATGAAATGGAGGATCAATATCAGAGGTTAAGCAAAGACATAGAAGATGTAAAAAATACTATTGGGGGACATATAAAGAAAAATGTTATTGATCAGGAGAGAAATAAAGGAGGAGTTTCTGATTACCCATATGATATATTTGAGATAGAAAGGTTAATGAAAGATAGAAAAAGTTGTGATTTTGGAATAAGGAAAGATGATAGTTTTAGGAAAGAAACCTTAGCAGATACTAAAACAAAATTTATTGAGTCAGATAATTATTATCAGAACTTAGAGGTGAATAATGCACAAGGGCAAGGAAAGATAGGCTTTGAGAGAGTGCAAAAGGAAAAAGATAGGAATTTTTATAATATAGATTGTCAAGGTTCATTAGCCCTAAAGTTCATGCAGGTGAAAATATTCTACGGAGAATATTTAGAAAATCCCTATTAATATTTGCAGAGTTTAGAAGGTTTATTTTCTCTGTGTAGGTTATCTTAGAAAGAAAAAATTGTGATTGCAAGCAATCATTTGCGTTCAGCATCAAGGGATTGGTGGCAATCTATGTTTGATAAGCCCCAAACCTTCAGTGATTTCAAATACTTAATCTTGGAAAGTTTATGGAGGGAGGACCACCAAGATAATATTAGATATCAGGATTCCCAGGAAAAATATAATGTGCATAAAGGTAGTTATACTAAATTTTTCAAGAACCAGGCAGTTAAACTGAAAACTTTAATGGCTTATCCATTGTCAGAGTCTCAAATTGTAAAGATCATCAGACATAACTTGCCACGCCACATAGAGCAGGTCCTGAATGCTGCTGATTGACACATAATCAATGAGGCAGTAGAGATTTTGGATTCACTAGAGGTGAGTGATAAGCTGTTAGAGAATAGAATTAAGGCCAGTAGGGAACCCAATCCTCCTATGAACCAAGTTAATATGTTGTCCATACCACAGTATAGGAATAGAATGATGTATAGAGGTAGGGATATAACATATAATGGAAGAAATTCGCATCTTAGTTTGCCAAAATTCAAGAGGTATATAGATAATAGTCAGCCCTCCACTAGTGGAATACAAACTGTTCCAAAGAAGGGGGTATCTATTAAAAAGAGTAAAGTGGCATTAAACTAAGTAGGACCTCGCATAATCATTCTTCAATTCGGGGCCCTATTCCTAATCAATGGGGGAACATGATATTTGATGTGATAGGTAATATTGATTTTGATATTGATTACCTGGAACCAAGTAGGACAATTGAACCTCCTATTTTATATTAATGTCCAATTATCAAAATTACTATAGCAGGTGTTGTAATAGATGCACTTGTTGATTCAGGCAGTCAGGCCTCTATTATATCCCATGACATGTATTTAAAAATTAGTGAAGTTAACCAGGATATTCCTATTTTGCCATTAAGGGTTATCCAAGTCATTTTAGCTAATGGGAAAAGGTCAAAATTATTTAACAAACAGGTATATCTTACCTTAGAAATTGGTTCAAAGAGCTTTGAACATGTCTTTTTAATTATGCCCAGCTTAATTCATGAAGCTAATATTGGATCTGACTTCATGATTCTTAACAATTGTATAGTCAATTATAATGATAGAACTCTTAAATTCCAGGAGGAAGTTTTTCCCTTCCCTGTTAATTTTATTGGTCAGACAAGTCAATTGTTAACTGTACAGGAAACTTCAATTGATGTTAATATTAGAATTAAGTTGGAGGGTTCATGTATTATTGATACACAATATTATGAACCATTATTCCAATTGTTGTTACAGTACAGACATATATTTTCTAAAATAACTGGCATCATGGAAGGATATGTTCACCTTATTGAATTAAAGGATAATGAACCCTTTTGGCAAAAGACTTATCCCATTTAATATCAATACTATGCTGAGGTGGAGCAACAAATTCAAAGGATGATGGAATGGCAAATTATTAGGCCATGTCCGTATCCTTATGTCAATCCCCTCATGATAGTTAAAAAAAGATGGTTCAGTTAGGGTATGCCTGGATGCATGGCAATTAAACTGCCATACAATCCCGGAGCATGATATACCATCACCAGTACAGGAACTGTTGACTAAGTTTGAAGGGAGAGCTGTATTTTTTACATTTGACCTTACAGCCAACTATTGGCAAATCCCACTCCATAATTCTGATCAAAAGTACACCATCTTCCAGTATAAGGGCCAATCATACGTTTTTCAAAGAATGCCCTTTGGTTTAATAAATAGTGGGGCTGGTCTTATCAGATGCCTTATTATGGTCCTCTCAAAAGAACTTTGAGACTTATTAGTCATGTATGTTGATGATATAGTCATTGCCTCTGAGAATATGGTAGAGCATATGCATCATCTATCTCTTTTCTTACAGGAGTGTTCCAGATGTAATATCAAGATTAATTTAGAAAAATGTACATTAGCAGCCCATGAAATCACATTTTTATGGCATTTAGTTCTCAGGAGAGAATTAAACCCCATCCTGAATAAAATATTGCAATTCAGAAATTTCTAGTTCCAAAGACCAGGAAAGAGTTGAAGTCATTTTTGGGGCTGTGTAATTACTATCACAGATTTTTCAGGAATTTTTCTGCTGATACAGTTCATTTATCAATTTTGTTAAAGAAAAATGAAAGATGGAGATGGACCCAAGATCAGGATTTAGAGTTTCAGGCTATAAAGGACAATTTTCTTAAAACAGTAATTTTAGCTTACCCCAACTTTAACAGGGTTTTTTATCTATAGACCGATAGCAGTGGGTTTGGTCTCGGGGTTATTTTGTACCAATTAAGTGATAAGGGAGAGCCTAGGACTTATATATTTTCTAAGTAGACATCTTAGGGGGCAGAATTAAATTATACTACTACAGAAAAATAAGCTTTAGCTTATGAGGGTTCCAGAAATTAAGACAATTATTGTTGGGTTCAGAGGTTGTTGTACTTTCAGACCACTGTAGCTTAGAATTTTTAAATAGGATCTACTTAAATAATGAAAGATTAGTGAGGTGGAGCCTTTATTTACAGCAATTTAATTATCAAATTATATACTGTCAGGGTAAGAATAACATTATTGCTGATATACTTAGCTGCTATCCTGTTATTGTTCATTACCAGAATTCCAGTGCAGAAAATATTGTAGTTTGTGATGTATCCCCTTCTTTAGAAAGTGAAATAGTTCAGGATTATCAAAATTTAAAAATATTACAAAAGCAAGAAGCTAGGCTTAAATGAATTATAGATTTATTAGAGGACCCGGTTAGGTTAGCTAAAAATAATAATTTTACAATTAGAATTAGGGAAGGATATAAAATACATAATGATTTACTTATGAAGAAATTAAGAAAGGGGGATGAGGCTTCATGAAGGGTTATAATTCCTAATGTTTTAATTAATAAGCTTATTTACTATGTCCACTGTAGTTATGGTCATTATGGAATACAAAAGATTGAACCCATCATTAGACAATTCTTTTGGTTCAATAAAATCAATGAAGCTATTACAAATAATTTAAGGGAGTGTGATATATGTATCAGATCTAAATTTAGTAATAGATCCTATGTGGGTACTTTACAGCCTATTTTACCTAATGAGCCTAATGAGTTTTTAGCCATTGATTTCTATGGTCCTCTTCCACCCTTCAATAAGCAAAAAATTATTTTAGTCATGTATGACTTACTTACTAAATTTGTATCAGCATACGCAGTGCCAAAGGCAGACGCCAAAAGTGTAATTAAATGCCTGGAAAATTTTAGATTCCTTTAGTAGGGAAACCAGTTACAATTCTTTTGGATCATGTGACCACCTTTATATCAGATACATGGAAAACATGGGGTCAGTGGATTAATGTCAAACAAATTATGTGTTTCATCAGAAACCCCCAGTCTAATCCATGTGAATGGATTATGAGGGAATTAGGAAGATTGTGTAGAGTTTATGTTAAGCAGGATCATAGACAATGGGTTCATAAATTACCACAGGTTGTACATTATATCAATACTACCATTAATGAGTTTACCAAACTTTCTCCTATGAGACTCCATTATGGAATATTAGAATTTTTGCTTATTAAAACTCCATTGCTTGCTATTGTAGAAAATTTTGATTTAGGTAATGATCGAACTGTACCTCATGTTAATATGAGGAAGATGGGTGAAAAAAGCACTCAACGATGTAAGGCTGGTCCTCATCTATTCAAAATTAATGATTATGTCATGATTAGGACACCACATGTTAGTGATACCCAGAAAAATTTGTTTAGGAAATTCCTTGAGTTGTATGAAGGGCATTATCAAATAGTAAAAAAGGTAGGAGAGAATGCTTTCCTGGTGTCTAAACCCGAAGGAAAGAGAGGTACCTACTATGCCAGAAGTTTAATACTTTATCCCAAGAAAATTTAAATTTTGTAAAACTTAGAATACTTAGTTTATAGTGCAATTTAGAGACCATGCTTGTCAAACTTAGCCATTGATTGTTGATTTAAAATAAAAGAGTGTATATGTTTAAATTATAATTGTTGTTATTTTATATTATTATTTTTTTTCTCTAACGGGGGGGAGGAATTGTACCTAACTAAAGTTTCCCTTAGTTCTAAAAGGAGCCAAAGGTTATCTTAGCTTAACCTTTTGGTTTGAAATTGTCTGATTAAAAAAAAATAATGATAAAAATGAAAATTAAATTTGTTAATGACTAAACTAGGATAATCTTGAATTGATTATAATCATTGTTGTATTATGGAATTAGGTCTAAGTATGGGGAAAAGGTATATGAGTTAGGTTGGTAAGAAATGCTAAATAATAATTTTAATTCTAAAGAAAGGAAAGATATCAGAAATAGTTGTCAGTTTGTAAGTAATATTAAACGTATTCTAAACTAACTATCTTATAATCTATTCTAATGTCTAAAGAATAATAATAAGATATTATAAATAAGTTGGAATAATTAAGTAATAAATTTTAAAAAATGATATGTAAGTTTTATTAAAAAAAAGTAAGAATATTTATTATTAGTTTTGTAGTTTAAAATACCAGTTATAAAACGTATTTAAATTAGATAGTCATTAACATTTTATTGTTGTAATTCTAAAAATAACTTTAAACAATTAATGTAATGCTAGATGTGTGTGAGAAAATGTGCATGTAAAAACATGGAAACATAAAAAAATAATTTAATTCCAATATTATTTAAAATAAATAAATAAAACAAATGTGTGGATAGAATCATTTCAATGAAATATTAAGGGTTTAATAAAGAGTCTAACTTTAAATTTTATATTTATTACTATGGGTTGGATAAAATATAAATTAAAAAAAATTATTGTATAATATTTATTAATAATAAAATTTTGATTTCTAACTGAAAGTCACGTGGTATGGGAAGAGTATATTGATTACGTCATTGGATTGATATTACAGCGGGTTTGTTGGAATATTTTAATTTGAAAAAAAATAGTTTTTATTGGTTTTTAAATAAACTGTAGGGGGGGTGAAAGATTGTGAGATAAATGGAAGATCTAAAGAGTTATTCAGTTGCTGATCTGTTTTTAATTCTACCTGTGTCTGAATATTAAAAGTTCTTTAACAACAGTAAATTTTTAAAACTTTATATTTTCTAAAAATAAAAGTATGTTTTTAAAACCATTATTTTAAATCGTCCAGTAATTACAGTGGGCTGAAAAAAAAGGTAATTCCGTTTCCTGACAATTTTTCATTCCAGTTGAGGCATTAAAATTTATGGTAAAATGTTTTGCAGAAAAAAATACAGTGTCTCATATTTCATTTATTTTTTTATCTATTCATTTTTCTTTATTCAGAAGTAAAACTTAAATTATTAAGTACTGTTATGGCTCAAGACTTTATTGCATTAAACTATAGTATACCTCCTATTAAATTAAAAATGATACTTGAAGACGAAAAAAAAAACATTCAAACATTTTAAAATATTAAAATGGAAATGTGTTAGTGTCTTATAAATTAAAAGTGACAACAAAGTAATACTTTATTACTTTATAGATGACATATATACTGCATTATTAATACATGCTATATACATGTAAGTAGGCTCTTAACAAAATAATATTTCAGAGGAAAATATGTATTTTAAAATACTAATTCTCATTTATGCTAGTATGTATGAAAAGAATTTGTTTGAGAGCAAAACTTTAAAAAGAATTTAAAAATATTATTAATGAACTTCTTTCTATCAGATGCATCATGTTTTGTTATAATTGCCAGTACTTATAAGCAACTTTATGACCGTTGATCTTAGTTCATAAAACAAGGAGCATCCCTAATTATAAACAAAGTCTACTCTTTTGTTTAAAAATAAATAAAAGGAAATTTGTTTAAAAAAAAAAAAGAAAAAGAAATACATTTTTAAAATATTAAGAAACGTTTTTTTTTTTTTTTGGAAAAAAGCTCTATTTTAAAAAAATGCATTTATCTAAAGAAGAATAGTGAAAGTTAACTAAAATTATATATTATAATTATTCCGCGCGTTTGAACCTAGGATTATAAATATAAAAACATGTACTCAGCTGAAGAATTTATTGTTTTCAATGCCAGCTTGTTTTACTTATACTTATGCTTATTATACTTATGCTACTCAGTTGAATAATTTATTTTCCAGTGCCAACTTATGTTTATTCTTATGATGTTTTATTATTTTAATATTTAAAATTATCCTTAAAGATAAAAAAAAGTGAACGTGTTTATATAAAGAACCACTGAACATTTTCGTTTGTAAATGATTGCCATGTATATAAATATATTAGTTGAAGCTTCAAATTTAAATAGATATCTAAACCTGGATAAATTATCTACACATTATGAAATGGAAAAATCATCACGGAGCCGGAATATGAACTTAAGTTAATGCATTATTTATTTATTTTTTATTATTGTTTGTTTTATTGGTTTAAAAAAAATGAAACCATAAAGATATTTATGCTATTAAATTTTTATGTAACACTTTTTGCATAAATATACAGGTAAACTAGGGTTATAATTTTAAAACGAAATAGGTTTATTTGAATGAGCACATGTTTTTTGCCATTCTTAAGTAGATTTAGTTTATTTATCAAGCATTACACTAGCTAGTTTCTATGTAATAATTTTATCATAGAGATTTAAATATCACATTCTTATTTTCATAAATGGGATGTTTTACTCAATTTTTATTTCAAATTTACTAGAAGAAGTTTATCAGAGAATATCCATTCATTTGTTTTATGAATGTTATATAAAGAATAATTACAAATATTTTATATTCATCGAGAAGTAAATATTCTTGCATTTAATTTGCAATTTTAAAAGTCCACTAGTATTATATTTTTAGCATTTAATATTTTGTTATGTGTGCATTGTGCCTTGCCTAGAATTTTATATGCATTTAAGTTTAAAGTATTTTCTACAGTAGTCAGTTGACACATAGTTTGCTTTGTTGGTTCAAATATTGGATATAAGTTTTGTATTTTATAAATTTCTTGGAAATAACTTAGTTAGTTTAAGTGAAGTATATATCTTGCTATTGGTTAGAATTTGGTAGCCTCAAGAATTAGGCTTAGTTCATAATTTTGAATATGTTTATGGAGTTGAGAGTATCCTCCGTTCTTATTGTAATGTAATTCCATGATTTGATAGTGCTTGTCCCCAAAAGAGGGTTATTATATTGTATTTGTCAGTGATGATAATCACATTTATAAGCATTGAAAATCCCATGAGGATTTTGCTTTTCTGGTGGGTGTTCCTGGTCCCAGATGTACTGAAGATTAATACCAGACATCTTTGTTTTGCCTCGAAGTTAGGTATTTTTGGAAGCCACCATATTTTTTTCAGCTCTGAGGAGCCTAGTATTTTATATTTTTTGCCTATCATTCATGATGACTTAATGCTAATTCCACCACAGTAGGTGATGTTGCATTTGTTTTAGATTTGTGATGACAAGATATGCTTGTTTGAGGAAATGTATTTCTTCAGGTAGTTGTAGCTAATTTATAGCTCATAGGTATATCAATGTTTGAATTTTGTTGCTATGATAGTTTTATCACACACAAGCTAACCAACAATAAGTTATATTTATTTTAAAGTATATTAAATATGCATATGGTATAAGTGGCAATTCACACATAATAATTTAATATATTCATCTAGAATTTCGCTGCTGGATTTGTAAGTCTGTTATATCATTATCTTTAAAACATTGAGGGAATAATTTTATGTCGACTAGAGTTATTTAAAAAAAAATATAACTGATCTCTGATGAATGATTGTCCCATATACTTAACTTAGTTTATTTTTAGTTTTAGCTTAACCTAATATAAATATATATCTAGCTGTGATATTAGTTATATCTGTGAAACCAGTGATGATTTATTCAAAAGTATTCTTGAATATGCATTCTCCAACTTAGCGTTTGTTAAGTTGAGGAGAATAAAATTAAACTTAGGGTTTCAATATAAACATAGTTCTGTGTGTCATTCTGATTAATAGATGACACAATAATGTTATTTATTAGTCGAAATAATTATATAAACTCTTAGTGCGGTATTGGCACTGTTTGTATTCTACTATATTTAAAAAAAACATTTCTTCTAATTATTAATAAATTAAATTATTATTATTTCAAAAGTTTTGTTTGTTTGTTTTACTTTTATATGAAAATATATTATTGTCTTGGGTTCCAAGTTCACAAAGTCTTAAATTTTAAAGTTAATGAATCTTCAATTCAGAAATTTACAAGTAGATTCTAAGTTAAACAAATACAATTGATATTATCTTGAAAATTGTAAAAAGTCATGTTAAAGTAAATGATTCTCATATTGAATCACAAATACAGATAATTGCACTATAGCCGATACATAATTAAATATTTAGTTAAAAGTTTATTTTCTTTAAATTATCAGTATATCTTTTCAGGCTAAAGATTATGCAATATCACATTAACAATATTAGTACTTTAGAAGAATATTTTAATTAATATTATTTAAAAGCTGCACATTATCTTATATTCACTGCATATCATCAATCATCATCTTAAATCTTATATATTTATAGAATTCTAATCCATTTGCATTTGAGGTCTTTAGTGGTTGTCTATGAGTATGGAAAAGCATTAAAGTACCCTTGGTCTTTTCTTTGCTCAAGTAATATCTTAGATAATAGGCCATTATTAGTTTAAATTTAAATTGATTCATTAAGTTTATGAATTAATATTTGTTTTGTTTATTATTTTAAGATTAAACATATTATAATTATTTTATGGTCAACTAAGATGTCACTTATTTATTTATTAATCACAGTAATTCTTTGTTAGGCAACTTAACTTAAACTTTAATCTTACACAAGAGTTTTAGTTTTAAAACCTGAGGTTATTTACTCTTGTTGTTTTGGTAAATATAATTCTGTAAGATAATCTTATAAAGCAAAGCATCATAGGTCTTATTCAGAGAGTGTATAATCTATTAGTAGAACTAATCTGGTAAGCATTGAGGAGTGATTTAGATAATCTTTGGCATGGTTTAGTGTTAGATTATTATTAATATGCTGTAGTAGTTATAGTTCATCAGTATTGGATTTGATATTTACTTGATTATACATCTCTGGATCATCATCTCTTTTTTTTAATTTATTGTAACCCCACGGAGCCGAGTTGTTAAGAGTCTCTCATTTATATTATATTTCATTTCAATTTTATTCCATTTCTTTTCATGTCATTTCTTTTATCATCTCATTTCATTTTTCTCTCTCCTTTATTCTATTCTCTATCTCTCTATTTCATTAGGTTACGATTGGCGCTCTCATTTCATTTTCATCATTTATCTTTATCATTATCTCTCCTTTATTCTATTTTCTTCTTATCTCTCTTTCTCCCTCTCTATCTCCATTTCAAAAGGTTACAATATATATATATATATATATATATATATATATATAATATATATATATATATATATATATATATATATATATATATTGTATAGTTTTTGTAGTTCTTTACACTTGAGAAATCTGCTTGTAGCAGTGAAACCTTTGGTTGTGTTTTAGTATTAATTTTATGCTGATCTAGTTGAATTTTATCTTTGGGGTAATTTTTATTATATATTGACTAGTTTAGCTTTATGCTTGTAATGTGTGTATATATACGTATATATATACGTATATATATATATATGTGTGCATATATATATATATATATATATATATATATATATATATGCACACATATTCATTATAACCTTCTATGATAAAACAGATAAGTTGAATGTAGCATTTGTCTATTTATCTCCAAATCACAAAGCAATTAATACAGTTTTTTAAAGTATAAATTTTTAAATAGCATCATCATCATCCATTAATTTTACATGGTGATTTCAAAATGTCATGTAATTGGTTTACCACAAAATGATTGCAGTTACTAACTATACCACTCCTGAGTGGGAAGCCCCATCTCCCACAGATTTCAGTCACATTTAATGATGACATATTTTCATCAATTGATCTGTTTTTTTACTCACCAGAGTTATTATTAGCTTAACAATAAAAAACTCATCACTATCAGATCATTCTTTCTGCAATAATTGTTTCACTGCAAAATTATCTTATACACAAATCAATAACATATATTGGAAACACAATTAGAACACTGTTTCCATGTCAAACACTAGAATATTTATTCTCAAAAAATATATTTCTCTCTTGAAACATTTAGACATTGAAATGGATCAAGTGCAAACATGGAGAGCCTTTGTTAACATTATTACATGTACAATTGATGTCATAATAAAGACCATCCCAGTCCCAGCAAGACTTCTAGCTATTGCAGATGAAACACACAAGAGAATCAAAAGCAGTACAACAACCAAACAAGGCTATTCAATATCTGGCAATAAAGAAATTAAAAGTCTTTTTGAAACAGATACACACATAGTCCAGACTCTATATTCACTGGGCACTGGGACAAAAGCCATCAAGTCACATACCAACAGAATTAAAATACAATAAGATATAATTTCTGGTTACAACATTTTGCTATCTCTCTACAAAGACTTCAAATAGAAACTTCAAGAGAAGGAAAAAATCAATCCTTCACCATTTTTTCTAGTGAGCCATAAGAAGATACACTATTTATTCCCAAGGACTTTATTCAAAAATTAGCATTAACACCAAACTCCTGTCACAAGAATGCATGGTATATCTTCTTTTGTATTAATGCATTTAGAAAAATTTCCTTCACAGTACCAAAGTAATATAGCTAACTTTCTAGCAAGATAGTCAATCATGTACATTGGATGCTACAGAAATGTATGGATCTATTGATAGAATGAATTCCATAAAAATAATTGAACATGCATTAAAAAGTAAAAGTATATGTAAATATGTGATAAAGTTTATTGTTGATTCTTTACAATTTTTTAATGATAACATTGTTGCATCTTTTGAAGGTCAATATTATAAAATGTCTAAAGGTTGGTCTATGGGTCTGCCTGTAGTTGAAAAAGTTTGCAATTTCGTTTTATCTACATAAAAGAGTAGTGTTTTAAATATCTGTACTTTTGGAGATATTAAAATTTACAAAAGATATGTAGATGATGTTTTTCTTTGTGGAAATACTATTAGTATAAATTTTCTTATAGAGAAATTAAATAAGTTGAATGACTTGAAATGGACTATTGAAAAGGAACAGGACAAAAATATTAAATATTTAGATTTAATTATTAGAAGTGATAACCGTATATTAAATTATAAATTAATAATTAAACCACTGCAAAAAAGAGCATATATAAATTGTAAATCAAAAGTATCAATGATGCATAAGATGGCAAGTTTTAGATTTTTTGTTTCGGAATGAAAAATTATGTCATTACCAAAGTGATAAACTGAAAAATATTGAAATATTTTCCAAAGAAATGCTTGATGTTGGTTATAAAATGGAACATACAAACAATACTTTATGTCAATTTTAAAAAAAAGTTATAATGATTTAAAGGAAATGAAGATTAATATTAAACAATGGATATCTATTCCATTTATTTCAAATCCACAAGTGAAATTCTTTAAGGAATATATATATATATATATATATATATATATATATATATATAATATATATATATATATATATATATATATATATATATATATATATATATATATATATAAGAATGTGTTTAATTTTTCATTCTACATTCCAAACAATATTAATAAATTAGTCAATAATTCTAAGGATATCATACCTGTCAAGCAGAAAAGTAATGTCATATATCATTTTTTTGTGATTGTATGCTATCATATATAAGTGAATCTAAATGCAGTATTGAGAAGAGATTGAGGGAGCATAAATTGCTATATAAGTGTGTAAAAAGTAAAAAGAATGGTGATTTAATGTCTCCCTCAGTTTTCCTTGATCATGAAAAAACATGTAAATATAAATTTAAATTTGATTTAAAATGTGAAAATTTTTCATGAAGAGAGAAACCATAGTAAAAGAAAAATTAAAGAGGTAATTTTTATAAAGAGGAATAAAATGCATTGAATAAATCAACAAGCTGCTAACATTAAAATACGAAATTCTGGGGATTTGAATTGATGACGTTTGTTTCCGCTTTTTTTAATTTAATGGCAGTTGAGGCAGGTTTAAGAAATTAACCGAAAGTACTTCTGCAGATTTCAGGATTGTTTGTAATAGTTTGTAAAAGTTAAATGTATTATTTCAATTATAATTACAATATATATAATATATAAATAAGAATTTATTTTTTATAGCGTCTGTATATAATTGTAATTACATTCATATCGGCCTTTCAAGCCAATTTATATATATATATTATGGAAACTATATTAAATAAAAAATAAGCATAAGAAAACTGAAAAACCTCATTCACATCCTAATATCTTCAAAACTCCTACACAGTTCCGCATTGGAAGGAGAGGGCGATATAATTTATAGACAGTATGTCTCAGAATTTGGCGATCTAACATTACACAGAAAAACATTGGTTTTGCAAGTTATTAATGAAAAGTTATTGTATCTCAAAACTATTTTTTGAATGTATTTGGATATCCAGTATTTTATGAAATATATATTAAATAAGACGCAATAAAAAACAAATTGAAAAATCTATTTCCGATCAATTTTAAATAATTGATTAATTTAATATGGAATACAGTAAAAAAAAACAAGTTGAAAAAAAGAGATATATTAATGAAGTTCTCCAATCAAGATTTTTAATATTATTGTTGTTTTTTGGACTTTCAGATTATTTATCACAATTTTATTATTTGTCTTTTAAAGAAGTTCTACAAAGATGTTTGTTAATATTAATGTTGATTATTTATATTTCAAGTTATGTGTCATAATTTTATTAATTATTTTTGCTTAAACGATACAATCTTATTATTATTTTTTCATTTAAATAAATAATAAACGTATGTGCAATTGATTCCTGCAAAGGTTACTTCTTCTGCTTCTTCCTCTTCTTCCTCTTCTTCTTATTATTATCATCATCTAAACTTAATTATTTGTTTTCGTTTAATAGGACCAACAGCCATTGTAATAACACTAACACCTTCTATAGAATCCTCCACAAGTTCTTTCACAGGCTATATATATATATATATATATATATATATATATATATATATATATATATATATATATATATATATATATATATATAATTGTAATACAAAGGTACACTGGGTAGAATTATCAACTAATGCTTTTTCTTTGAATTTATTTTATTTGCTTAAACCAGTAATTTGAGAATAATACCAAAGTGTTATACATTATTACATAAGGGATTTATAAAATAATGTCATAAATATATTGTTAGTTAATTGGATAAATAGATACATAGATAGGTAGATTAATTTTCAGATAAAAAATGAATAGTCAAATAGATTGATAGAAAATGGATAGTTTGTTTGATAGATAAATCGACCAATTGATAATATTTTATTACAGAGACGAAGATAAATAATGATGTATGCATAAATTAAAAGTTAATTTATGTACAGAAAACTTTAAAATGTACCATGTCAATAATGTTGTGTTTTATATTATTTTATCAATAAAAATAAAGACATCATAAATCGTTTTCATTTTTTATTATGAGTTACCGCCTCGTGTATAGAAATATGACAATTCAAATTGAAAATATATTTAAGACAAAATACTATTACTATTCCTACTTCTACTACTACTACATTACTACTACTACTACTACTACTACTACTACTACTACTACTACTACTACTACTACTACTACTACTACTATTACTGCTACTACTACTACTACTACTACTACTACTACTATTACTACTACTACTAAAGCTAATAATAATAATAATAATAATAATAATAATAATAATAATAATAATAATGATGATGATTATGATGATGATGATGATAATAATAATAATAATAATAATAATAATAATAATAATAATAATAATAATAATAATAATAATAATAATAATAATAATAATAATAATAATAATAATAATAATAATAATAATAAAATTATGATGCAATTAATAAAGTTATTCAAACTATAAATTTCCAAATAGTATCATCATCACATCCATTAATTTTACATGGTGATTCCAACATGTCATATAATCGTTTTATCACAATATGGTTGCTATTACTTACTATATCACTCATGAGTGAGGAAGAAAGCCCCATTTTCCACAGAATTCAGTCACATTTAATAATGGCATGTTTTTGATCATTAACTGATCTGGATTTTTACTTACCAGTGATATTATCAGCCTAACAAGAAAAAAACCCACCATTATCAGATCATTCTGCAATTATTGTTTCATTGAAAAAATATCTTACACACAGATTAATAACATCTACTGGAAGCAGAATTAGAGTACTAATTCCATGTTGAACCCCAGGGTATTTATTTGCAAACATATTTATCTCTCTCTTTAAACTTTGAGACATTGAAATGTATCCAGAGCAAACATGGAGTCCCTTTATTTACGTTTTTGATATATAATTAATAACATAACAAAGACCATACCAGTCCCATCAAGACTTCTATCTATTGGAGATGAAACACAGAAGAAAATAACAAACTGTACACCAAATAAAGAGGACTGTTCAAATGTTATTACCCTGAAAAAACTTGATCAATTAGTCTTTGAAGAACTTAGAGGATACCTTGCAATAAAAAAATAAAAATCTTTTTGAGACAGATACACACATGGTCCACACACTATTTTCATTGGTCACTGGCACAAAAGTCATCTACTTGCATAGCAACAGTATTTAAAATACAAGAAAATATAATTTCTGTTTACAATATGTTGCTATCTCTCTACAAACATTTCAAATAGAAACTTCAAAAGAAGAAAAAAATCATTCCTGAATCATTTTTTCCTGGTTAGCTGTAAGAAGATACATTATTTACTCTCAAAACCATTATTCAAAAATTAGCATTAACACCAAACTCCTGTTACAGGAATGCATGATATACGTAGCTTTGCATTCATGCATTTAGAAAAATTTACTATATAGTATGCATGTCATCTAGATAATTTTCTAACAAAAAGTCAATCATATACCAGTATTATACCCTAAATAAACACACTAAATAATCTAAGACCCATATCAATGAGTCCACTGGGTATCAAACTACTGGAATCAATCATTAAAGACAAAATATAACCTTATGTTATTTCTAAACTATCTCAGTTTGATAAGAAAGACTCATCTACAATGCAAGCAACCATTCTATTCAAAACTGTTATTGATACTGTCAAAAATAATAAAAAAATATCCAACAGGATATAAAATTAGCATTTGATATGAATGAGATGGAACCCTTTGATGAAGCAGTAGCAGACACAATAATAACGAGATACTTAATATATTTATTCAGCAATCTTCTATTAAGTTGAGAAATACATATTGTACTTAATGGTAAAAATTCATTCTCTTTTGTATGTTACTGTTCAATTCCACAAGATTCTTCACTAAGTGCTCTTTTTTACTGTTATTGGGCATATACATATCTGGTCTGAAAGCAAAGATATACTGTATTGCCTATGTGGGTGATTTTTATAATATCTAGACAAACAGATCCCAACTTTAATGAAAATTCTTAATTCACACCCTAACAAATACAAGTGGGAAAATTAGCATGGATAAATCCTCTGCTTGAGCAATATAGATATATATATATATATATATATATATATATATATATATATATATATATATATATATATATATATATATATATATATATATATATATATATATATATATATATATATATGACAATTTCACACAACATTTTAAAGGAAAATCTCACTCTTTTGTGGGATTTCCCTTCTGTATGAGCATCATAGAAATGTGTCAACAAATACAAGAAAAAATTTAAAATAAAATTGAAAACATAATTGATTCACTTTCAGTCTTACCTATCATTGTATGCAAAAGTATCCTATTTAATCTATTAATTATGACTCACATCACTTACTATTCTCCATTAATAATATATACTAAATATGTTACTAATATAATAAACTCATTATATAGAAATGTACTGGGGGAAAATGATTGTTTCAATATCACTAAAACGAATTCAAGCTCCTCTAATACAAAATGGTTGGGAACTACATTCAAACTGATAATTCTTATTTCTAAATATCCACATTCATTTCCATACATTAAACTGTTCTTCAAGATTACCCCAACATATAAATCACCACCAGTCACTGAATACTGGAAAACATTGTTTACATTAATTCTCAACATTTCAAATTTTACTTATTTACCATCTCAAAATAAATTTAAATATTGGGATATATACCAGATAATTTTCTCTTTGTTAAATGATAAAAGACCAATTGTAAATATTTACAATAGACAACTAATCTGAAAATTCAAATTCTGATCACTAGGACCCAAATATTATTTTATTCTCAAATGAAATCTTGAAGCACTACCAACATTACACTTTTATAGATACAGAAAGCATTACATAAATACAGAAAACGTATGCTGGTTATGTCACAAAGAAACTAAGACACAAGACCATTTTCTTTTTACTTATGATGTATTTGATAAGATTCTCTCATTTATACCATCATTGTACAAACAATGAAATTGTGACATTGAAAGATATTGATCATCATTTGTTAAAAGTAACTACCCACATATCCGAGCAAATACTTTTACATTATTTTCACTATCATGTACAAAATGCTCATTCATGTACAATAGTAATCCAAGAAGACATCCAAATACTCCCTGGAACAAAAGGGAACTACTCCACTTAAGGTATAAAAAATTGTATCCAAAGAGATGGATAGAGCCACTTGGTCTATATTGCAACAATTATCAAAATTATAGATGAAAAAACCGTAATAAAAAACAGAACCAAGATGCTTGTCAGTTAACAAAACTGATTGGATGTGTTTAGAGAAAAATGTAAACTCAAATTTGTAAACCACATACATAACCTTTGTTTTTTTGCCCCCACCTACAAATTACGAGTTTCAATTTGTTTATATTAAGATTAGTTTACCTGCATGTAGTAAAACAGTTATACATGTAACCTTTTTCTTTTTACAT
Organism: Epiperipatus broadwayi; assembly: GCA_028023455.1. Taxonomy (NCBI): domain Eukaryota; kingdom Metazoa; phylum Onychophora; class Udeonychophora; order Euonychophora; family Peripatidae; genus Epiperipatus; species Epiperipatus broadwayi. Next base: position 2,264,156 of record JAQFVV010000133.1, on the reverse strand, counting down.
GCGATAAAGTTCTTTTGAATAATAATAATAATAATAATAATAATAATAATAATAATAATAATAATAATAATAATAATAATAATAATAATAATAATAATAATAATAATAATAATAATAATAATAATAATAATAATAATAATAATAGGAGTAGGAGTATGAGAAGTAGCAGGAGCAGTAGGAGAAGCAGTAGGAGAAGCAGTAGAAGTAGCAGCAGTATAAGTAGTAGTAGTAGTAGTAGTAATAATAATAATAATAATAATAATAATAATAATAATAATAATAATAATAATAATAATAATAATAATAATAATAATAATAATAATAATAATAATAATAATAATAATAATAATAATAATAATAGGAGTAGGAGTATGAGAAGTAGCAGGAGCAGTAGGAGAAGCAGTAGGAGAAGCAGTAGAAGTAGCAGCAGTATAAGTAGTAGTAGTAGTAGTAGTAGTAGTAGTAGTAGTAGTAGTAGTAGTAGTAGTAGTAGTAGTAATAATAATAATAATAATAATAATAATAATAATAATAATAATAATAATAATAATAATAATAATAATAATAATAATAATAATAATAATAATAATAATAATAATAATAATAATAATAATAATAATAATAATAATAATAATAATAGGAGTATGAGAAGTAGCAGTAGCAGGAGCAGTAGGAGAAGCAGTAGATGTAGCAGCAGCAGTATAAGTAATAATAATAATAATAATAATAATATCAATGATGATGATAATGATGATGATGATAATAATAATGATGATGATGATGATGATAATGATGGTGGTGGTGGTAGTGGTGATTATGATGATGATGATAATAATAATTTATAAAATCTCACTGTATGTTTGTCACAAGAGGGATCTGTTTAAAGTACAATTGTATTTCATTTAATTATCATTTTTACATTGTATATTCTTAAAATAGTTTGAATAATAATAATAAAAACAACAACAACAGCAGCAGCAGCAACAACAGTAATAACAACAACAACAACAACGACAATAATAATAATAATAATAATAATAATAATAATAATAATAATAATAATAATAATAATAATAATAATAATAATAATAATAATAATAATAATAATAATAAAAATAATAATAATAATAATAATAATAATAATAATAATAATAATAATAATAATAATAATAATAATAATAATAATAATAATAATAATAATAATAATAATAATAATAATAATAATGGATATGAGATTTTTTGGATAAACTTATAGAGTATCAATAAAATTAACTTTTCTTTTTTTCATCTTTCTGTTAATATTACTTAACGCAAACATTTCTTTGTAAATATGCATTGGTTTGTCTATCCTTATCTTCTCTCTCTATGATTTTCCCCCAATTCCTTTTTAACCACTTTGAATTATGCCGATGTGTATACTAGGGACATCTGACTACAATCATACATTTTAGATCAGTAAAATAGGATTATACTTTATTGAGTATAAAGTTATTTAGACGGTAAACATTTATTTACATATTGTAATTTGAAGTTTTATAATGAGACATTTTATTTTTGTCCATACCATTTCCAAAATTGACTAACTTGTGAATACTCAAAGCACTAGTCCATGAGATGATTAAGTTTTAAAAATACACCTATGTTATTATAAGTCATTATTTGTAATGTTTAGAGTTCAGATATGAATAGCATTTAAAGAGTATAATATTGAAAAATTCAATTTGTGGTAGATAATTTGAGAATAGGAAACCATTTGAGACTATATAAAATACATGCCCAATCTATCTACTGTTCAGTTCTCCAAAATGGCCTTGAATATCCTCACAAGAGAAATAATGAGAATACATTGGAAGAATTATGGAGAGCAAGGTAAAGAAACTGAGCTTTAAATTGTCTTTGCTGAAAGCCATTCTAATCCATCACAAAACACATGAGTAGCAAAAGGCCAACATTTGCAATAATTCCTGTATAAAATCATTTATAAGAATAACACTAAAAAACCAGCTGAAATAATGTTATGTTTTCTTTCTTGATAATGACAAAATCAATATAGGAAAATCCTAACAGCATCCTCAAAACAGTTCTCACACTCAAAAGAACTAGGATTTAGGCTCTTGAGGTCACCTGAGTTAAACAAAGAATTTTCATTAAAATGCAAAATCACTAGAGAAATCTTTTGAAATTTCAATGGCTGCCATATAATTTGCTCAGCGTTTTTATATAAGTTGACATTATTCTTACATGTGATAACATGTTGACATAACTTGTATATAAAAACATAACTCAGAAGCTCCTCATTTAAAAAGGAATCATTTAAAAGAAAATCAATTGCCTAAATTAAGATAAAAGGAACGAAAATGGGAATCAGGATAAACAGAGATATCTGGAGTCTTTGACTCCATCTAGTGGACTCCTACATCCATATTTGATTTTGGGTTTGCCAGGATTATAAGAAAAAATAACTAACCCTTATTTTTCTGTAAGAAATGTTTTTTTCTATTTTCAAATCAATGACAAATGCATCTGTATTATTTAAGAAATCATATTTTTTATTGAAGCACATCATTTCTCATAAACCCTTTAAAAATAATCAATGGTGAAAATAATAATAATAATGATATTCCTAAATTGTTTTTTTAAAGTAAACAAATAATATTTGTAAAAATATATTTGTCATAACAATGATGCTAAGCATTATTAAATATGTAATAGTATTTCCAAATGAGAAATTTTCTAAAATTGTCTAAAATCGAATCTGCCTTCATAGCAGTATGTTTATTTACGTTTCCAAATATAAGATGGATTAGTAACAATCTAAAACGCATCACAAATGATGTTAAATAAATATTATGATATATATGAAATAGGAGTATTTCTTCAAAGACATACTTGATTTGTGTTTGAAGATATATTAAAATTGTACATCACTTAATCATGAAAGTTCATACATTTTAATTAAAAATAGCAGATTTTAAAATTATTGTCACTTAGAGATTTAATAAATATTACTTAATAAATCCACAGTTTATATTATTACATTGATATTTGTATCTCAATATATTTTGAGAGAAATACAAAGTCAAAATAAGAATGGAAGGCTGACATAAATTTGTGTGGTAATAACTGACTTCCTAATTTTGAGATTTATAATACTGAAGTTGAAAGCTCGTATACTGCTATCTAAGTAAATTACAATTAATTTAGGGCTGTCATTTCTATAAATAATTTCTCAAGTTAGAATATAATAAAAATAAATTATACTATTTTGAAATATTTTTTTTTCTACAGTACAGCGTATTTCGGATCTGCACTTGTAAATGTAATATATAGGGGGTTTAGACTCAGACATTCACATAACCCACAACGATTCACACTATCTCATACTGCTTATAAACTTTGATCACATGTCGAAAAGATAAACAAACACATATATACTGTTTAAAAGATTGCACTATTATGCAGTTGTAACGAGTTTCTTTCATATATCAAATTTATGCATTGATAAATTTTATTAATTATTCTAAATATACAAATAAAATCATAGTCGTTAACTCTAATAATGATCTAATACTTTGTATATTTATTGTTATGTTATTCTCAATAAAAAAAAAACTTGTTGTGATAACATTATACTCGTTTATTAAATCTTTCAAAGAAAGATAATTTATTAAATAGTTTATATATTCAAAACTCATAAAACGTACATCATTGGACGAAACTGTTGTGTGAATTATGGACAATAAGCTTCAGAGCTGCCCGATTTACCATTATACAGAAACAAATTGATTTTGTAAGACATTAATGAAAGATTATTGCATATCAAAACAAATAAATTAATTAAGAAACATGTTATATATGTAAAAAACAATTTTGAAAGTGTATGCATATATAGTATTTTATGGACACTATATTAATTAAGACATAATAATAACAAAGCTGAAAAATCTCATTTCCATCCTAACATCTCCAAAACTGATACAAAGTCCACCATTGGAAGAAGGAGAGTGTGGAGTGATTTATAGACAATGGATCTCAGCGTTTCACAATCTAGCTTTATACAGAATAATATTGGTTTTGCAAGTCATTACCAAAACATTATTTCATCTGAAAGGAAATAAATAATAAAACTACAGAATTTGAGATTATAATGGTCAGGGTGTGATTTTGAGTCTTACCATATCTGCCATACAAGGGCACCACCCGGCCATTCTAACCTGTAAAATTTATATAGTAGACAGATACTTACTGTTAAGATCCAACTTATTTTATATTGACCATTAGACCATGCCACTAGCTCAAGGAGAAGCAGAGATTTAATATATAAATTCTTATAAGTTTTAATAAAAAAAAGATTTGTATTCTTCAAATATATTTTTAACATTTAAAAAATAAAATAAGCCACTGCCAGTAATAACACACAAAAACATTTATTGACACACATATATAAATATATTTAAAATTGCAGAATAAGTTAATCTTAAATTTGTTATTATTTTTCAATTTAACTTATTATTTTAGAAATTCCACACAGATGGACATTTTAATAATATTTTTACTTTAGAATGTTGAGTATGGATAGGACACATAGACCATGCAACTTAAAACTTAACATTAAACCTCATAGCCAAATCTTCACTTGCTTCCTCATATAGAGACCCAACCAATGCAATATGAAGATGCTAACTTAAAACCATGCTGACAGGAATGTGTCTCTGCAGTGTGATATTATTTAAAGGACATGATCTTCATCCAGTACAGGAATGTCCATCTCTCTGGTGAAGGAATCATGTATATAAAATATTTAAAGAGAAATGCTACAAATGGGAAGACAGATCTATCTGCCAACATATAGTCCCTATCCATAGAACTAAAGGACGTAAATGTCAAAAGAAATACATCTGCATACATTGCAATGCAATGACAACACTTTGGGTCACACATGCTGTTGGGCTTTGCCCTATATTCTAACATGCTTCCCTTTGCATTAATATAAACACCCATATATCTCTCTACTAGCATCGACTTAACTATGAGACAAATAGTCAGAAATTAAACCATTAAGCCCCTTTAAAATAAACATAAATTATTTTAAATATAAGATTTTTCATTGAATTGCAGAGGGAAATTTACAATAAAGTAAACCCAATGGCACTCATCATAAGGTGCCAATTTGACAACAATAATTTAAAAGATATACAAATAAATACATGTAGACAGCATATATATATATTATATATATTATGCATATGAAAATCTTAAGAAATAACTAACATAAATGTTAATGAAACCATGCAGCCATCCACACCCAACTTAAATTTAATACATTTTAATTAACACATAATATAAAAAAAGAAATGGAAATGATTAATTAAACATATGCATAAAAATATTATTAAGAATTGATTTGAAATTTTTTTTAGGTCAGATAAAATTTCTTATTTTCAGTTACTAATTGCATATTTGAAAAAGTTTATATTAGATAAATACATGAGTTCATACTTTACAGATTCTGCAGGTTTAGAAATCCATCTTTGTTGTCACTTCCATAGATCGTTTGTTCTTTTTTTAGACAAAGCTGTTATTCAATTGGTCAAGAACTGTCAATGAGAGGCCTCAGTTGGTTGACAAGAAAATAAAGCTATTGCAGACCCCTACATCGTGGAGCCTGCAATACTGCTACAACTCATATGTAAATTAATAGTCAGCTCTAAGACATCAACAATTATTTTGCGTTTTATACTTTTATGGTCCTCTTATCAAAAATCCCACAGATTGATCTAACATGATGTCACTAATTCTAATGTTCCATTTTTGGTCTATGCTGTGACTTTGTGCTTGCATTGATCAAGCTAATTTTCTATTTTTTTATCTGGTCTTTTAAATATTTACATTTACCAAGGGCTAGCATGCTTTGCATTTAATTAATAAAACAATCATTTCCATTTTAAGATTAAACATGATTTTTTTCTTTAAAAAAATTGAATCTAATTAACATTTTTCATTGCCATTAAACAAAAATATTAATCTTTATCTTAAGATCTTTATTTTTTTCTACCAAACATATTTTTAAATACTTTTTTCAAAAAGTTTTAAAGTTTCCCATCTGAGCAATATATATATATATATATATATATATATATATATATATATATATATATATATATATATATATATATATATATATATATATATATATATATATATATATATATATATATATATATATATATATGAAAAAGAAAAACAAGTTTTATATATGTAAAAACCTGCTATCACTGTATTAATGATCAATAGATGGAGCTTTACCAAGACCTCCAAACAAGCGTATTTTGTTTACATAAATGTCAGAGTCAATATTCACTGTCTCTTTCATTTTGTGCCACCCTCAGATCAGCTGATTTCAAGCTGATTTGCTCTCATCAGTGAAGGAATAGGAGTTATAAAACTAGACCTAAAAACTAACTCCAAGCGTTTATGCAAAACGTTACTATCAGTTTGCAAGCATGGATTTTTTAGACACGTTAATGTCTTCAAACTCAGCCTATCAAACAAGATAGCTATATGGGTCTGATTTCAGTTCAGTTTCTCCACATAGTAAAAGTTTCTGCAATCTATATCATTGCAAGAAAACTTTAAAGGTACATTTATGAAAAAGAAAAACAAGTTTTATATACGTAAAAACCTGCTATCGCTTGTATTAATGATCAATAGATGGAGCTTTACCAAGACCTCCAAACAAGGGTATTCTGTTTACATAAACATCAGAGTCAATATTCACTGTCTCTTTCATTTTGCTCCACCCTCAGATCAGCTGATTTCAAGCAGATTTGCTCTCATCAGTGAAAGGATAGGAGTTATAAAACTAGACCTAAAAACTAACTCCAAGAGTTTATGCAAAACGTTTCTATCAGTTTGCAAGCATGAATTTTTTAGATAAGTTAATGTCTTCAAACTCAGCCTATCAAACAAGATAGCTATATAACTCCTATTACTTCACTGATGAGAGCAAATCAGCTTGAAATCAGCTGATATGAGGGTGGAGCAAAATGAAAAAGACAGTGAATATTGACTCTGATGTTTATGTAAACAGAATACGCTTGTTTGAAGGTCTTGGTAAAGATCCATCTATTGCTCATTAATACAAGCGATAGCAGGTTTTTACATATATAAAACTTGTTTTTCTTTTTCATAAATGTACCTTTAAAGTTTTCTTTCTATGATATAGATTGCAGAAACTTTTACTATATGGAGAAACTGAACTGAAATCAGACCCATATAGCTATCTTGTTTGATAGGCTGAGTTTGAAGACATTAACATGTCTAAAAAATTCATGCTTGTAACTGATAGAAACATTTTGTATAAATGCTTGGAGTTAGTTTTTAGGTCTAGTTTTATAACTCCTATCCCTTCACTGATGAGAGCAAATCATCTTGAAATCAGCTAATCTGAGGGTGGAGCAAAATGAAAAAGACAGTGAATATTGACTCTGATGTTTATGTAAAGAGAATATGCTTGTTTAGAGGTCTTGGTAAAGTTCCATCTATTGATCATATATATATATATATATTGTAACGATATATAGATATGTCGTTACATTAATTTAAAAGAAAAACAAAGTTCGCAAATAAAAATAAATGTATTAAAAATCTATAAAAAAACTAGACGCTAAAATTAAAATGTTGTTAAATATATATATTCGCACAGATGCTAAACTTTAAAAATATTTTTTTTATATATATAAATAAAAAAAAGGTATTTGAACGTATTTTTTTTTTTTTTGATAAAAAAATACAAGAGTTAAATATTAAAATATTTAATATAAGTTAAAATAAAAACAGGTATTAATTAATTCCTGTAATCTATAAATGGAAATGATTGTTTATTATTTGAAAAACAAGCTAGCCCTCAAGGCTCTTATGTAATTAAAGGGTCAGATGGAAATTAGATAAGAGAAATTAGCTGGACCAATGGAAGCACCAAGCCTTGGCTCGGACCCTAACGAAAGTGATGGATTGGTGATGTTTTGTTGTTTGAATCCATGTGGATAATATAAAAAGGAGAAATATTGAGTATTGGGCAGTTCCAGCTGTTTGTTTTGAGAGTGGTGATAGAGACGCAATATCACACACTCTCTCTCTATTTTAAAAATGAACTGATTGTGATACCGAAAGGAACCAGCTAATGCTACCTCCGGAACATCTGACCGGGTTTCAAACAAGGACTCCGTGGAAAAACAAGAACCTGGACTCTTCTTCTGTAAGCTGTTAACAATGAACTTAAAAAAATTTTAAATAATTAAGAACTTTCGTGAAAGCAATTTAAATGTTAAAATGGAGTTTCTATTTGACCTTTAAGTTTAAAATCAATTGATGTTTAATTTTATATGTTTGTTATTGATAAAAAAATCATTTCCATTTATTTTAATTGTATAAATTATTTATTGTTTAAATTTTAAATGTATGAAATTTAAGTTGTTTATAGACGCTTGCATGGATTCGTTTGCGGTTAATTATATTTTGGTTTTCATATTTGATCAAAATATATAGACATTCGATAAATAATGATACCTTACGGTGAGTATCTAAAATGTATTTATTCGGATGTCTTTTAAGTTATTGGTGACAATGCAAGTATCTTATGGTGAATACTATTGGGTTACTTATAAGTTTCCCTCTGCGATTGTCGGTATCAATAATTTTGTATTTTGATCGTTTATGTTTATTTTGAAATGTTTTTGACCATGGAATCTATGTAATCGATCTATACCCAACATTTTTAAACAAATCTGTGCGAACGTATATAAATGTTAAAATTAAGTCGGTCGCGAATGGCTATATAGTTTTGTAAAGTTGTATTAAGGGAGGGTAATCTTAGGTTATTCATTTCGTAGTTGAATTGGTTCAATGGATTGGATATATTTGTGTAATTAGTAGACGTAGTATGAGATCCGCTACGGGCAGGATTATAGATATACGCCACACACCCTCTGTTTGCCTATGGATGGGTTTGTAAGTCGGCAGAAGACCGCAGTCCATTCCTATGGAGTTTTTAGTTTATTGCTCTACTTGCCCACAGATGTCACATTCCTGTTGGTGGAGAGTCAATGTCTTCTTTATTTCTACTTATTGTTCAGATGTACATTCCTGACAATATAGTATTTTGTGTTGTCGTATCATGCTACATTGAATACATGAATGTATCAGATGGATTGGCGCCAGTTGATTGCGAAATTTGTTGCCTAAGGTTAAATCAGGGAAGAATATTTTCCTTTCAAATGCAGACCTATGTAGTCCATTCATACTCGACCCTCTAAATAAAATATTAAACATTATAGCAAGCTATTTTAAATGTAAAATTAAAAATTAAGATAAAAATCTAAATGTTAAACTTATTCCTCAAATTTAGAATGATTTTATATGTGCGTAAATAAATATTTTTCTGTGTTAATTTCTGGCAGTGGCTTTTATTATTTTATTCTTTTATATTTAAGATATAAAATTTATAGATTTTTATCTCGGCGTCTCCGCTGAGCTAGTGACAATGGGCTAACGATCTAAATATGTAAATAAAGTGGAATCCTAACAGCGCGTATCTGCCTACTTTATAAATTTTTCTAGGCTCAAATGCCGAGATGGCGCCCTTTGGTAGTGCGGTGCGGTGCGATGCGATCTCCCACTTCGTTTGGATCATTATAATATACATATATATATATATAATAACAAAACCTAAATATATTCCAAACAATGGTAAACAATTTATAATATAATATAAATAAAAACTCATAAAGTAATATTTTCGATTACATTCATAATCATTATCAACTCAACTTTCAAAATGTTATCAACTATTACCAACTGGAAACACACGTCAATCTAAATATCCCACAATTCATTAATCCTAACATTTTCTGACTGTCTGTTTATTATCGTATTTTTATACCTACTAATGAAAACTGCCTCTTTATTTTTTCTTTTTTCATTATCTCTCTCTCGGCATAAACATTTTTATTTTGTTTATATCAAAATCAAATTTAAAATTACAATTCCTATCATGATCATAAAAAACAGATTCAGTATATAACTTGACTTCATTATTATTATCATTACATATCTATACAGTTTTCAAAACTCTTTTATACAACAATTTATGTTTTTTAATTCTTTTCTCCATATTACATCTAGATTACCCCACATATGATAAGTTACACCCACAAAAAATTCTATAAATTATATTACTCACATTATTTTTTTCTAACTTACTTTTTGAATTATTAACCATTCTATTTAAATTACCTGATCCATAAAATGAAACATTATATATACTATTATAAACTTTTTTCCTAAATTTTACTTGATTGTTATTATAAAAAGGCAAAAAAATCCACTTCTTACTCTCAATTTTTTCAACACCAGTATTTCTATTAATTTTTTTACTAAATTGACAAACCACTTGATAAATTTCTTTTATATTATAACCCACACTTAATAATTCACTTACATAATTTTCAATATTTTTTTATCACATGCATATTTACACAAAATATTATTTCTATATAAAAAAGACCTGAAACCAGCCATTTTATAATTATGTGGCACTTTAGATAAATATGGAATATACCCTCTCGTTTCAATAGGTTTAATGAACAATTTATAGTCAATTATATTATTGTTCCTTGAAATCATCAAATCTAAATAATTAATACTGTTATTATATTTTTTCTCCATAGTCCAGTAAAGACCTTTTAATGTATTATATTCATCAAAAATTTTATCGATCATTTCTGAAGAAGCACATACAAAAACATCATCCACATATCTCGTATATATCTTAATATTTCCCATAAACATAAATTTGTTTAAAATCTTTTCTTTATAAAATGACAAAACAAAACTGCATAGCTGTGCCACCATTGGTAATCCCATTGGCCATCCTTTACTCATCTTATAAAATTTACCATTAAAGGATGCAACAATATTTTGTTCAATAAAATATATATGTTAACTTAACTCTTTTAATTTTGGTTATAGTTTTTAGTAAAACAATTTTATTTGAGATTTATTTCCCCTTTGTTTTAATTTTAAAATAATGTAACGCCATATGTATACGGTTACAATATATATGTAAAAATATTTTTGAAAGTATTTGGATGTCTAACATTTTATGGAAAATATATCAAATAAGACCCAATAATAACAAAATTAAAAAATTTCATTAATTTTAAATAATTGAGTAATTGAATATTAAATTTTATGAAAAACAACATGAAAAAAATAGATAGATTCATGAAGTTCAACAATTGTGGTTTTAAATATTATTTTTATTTATTTATCTTTCAAATTATGTGCCATAATTTTATTAATTATGTTATAAAGAAGAGGCAATCTAATTCATTTTTTTAAACTAAAGATAAAATTATGCACAACTGATGTCTGCAAGAGCCTACAAATTATAAGTTAGATATTGATTCATATTACTTATATTGTTATTAGCTAACATTTTCTTTAATAAGAATAACAACCATTATAAAAACACCAAAATCTCCTACAAAATGACCAAGTCCTTTAATAGGTTAGATATTTACATGTTCAAGTATATATAGTTTTTGTAATAGAAATATACTCTGTATAGAAATATCATCTGATGCTTCTTTTCTTTAAGGATTTTTCATTTAGTTAAACCATATGAAAGAAAATGATTTTTCATTTAGTTAAACCATATGAAAGTGTTATATATTATTAAGAAACTGGACATATAAAATATTCAAATTTATTTTTAGTTAGCTGAATACATAAAGTATAGATGGGTAGGATAATTGATAAAAAGAAAAATGGATTGTCAGTTAGATATATAGAAGATTGGATAGATGGTTTGATAGATAGATAGATGGAGTGATACATGTAATTAAGGATAATGAAAATAAATGATGATGCATACATAAATTCAATGTGACATTATGTAAAGGATAATTTTAAAATGAAAAATGTAAGTGATGTTTTTCTATATATAATTGTATCGATAAAAATAGAATAATCATATATATTTTGTAATTCATTATAATTAGCTAATACTACATCTATAGAAAAAATCTCACTTCAAATGAATGATGTAGAAATAAAATAATAATAATAATAATAATAATAATAATAATAATAATAATAATAATAATAATAAAATAAATAAATAATAATAATAATAATAATAATAATAATAATAATAATAATAATAATAATAATAATAATAATAATAATAATAATAATAATAATAATAATAATAATAATAATAATAATAATAATAATAATAATAATAATAATAATAATAATAAGGATAACGAAAATAAATGATGATGCATACATAAATTCAATGTGACATTATGTAAAGGATAATTTTAAAATGAAAAATGTAAGCGATGTTTTTCTATATATAATTGTATCGATAAAAATAGAATAATCATATATATTTTGTAATTCATTATAATTAGCTAATACTACATCTATAGAAAAAATCTCACTTCAAATGAATGATGTAGAAATAAAATAATAATAATAATAATAATAATAATAATAATAATAATAATAATAATAATAATAATAATAATAATAATAATAATAATAATAAAATAAATAAATAAATAATAATAATAATAATAATAATAATAATAATAATAATAATAATAATAATAATAATAATAATAATAATAATAATAATAATAATAATTCAATTCAATTTATTTATTTACCATACAAAACTACAGCATAAAGCCAATTACAGTATTGCACCATAACAAATATATAAATGAGTTTAGATGACAAATTATTACTATAAATATGTGCCGTATTTCAATAAAAGATAATTAACACATTTAAAAATCTAAAGTAAAATTAAATATCAGCATATAAACAATTATTATTAAGACATTAATAGTAACAAATAAATAAAAGGGATAACCATAAAGCACATAACAAAATAAAAAAAACAATTATATATATATATATATATATATATATAAACAAAATCAAGTTAAACCAATCAAATCTGACATTTAAATTTAATAACATTACAAAATTGATTATAATCTAAATTGAAGTAATTAATATTGCTACAAATCTGATTATATAAAGATGGTAGCCTAAACAAAGGAGAAAATCTAAGAACATTGGAATGACAAGTTTTAATGTAACAAACAGAAGCAGACCAAGTATCATGCACATGAGATCTAATTATAACAGTAGAAATTGTATTAGATAAAAGAACTATTTTATTAACAATTTTATAAAGATATTTAATATCTCTATATTGTCTTCTAGAAGAAAGATGAACAACAGTTTTATTTCCCAAAGAAACATATTTAGAAAACTTATTATACACTGATTGTATTAAATTACATCCCTGTTTAGAGCTAGGATTCCAAATGGCTGAACAATATTCAATGATGGGAAGAACCAATGATAAAAATAATTTAAATTTTGTATCACCACAGAAATGATAAACAAACTTTAGAATAGTACCTATAATTTTTAAAGCCTTACCAATAATCATTTCCAAATGAGGAAGAAAGGATCCATTACTAGAAAATATAACTCCCAAATCTTTTTGGGATTCAACAGAAATAATTTTGTGAGAATTAATAAAATAAGAAAAATGCAAAACTTCAGATTTTTTAGAATACGAGACTAAGGAACATTTACTGAAATTAACAATCATATTATTTAGATCACACCAAGCACTAAAATTATCCATATCATTTTGAAGAAGAGTGCAATCAAACACAGATGTGATTCTTCTAAAGATTTTACAGTCATCTGCATAGCACAAAAGATAATAAGATTTTAAGCAATCCTTAAGGGCATTTATATAAATTTTAAAAAGCATAGGTGCTAAAATATTACCCTGAAGAACCCCCAAATTACATTTAAAGTTAGATGAAATAGTATTATTAAATTTAATGTATGCAGTACGACCATAAAGAAAGGATTGAAACCAATAAACAAGCTTAGTAGAAAAACCCATTTGATATAATTTGTGAAGAAGAATACTGTGGTCTACTTTATCAAACACTCATCAAGTCTCTGCTGGTTTTCAATTGCTTGAGCTATATGATCATAAATTGTTAACAAATTAGTTTATATAGATCTATTAGGTATAATAATAATAATAATAATAATAATAATAATAATAATAATAATAATAATAATAATAATAATAATAATAATAATAATAATAATAATAATAATAATAATAATAATTATAATAATTATAATAATAACAATAATAATAATAATAATAATAATAATAATAATAATAACAATAATAACAATAATAATAATAATAATAATAATAATAATAATAATAATAATAATAATAATAATAATAACAATAATAATAATAATAATAATAATAATAATAATAATAATAATAATAATAATAATAATAATAATAATAATAATAATAATAATAATAATAATAATAATAATAATAATGGATATGCGACATGCAGGATTAGCTTATTGATTATCACTTAAATGAACTATACTATTTTCTTACTTCCATCTTTCTGTTAATACTTTTTAATGCAAACATTTGTTTCTAAATTACACATTTGCTAGTCTAACTTTATCTCATATAATAATGACATTTTCCTAATGCCTTTTTTAGACCCTTTGAATTATTCTGATGTCTATATTAAGAACATCTCAATACATTCATATGTGAAACCCCTCCACCAGATTTTAAGAAAAAGAATAACTATTTTCTTTTATTACTATAAGAAATGAAGTTTTTTTTATATTTTCAAATCAATGACAAACATATCTGTATTATTTATGAAACTATATTTTTATTAAAACATGTAATTTCTCATAATCATTTTAATAATAATCAAACGTCAAAACAATAATAATTAATGATATTTCTATGTTCTTTGTAAAATATAATTATAATAAGAATCATTGCTAAGCATTCTTAAATATATAAGTCTTTCTGCAATATTCTCAGGGAGCTAAAACTCAGCAGAAATTTCATGAATAAGGTTGGACTCGATTCATAGAGATTTGTAACTTAGTTATTTTATTAATATAGTAAACAAAAAGCATTTATAACATAAAATTAAGATACAAAAAAAAACAAGGATTATTATCATTGCAATTTTATTATCAGTTATCCGATGATACATTAGTTTAATTATTTACAGTGGAAGTAAAACTCATATTGATACAATTCAATATATTTTAGTTGTCCTTAGATTACAACTGTTTGTTAACTCCTTTCCTTGTTCTACTTTAGGTTTACAGCCTTAACATGTCCAATCCTCAGGGAGTATGCTAATCGGGAGGAAAACAAGAGAAAAATATATATTTTTTTATTTTACTATTTTCAACAATGCTTCTACATTCATCACTCTCTCTAGTCTTTATTTCTAGAGTTAATTAGTCTTACCATTCAGCACACCTCCCCTCACTATATAACATAGTATTTAGCCTGATCAGTAATCTGAGTTGTTGTGAGTTTCTGAGAGCAGGACCTCTCTTACTGTCCTGGTCAGTTTGATTGTGGGCAGAACTATTGAAGTCTGTTCTTCCTTGTATCATACTTAATGTCTCTGGTTCAACAAAAATATTCTTTTTGTTTGTAATTTTCAATAGCATTTTCTTTCCTCCTTTGTTAAAGTTTCCCACTGGTGAGCAGTTTTGATAATAGTCTTGTTATCATCTAATGGTTTAACTGCTGCTTTTCTCCTTATGTGGTTTATGTGTCTCCAGATAAAAGGACCGATTTTCAATCTTATGTTATAATAACTCTGTACACCAAATTTATAACACATCCAGGTGTCCACTTCTTTATGATGTCTTATACTCTTACTACATCATCCCTTCTAAACTTTTGGAAAATGTGTATGAGTATCTGGGTAGACTATGGATCCTTTTCAGTTCTTTCCTCCTGAGGCATAATTTTTGACATATGTGTATGACAGATCCAACTGATTAGTAATTCATAAGGTGTTTTCCCATTATTTGTTTGAGATATGAAATGTTGGAAAAACATGATATCCATTAACAGTTCATCCATATTTATGTAGCTTGTTTTCTTCAACCCCTTTTTAAAACTTTGCACTGCCTTTTTAGATAATAGAGAGGTGTCAGGACTTGTTGAATTCCTCTTTCAGACAAGTAATTTTCAAAATTTGTAGATGTGAAACCCATCCCAATATCCAATACAAGCATATCTGGGTACCCATGTGTAGCAAAAAGTTTTGGGATAGCCTTTATGGTACAAATGGCATCTCTTGATTTGACTAAATGATATTCAGTCCAATTGCTGTAAGAGTTCACAACTGTTAAAATCAGGTGTCCATTTATATGATCCACATTGTCAATGTAAACACATTCCCAGATTTCATAGGCTCAAACTAAGAATTAAATGTCTTATTTGGAATGTTGGCTGCACTTTGAAAATTATGACATTGCTTCACAATACTCTCAATCTCTTGGTCAATATGCAGCCACCACACATATGATCAAGATAGGACCTTCATCCTTCCTATCTCAGGGTGTTCAGCATTTTAATACTTGTGAGCATCCTTCCGTAGGTATGAAAACTTAATGTGATCTAGTGATACATTCATTTACAGTTTGACAGATACTGATGAGCATTCCAGATAGTTGTATGTAAAATATTTGGGCAATGGTTAGGCCATCATTTTATCCATATTTTCAGCTTGTGACAGCCAATGTCTCTAAGTGTCCATTCTGCTACCTTGGTACTGTTCTATATATCATTCAATTTGACAACTTTGTGAGGCCTATCAGCTTTTAATAGTAGGCATGATAGAGCATTGGCATGTTGTATTTGTTTTCCTAGTTTATACATTAAGTTGTAGTCATAAGCTGTAAAAAAGTTTATCCATTGTAACATCCTTTGTCTATTGTAGTCAGAATTTTTTTGTTTTTATATACCCAATAATGGATGAAGGTCCATACATATGATGAACATCCAGTCACAAATACATGGGTGGAACTAGTTGGTTTAAGCTGATGACAGTGTGTGGAAAGTGCATGTAATCGGATGTTCATGACCATTTGTTTGGTGAGAGATCACAGCTCCAATGCCATTTTCAGAAGCATCTGACCAGACTATAATTTTTTAATCATTCTGATAGTGTACCAATAGGATTTCTGATGATAGTAGGTATTTTGCTGATTGGAATGTCATCTGTTATTTGGCCTGCCACTTCCAGCATTGCTCTTTTCATAGTAGTATATACAGGGGTTTTAATTTGTGTAATTTTTGCTTCTAGAAAATTTCAATGAAATAAAGTAATCCGAAGAAAACCTGAAAGTCCTTTACATTTTTTGGTGTGGGAACATTTTTATGGGCATGATCTTTTACGAATTTAGGTATTTACTGTTTGGTTAATGATATGTACCAAAAACATTATTTTCCTCATAAACCAAATTCTTTTTGTGACATTAACTTTAATTCCCACTTGTTCCAGTATAGCACATATAGAAAGTACATGTTCTTTCAAATCTGTCTCTGACTGAGCATAGATTAACAAGTCATCGAGATAGGGTATTACATCCCTTCACATTATGCATTAATTGATCAATCTTGGATTGAAAAGGTATTAAGGGCTGTCATAAATATGAATGGCAATCTGTTTTATTGGAAAAGTCTGACATGTGTACTCAAGGTTAATATTTTAGCTGTTTTATCAGTGACTAAGATCTGCTGAAAGCAGACTTTAGGCCAATTTTTGAAAAAAATAGCAGCTTTCTGAAGTGATGCCATTATTTTTGAGACATTTGGAACAGGATATGCACTTTTGTTTAGATAACAGTTTAATGTAACCCTATAATCTTCACAGATCATAAACTTCCATCAAGTTTTGCTAATACCACAATTGGAGTAAGACAATCTGAATCTTCTATGGATGATAACATGCCTTCCTTTAAGATTCTTGCTAAACTCTCTTTAACCTTGGTTGTGAGTGCAAAAGAATCCTTTCAGGGTTTACACATCACTGGTTGTGCATCTTTAGTTAGTTCAATATTTACTGGACTCATCTCCAAAACAGTCAAGTTTTACTCAAAAGATTTTTGAGAACTGCTTACACACTATATTTTTCAGTTTTACCAGTTTGGTAACCTGGATGGATATGCCCAATGGGCAGAGCATATTTTGACCTAGTAAGGGTTTAATTATCCTCTTGACTGAATACAAAGGTAGTGTTTTGTTTTCATTATTTAATTTTACTCGAATAAAAACTTTTTCCACAGATTGATATGTTATTATCATTCACATTTGTTGTAATTACATTTGTTTTATCTAGATTTGATTTTGACTTGTGGATCAAATTTATTTTGTTTTACTCTATTAGATACATGATAGATAGCCCTACTCCACTGTCTATCTCAATTGTAACTTTAGTTTCCATGATTATTAAATGTAGCATAATCTGTTCACCTATGTAAGTTTTTACCTTTTTAATTTCTGACATATTATTTATGGTTCTGGTTAATTTTACATGCGATCATTTTTGATTGTCATTCTTTTTGCAAATGCTTGCAATGCGGTCTTTTATGCCACAAATATGTCACTTTTGGTTTTTGAAGTTGCAAACACCTTTTATGTGTCCTTTTATGCTGTACAAAAACAAGTAAAATCATCTTTCAGCATTCATGATAATGATAATGTATCTTCTGTTTCCATTTTACACATGCTTGCAGCAATATTTGCTTCCTTAGCTTGAGCTTGGAATTGCATCATATTTGTTACCATCACCTCATGAGCAATACATTTAGTAATTGCACTGTTGCAATCGATGTCTATTTCACTGAACAATAATTTTCTCAAATTATGGTCGATCATGCCGTAGAAAAATTGATCTAAGAGGATGTCATCAAGATCAGGAAATAAATAGTCTCATGCAAATGTTTGCAATGCAATATTATCCTTGGGGTAGGTTTCATGTGAATGTTGTTTTCACATTATAAACAATAAAGGTCTGACTCTTTTCATAACTGCAGACTGCCAAATATGCAGTATGTATTTCCACTAATGTATGATAACTATTTTGGGGTTCTATTGTCCAATTATTTTTTGGCCATTTGCAATAAATCTGTTTCAGCAAAGAATAATAATATTAAAATTTTAGCTTCATCATCATCGATTTTATTCAGCCTTATTTGTCATTCCAATTGTTCCACGTAGAGGGTTCATCCAGCTGGATTTCTGATATCAAATTCTCGGATATTTTGTGAAGAAAAAGCCAGTTCCTATGAGCTATTAAAACTTGCTTTTTATCTTACTCTCTTTTCTTTACAAAATTACAACCTCCATTATCCTATTTGATTGCATCAACTGCAGCATTTTAAGGAATTAAAACTCATTTGAAATTACATATATAACGTTGGACTTGTAGAGATTTATAACTTATTATTGTATTATTATAGTAAACAAAAAGCATTTATAACATGAAATTAAGATACAAAAGACCAAGGATTATTAACATTAGAATTGTGTTATCAGTTATCCAATGATATATTAGTTTGCTTATTTAGGGTGGAACTAAAACTAACATAGTCCCTTTCAATTACCTCATATTGATACAGTTCATTATATTTTAAATGATCTTTAGATTACAACTGTTTGGTACAGGTTGTTGACTCCTTTATTTGTTCTAATTTTAGGCTTACATTGTTAACATGTCCACTCATAAGGGAGTATGCTAATAGGAAGAAAAACAACAAGAGAAAAATGCTGTTTATTTTACTTTTTCATCAATGCTTCTATGCTCGCCTCCCCCTCTAGTCATTTATTTCTAGAGTTAATGAGTCTTATCATTTAGCATACTTTCAAAGTGAGAATTTTATGAAATAGATATTGGTAGTATGTTAATTTATGTTTCCAAATATAACATTGTTTAATAACAATGTAAACACATCATAAATAAAATTAATAAATATTTATAAATATTACCATTTATATAAGTATTTCTACAGTCATACATTTTTTGTTTGGTGATATATGAAAACAGAAAATCAGTAACTCGGAACTTTATACATTTTATTAAAAATTAGTACATTTTTGCATTATTGTCATTTATAGCCATTATTGTCATTTATAGAAATTTGAATATTATTTAATAAATCCACAGTTTATATTGGACTGGACAAAATCCTGTGTTCATTCAACAAAAACTAGAATCCAAGCAAATGCATATCCATCTAGTATATGCAAGATACATAAGTTAAAAACAATACAAAATATCAAACCAATTTCCTGTGCTCCAGGGTCTATGACTTTATGAACAACACTTTTAATGATACTAACAATCTTTTCATTACTCCTGGCCCAGCAATGAGAGCAGTGAGAGCAAAAGATTTGAAACTATATATATATATATATATATATATATATATATATATATATATATATATATATATATATATATATATTTTTATATATGTATATATAAGGGTAACTAATAACTTATAAACTATAAAAATCAAGTATAGTAGAGACTGTTGTTTGACATTGATTAATGATCCGAGCCATAATAATATTCAAGACAACGTTAACAAAGAGTTTGAATTTAAACAACTGATTCAAATAGAGTATTATATGTCTTGTAAAATAGTAAATAACAAAGATTCAAGTAATAAATGAACAATGCCAGAATACAGATAAATGATCTAGAGTAAATTTATGATATATATATATATATATATATATATATTAGTATATTAGTATGTCACATGATATATATAGTAGTAAAAATCAGTAATATGTCACATGACCTATAAAGCTTGTGTTACTGATATGTAATATATTAAGAGCATGCTAATAGCTCTAAACAAGCTTATTTATTTTTATTTTTTATGATAAATGCTACAAGAGAAAATACTTGAAGCGTTTATCTATGATGGTCCCCATCCCCAGACCAGTTTCGAGCTATGGCTCTCATCAGTGAGAAGCTAGGACATTAGATTCAAAATATTAACTCAAGACAAGCATTTATTTAATTCTTAAATATTAAGAAAAAGATGCAAATCTTCAGACACCTACATGTCTTCAAACTCAGCTCATTAACCAAAGAAACTATATGAGGCTGAAATAAATTCAGTGATCCCATATATTAGTAGGCTTAGCAATTTAATATAGCCAAAGCACTAATAGCAAAATTATAATATTAGTAAAAATCAATCATATGTCACATGACCTATATAGCTTGTATTACCAATATGTAATATATTAAGAGCATGCTAATTGCTCTAAACGAGCTTATTTATTTTTTATGATAAATGCTACAAGAGAAAATACCTGAAGCCTTTATCTATGATGGTCCCCATCCCCAGACTGGTTCAAGAGAGAGAGAGAGACTATTTATTACTCCATCCATCACATTGTTAGTGTAGACTATTTCTCCTTATATTAAGCATTATCTTGAGACATGCATTGGAACACCTGAGTCATTGTGTCTTCATCTTTAGTTTGTAATTAGGGCAATGAACAACCTTGGACAATTTACTCACATAGCAAGAGAAATGCATGGGAATTACAGCAAAGTTAGGCTCATTGCAACTCTGTCCAAGACCCATAAATCAAAGAAGCTGATTCCACAAAATGTGGGTGTGGCAAGACAGCATATTCTTTTTATTTTCAAATGATAGAGAATTCCCAAGAAACAGATCCACAAATCTTAGTTGGCCATTATGCTAACCCCACAATACTTCATTATGTTATATTCATCCTTTTTAA
>JAQFVV010000133.1:2174899-2237399 GCA_028023455.1 Epiperipatus broadwayi | reverse complement strand
ATATATATATATACAAATTACCCACTGCTTAATATTATTTATATTATTAATTATTATTTTTTCTTTAATAGGACCAACAACTGTTGTAACAACACCAACATTTCCTACAGAATCATCTACAAGTCCTTCCACAGGTTAGTCACATATCAGTATTATTATATATAGTTGATAAAAAGTATTGTGTGAATCTTCTTTTCCACATGTAAAATGAGAATAATCTCAAAGCATTATATAATATTAAAAAGTTGTCATATAACACGATGTCATAAATAGGTTTTAGTTAATTGAATAAATACATTCATAGATAGATAAGATAATTGGTAGAATAAAATGGATAGTCAGTTAGATGAGAAAAAGGATGGACAGATGGTTTGATAGATAGATAAATGAATTGATACATGAGATTACAGTGTGTGAAATTATAAAGGATGCTTACATAAATTAAATGTTAATTAACTCTTTCTGAGAAAAAATCACATGGATGTGGTCATGATTTCAAGTCACTTGAAAACTGTCAATTTTTATGTTGCCATAGTTGTTTTTACCCTTATATTAAGCTTAAAATGTACCAAAAGAAGCTACAACAATGGGAGCAGGCATGATTTAATAATAATAATAGTAACAACAACAATAAATTAGATACAGTTTAATATTACTTATATTATTATTATCAAAAATTTACTCATTTCTTTTTTAATAGAACCAACAACCATTGTAATAACAACAATATCTACTGAATCAACAGCAACTCTTTCCACAGGTTAGTCACATAAATGTATAATTATATATATATATATATATATATATATATATATATATATATATATATATATATATATATATTGTAATAGAAATATACACTTGGTAGATGTATTGTGTGAAGCTTTTTTCCACATATAATTTGAGAACAATCTCAAATCGTTGTATAGTATTAAAAACGTGAACATATAAAACAATGTCATAAATAAATTTTTAGTTAATTGAATAAATACATTCATAGATTGACAAGATAATTGGTAGAATAAAAATGGATAGTCAGTTAGATGAGTAAAAGTGTGGACAGATGGTTTGATATATATATATATATATATATATATATATATATATATATATATGGATTGATACATGTGATTACAGTGTGTGAAACTATAAAGTATTATTACATAAATTAAATGATAATTAACTCTTTCTAAGAAACAATCACATGGATGTGGTCATGAATTCAAGTCACTTGAAAACTGTCAATTTTATGTTACCATAGTTGTTTTTACCATTATATTAAGCTTAAAATGTTCCAAAAAATTGTGTGCTCTCTAGAATTATTTTAAAAGTAAAAAAATCAATAATATTGAGGTAGGAAGCTACAATAATGGGAGAAGGCAGGATTTAATAATAATAATAATAATAGTAACAACAACAGTAAATTAGATACAGTTTAATATTACTTAAATTATTATTATCAAAAATTTACATATTTGTTTTTTTTTAATAGAACCAACAACCATTGTAATAACAACATCATCTACTGAATCAACTACAACTCCCTCCACAGGTTAGTCACATATATGTATAATTATATATAGTTGTAATAGAAATATACACTTGATAGAAGTATTGTTTGAAGCCTTTTTCCACATTGAATTTGAGAACAATCTTAAAAAATTGTATTGTATTAAAAAGTGGACATATAAAACAATGTCATAAATAAATTTTTAGTTAATTGAATAAATACATTCATAGATTGACAAGAAAATTGGTAGAATAAAGATGGATAGTCATTTAGATGAGTAAAAGGATGGACAGATGGTTTGATAGATTGATACATGTGATTACAGGATATGATGCTATAAAAGTTGCTTACATGAATTAAGTGTTAATTAACTCTTTCTGAGAAACAATCACATGGATGTGGTCATGATTTCAAGTCACTTGAAAACTGTCAATTTTTATGTTACCATAGGTGTTTTTATTCTTATATTAAAGCTTAAAATGTACCAAAAGGTTGTGTGCTCTCTAGAATTATTTTTCAAGTAAAAAATCAATAATATTGATGTAGGAAGCTACAACAATGGGAGAAAATAGGATTTAATAATAATAATAGTAACAACAACAATAAATTAGATACGGTTTAATATTACTTATATTATTATTATTATCAAAAAATTACTTATTTGTTTTTCTTTAATAGAACCAACAACCATTGTAATAACAACAACATCTACTGAATCAACTACACCTTTTTCCACAGGTTAGTCAGATATATGTATAATTATATATTGTTGTTGCAATATAAATATACACTTGATAGAAGTATTGTCTGACGCTTCTTTTCCACATGTAATTTGAAAACAATCCCAAATCATTATATAGTATTAAAAAGTGGATATATAAAACAATGTCATAAATAAATTTTTAGTTAATTGAATAAATAAATTCATAGATAGATAAGATAATTTGTAGAATGAAAAATGGACAGTTAGTTAGATGAGTAATAGATGGACAATTATTTGATAGATAGATTGATTGATATATGTGATTACAGAGTGAAAGACTATAAATGATGCTTAAATAAATTAAATGTTAATTAATTCTTTCTGAGAAACAACCACATGGATGTGGTCATGGCTTCAAGTCATTCAAAAACTGTCAATTTTTTAGTTACCATAGTGTTTTTACACTTATTTTAAAGGTTAAAAAGTATTGTAAGATGCTGCCCTCTCAAAAATTATTTTGCAATTAAAAAATCAATAATATTGATGTAAGAATCTACAACAATTGGAGACAGCAGGATTTACTAGGTTCTAGTAGTTGATTCTTAAATGGAACAAAAGAAGAGCACCTGTCAATAATTATCACCACTCCAACTTTTTTCTTTTGATTTTGAAAATAAACATGAATATTTTAGAGTGATTTTAAGAGTTTATTCATATTATAAATTATTTTGATAAACTATGCTAAAATATAATCATTTAAAAAAGTAGTAAGTATTTAGTTAAAAAAAGTTTTACTTGTCATGAACATAAATTGAAAATAAATCAGCACATGCCAATAGTTTTCACATATGTCAATAATGTTCATTGCGCTAAGATTTATATTTGATTTTTATATGAAAATGAATATTTTAGAGGTTTTTTACATGTTATAAATTATTTTAATAAAATATGCTGAAAATATAATTATTTTAGAAAAATAGTAAGATTTCAATATTTTTTTTTCTTTTACACAAATGTAAATTGAGAAAAAAATCAATGATATCCAAAGTACTTTTTAATTTGCTACAAACTTTCTTTTTAGCTTTTTCTCTAACAAATATTTTCATAATTATAAATAAAAATTTATTTTTAAAAGAAATTCTTTCACTTTCATAATCTGATAAATTATTAATATACTTTTTACAAATAAAACTAAAATGAATATAATATTGAAAGATGAATATATTTTTAGTTTTTATACTGTAATTGACCAATCAAAAGTTTAGAGTTTTGCCTTATTCAACCAACCAGAATATTTGACAAAGAAAAGAGAATTTTAACTTTTCTTTTTAAATATTTCAGTTTGCCAAGTGAAGTGAAATCTAATCTGTTGATTGTTCAATTACAAAATCAGCAGTAAAATATATTAATCTTTTAATATTATATTTATTTTAGTTTCATTTGTAAAAATATATTAATAATTTATCAATGTTTGTGAACTATTCACTGTACAGCCTGTGTTGGTGCTGTTTCTATGTAAAAACACAGAATAATACCGCTTTCATGGCCAAACCTATGACTAATATACAAGTGATTGTTAATATACAAGTGATCATATGTAGTGGTTATAATATGCTGCCAATTCTTCCACGTTCATAACACTATGTCTACTAACAATACGATGATCGTATAGTTTGCCGTTGATTTGATTGTGGGTTGAATTCCTGTGCATATTGACAAAATTTGTATTGTGGCTAGAATTTAAGATGAGAGTATGAGAATTGTCATCTTTTTCAAGTGTTTTTTTCGATGTTTATGATTTTCTTTATTTCCCACCTGAAATATTTTGCAGACTAGTAATTATCAGCATATTATTGATATTTGTCAGAACTTCTTTTTTGCTAATTTTGCTTTTTTTTGGGTCAAATAAAAAAAAAAGAGATTTCTCAAGCTCTCTGGCGGGCGATTCAAGTTGTTTGTGAAAAAAATACCATTTCTGTCATGACTCGGACGAGAGTTGAAAAAGATGACAAAATGTCTACCATGTTATTACATTTGTGGGACATCCCAAACAGAGAAAGTAAGGCAGTTGCACTTCTGCAAGTCCAAAATA
This sequence comes from Epiperipatus broadwayi, assembly GCA_028023455.1. NCBI lineage: Eukaryota > Metazoa > Onychophora > Udeonychophora > Euonychophora > Peripatidae > Epiperipatus > Epiperipatus broadwayi. The sequence goes on along the minus strand of JAQFVV010000133.1, from coordinate 2,233,094 downwards.
TCTTGCTGAATGCCATTACATGTGAATGTGGCAAATTGATGAATCTCACACAGCGGACTTGGAAGTTTTTTGACTCCCACCCATCTTCAAACTCACTAACAAGTTGTATGACTTTTTAAAATGTTGGAACATTCATTACATTTGATTTAGTTCAGTCATATATGGTTAATAAATTTATTTTCTGGAAAGAATTTGTGTTTTGTTTGCGATTATTTGGATCTGTAAATCATGTAATTAACACCCAGAATGACAGTGTTAAAAAGGGGAGGCGGAGTTTGTTGGACATCTCTTGATTGATTTTTTGTGTGTGTGTGTCAAAAATACTTCTTCTTTTGACATATCTAGTCATTCCATTTAGAAGCAAAACGAGGTTTGTTGTTGTTGTTGTTCTAAATCAATAAACAGCATGTTAAGTAGATTTTAAAAATGAACCTGACCTAATTTTTGTTGTTAAAAAAGAAAAAAAATACCGACATTTTATTTGTTATGAAAACAAAAAATCTTTAACAAACTTGTACAATTCTTAAAAAAGATAAATAAATAAATCCACAGGCAATGTAACAAAACTGGTTAACAGCCATATTTTTTTGTTAAAAAAACAATACCGCGATTGACTGTTTTTTTTGGTTTTTGACGTTTTATTTGTTATTATTAAAAAAACAAAATCAAAACCCTGTTTTATTTGTTATTATTAAAAAAACAAAAAATCAAAACCCGCTGCCAAGAAAACTGCCATATTTTAAAACATGTATTTATAAATCTACGAGAAAAAAAAAGGCCCAGTAATGTTAAATCACAATGTTTTTACACAGAAACAGCACCAACACAGGCTGTACAGTGAATAGTTTAAAAATATCAATTTATCATATTATGAAAGTGAATGAATGTTTTTTTCAAAAATAAATTTCTATTTATAATTATAAAAATATTTGGTAGTGGAGACCTAAAAAGATAGTTTGTGACAAATTACAAAGTGCTGCAAATGTCATTGATTTCTTTCTCAATTTGAGTTCATATAAAAGTAAAGAATTTTTCCTAAACTCTTCCTATTTTTTAAAAATAATTATATTTTCACCATATTTTATCAAAATGATTTATAATATGTAAGAGAAACCCCAAAATACCATAAAATATTCATTTTTCTTTGAAAAAGCCATGAAAATTGTTGACAAGTGTGAAAATTGTTGAAAAGCACTGATTTATTTTTGATTTAGATCATGTAAAAGTAAATAATTTTTTTATTTAAATGTTACTATTCTTTAAAATAATTATATTTCAGCACATTTTATCAAAATAATGTGTAATATATGAAAACACACTAAAAGACACTCTAAAACATGCATTTTTGTTTTCAAAATAAAAAAAAAGGAGTTGGAGTGGAGAAAGTTATTGACAGATGCTCTTTTGATCAACTTTGAGAAACAACCACCAGCATCTAGAAAAGCTTCCTTTCTCCCATTATTGTAGCTACTTATGTCAGTATTATTTATTTTTTACTTGTAAAATAATTGAGAGGGCAGCATCTTATGGTACTTTTTATGCATTAAAATAAGATTAAAAACACTACTGTTATATAAAAATTGACAGTTTTTGAGTAACTTGAGGCCATGACTGCATCATGCAGTTGTTTCTCAGAAAGAGTTAAAATGATAAATAGAAAAATGTTTTGATATAAAATATTTGAAGTATAAATATAAAATTATTATATATCCTTTATAATTTAATATTATTAACTAATGCCAGGTGTATAGAAATACATCTCATGAAATTGAATAATAATAATAATAATAATAATAATAATAATAATAATAATAATAATAATAATAATAATAATAATAATAATAATAATAATAATAATAATAATAATAATAATAATAATAATAATAATAATAATAATAATAATAATAATAATAATAATAATAATAATAATAATAATAATAATAATAATAATAATAATAATAATAATGATGATGATGATGATGATGATGATGATGATGATGATGATGATGATGATGATGATGATGATGATGATGATGATAATGATGATGATTATGATGATGGTGATGATAATTAAAACTAACAATTTTTTTGTGATAAACTTATATAATTTTAAATAATTCAATAAATTTGTATGTTCACAATTAATTTACTGCAATAAGAATTAGTGAAAATAAAATGGATATTTGTTTTGTTAATATGAAATTAAGTTTCATAATCTGTTTTCAAGATTGATTGACTAGATTTAAATTTTTTTTATATTGGAACATAAGTATTATTACTGTCCAATTTTCTTACTGGCCAGTTTAAGGAAAAAAATGAGTGATTTCATTAATCAAATACATTTTTAGTTTGCTTCTATTTAAAACTAATATTATATTATTAATCATGAATATAGTAATCTAGATTTTAGCAATTGAATTATTTTACTTTTTCATTGGTTAAATTTACATTAATAACTAAAGAAAATTATGAGAGAAATGTAAAACAATGAGCCTGCAAAAAACAAAAGAAATATATTACAATCAATAATAACATGAAATATCCAATGATTCCTCATATCTTAGAAATTAAGATGATCACTGAATTATTAGTTTTGTTCTGCTTTCTTAGACTAAAATAAAATATTTTAAAACAAAATATTAACATAGTTTGATTAGTAAACAATATCTTGTAAAAATAATCATAAAATATATAAAAAATTAAGAAACATGTGGTTTTGTTAGTTTTCATCAAATCTCATTAATATGTAAATACCTGTTATGCATCATTTATTGTTTAAAATAAGTCAAGCATTATTCACTTTCCCATGCATATGTTTCTTTTAAGATTTAATTTTTTTTAAATCACACTTTATATTCCAAGGAATTAGTGTAAAATCTTAATTATGGATGTAAAAGGTTACTTGAAATATACTTATATACATTAAAAATGAATTATAAAATCATAATACATTTTGTTTGATTTTGACTTTGAGATTTAGAAAGATCTGGAGTACAATGACCAAACTGTGAAGGTGGGATTATATAACAATATACATAAAATAAAATCAATTATTTAAAAAAATATACCAAATGCACATTTCTTAGGTGATAAAATTTTAACTTTAGCTTATGCTATGATTTTACGATAAAATAAATTTAAAACAAATAAATATGTGACTAACAATGGCAAATAGATGGCACAAAATACAGAAATTACATTTAGATTTTGTAGTATTCAGCAGACTTGTTAAGATACAAAATGTAAAACAATGCAGCAATAACTTATATGTTATCTTATTCACACATGAGATCACAAGAAAGTATTTTATTTTATTTATTGTTAACATAGAAATATGGATGATGCTATTTTGAGACAACATATAGATAACTCTGGGCTTTTGAAATCTATCTAACTGCTTTAGATAATATTTTGAAATTCATAAATTAAAAGTTGTTATACTACACTAAATTATTTATTATTATTTTTATTTTAAAATCTTAGTACAAGTTTTGTAAATATTTTTGCTTCTAATATATATGTTTATATACGACAAAATTATTTTTATTGTAAAATCTTTGTAATTGTTATGTAAATATTTTAGCCTATATATATATATATATTGTACCTAACTGAAGTTTCACTTAGCTCCAATAGGTGCCTGAGGTTATCTTAGCTTAACCTTTTGTTTGAAAATTTATGATTTTTAAAAAAAAATAATAATGATAAAAAAAAGAAAGTTAACTTAGTTAAGGAGTAAAATAAGATAATATAATGTAGTATTATAATAATTGTTAAATATTATGGGATTAAGTCTAAATATTTCAATAATATATGTGAGTTAATTTGATAAGGGATGTCAGACAATAATTTAAAGTAAAGGAAATATCAGAAATAGCTGTGAGTTGATAAATAATATTAAATGTATTTTAAAGTAACTATTGTGTAATTCATTTTAATGTTTAAATTATAATAATTAGATATTGTAAATAAATTGGGAATAATAATATTAAGCAATAAGTTTAAAAATAATCTATAATTTTTTATTAAAACAGTAGTAATATTTATTAGATGTAATTTAGTTTAGTGTTTCATTTATAAAGTTATTTTGAATTAAATATTCATTAATATTTTTATTTTGTAGTTTTAAAAATAACTTTTAAACAATGAGTGTGAGTTTATGTTATAGGTCACCCGTATGTGAGAATATGTATGGGCATACATGAAAGACATGTAAACAAAAGAATAAAAAAAATATTTAATTCCAATATTGATGAAAAATAAATAAATGAATGGGTAAAGTTATTGAAATTAAATATTTAAAAAGTTTAATAAACAGGGATAGCTCTCAATTTTATATTTATGGCTATTGTGTTTATAAAAATATCATTTAAGAATATTACATAACATTTGTTAACAATGAACTTTTGACTTTGCAGCTGTTGAGTCACATGGTTTAGTATAATTAGATCAATTACATCAGTAAATCAATTTCAGCTGAACTGTCAAGAATGGTAAAGATTTAAAAAATAATTTTATTGGCTTTCAAGTCAATTGACAAAAAAAGTGGGAGTATTATAGATTATCAGCCATAAATAAAGATCCAGGATTCATTCAGGGTTTTTTTAAATATTGTTTCTACAAGTGGCTGAATTCTGAAATTTTCTTTAATAAAAGTTGCATTTTTTTAAAAAAACTTTATTATTTAAAAAGTAAAAGTATTTTTTTTTAAAACAACTATTAAAAATTGTGTTGAAATCATGGACGGGTGAATTTAAAAGGTAATCATTTTCTGATATTCAAATTTCAATTGGGACATGAAATTATAGTAAAAAAATGTTTGGAGGAAATTTAGCATCTCTTATCTCATATACATTTTATCTATTCGTCTTTTTTTATTTGAAAGTGAAAGTAAAATTAAAGTATAAATTATTAACCAATTTTAGGGCTAAATATTCTGATGCACTGAACTATTGTAGCTGTAGGATACATAGTCTTTATCCTAATAAATTAAAAATATATGTGAGGAAGAAATTTAAAGACATTGATAATTTAAATAAAAAACATTATAATGAAAAATGTGTCAGCTTCCTCATAAATTAGAATTGACTTTAAATTTGATATTTCATTTGTAATATGTGATATATACATTTAAATATGCTCTTACCAGAATAGTGTTTATTTCTAAAAATAAATTTAGAAAAGAAAATATATTACATTAAGTTAAAGAAGAATTAACTTTATTTGCTAAGCATTCTATAATTGCATATAGACTTTTCATAGTGTCCAACTTTAAAATTTATTTTATATGAGATAGTAATTATATTATTCTGGAAAGTATTGGACAAAAATGTTTTAAGTTACAGTTAATTAAGGATGAACTTACAAATAATGGTTAACTAAAAGTTATTACTTATGCCTTGACCTGAAATGGAAATAATTAGTTTTAAATAAATGCAAATAGAGGAAAATATGTATTTTAAAATAGTAATTCTCATTTTATGCCCATCAGTAAGAAAAGAAGTTATTTAGAAATAAAACTTCAAAATAATCCACAAATATTAATAATGAACTCCTATCTGTCAGATACATCGTAAATTGTTATATTTTCCCTTACTTATAAGTAACTTTGTGACAATTAATCTTAGTTCATAAACTGAGGAACGTCTTTAATTATAAAAGAAGTCTACTCTTATGTTTTAAAAAGTAAAAGGAAATTTGTTTAAAAAAACACATCTTTAAATATTATATATATTTTAAAAAAGCGGTATTTAAAAAAAATGCGTTTGCCTAAAAGAAAATAATGAAATTTAAATAAAGCCATATATTATTATTCTGTGATTGAACCCGGGATTCTACGAAAATGAACTCAGCTAAAGAATTTATTTTCCATTGCTGGCCTATTTTATTATTTTAATATTTAAAATAATCTTTAAAAAAAAAAGAAAGTGAAATTGTTTATTTAAAGAACTATTGAACATTTTTGTTTTGGAAATCATTGCCACGTTTATAAATATTTTGACTAAAACGTCGAACTCAGATAAATTAATCTGAATAAATTATCTACATATTTTAAATGGAAAAGCCATTATGGAGCTGAAATATGAACTTGAGTGGTTGTATTATTATTTTTTTTTATTGTTTGTTTTATTTTTAAAAAAAAATATCCATAAAAATATTTATGCTTTATATTTGTGTAACACATTTTGCATAAATATGATAGGTAAACTAGGACATAATTTTAAAGCTTAATGGGTCTATTAGAATGAGCTAATATTTTGCCATTCTCAAATCAATTTAGTTTGTTTATTAAGCATTTCACAAGTGAATATCTATTAGGTAATTTAATTTACAAAGATTTAAATATCATAGTCTTAGTTTATTATATGTGGGATGTTTCACTCAGTTTTATTTTAAACCAGCCAAAGAAGTTTATCAGAGAGTTTCCATTCATTTGTTTTATGTGTGCTGCATTAATACTAACTACAAATATTTTTATATGCATTGAGAATTAATATTCTTGCATTTAATTTGCTTTTTTTTTAAAAAAAGTCCACTAGTCACTATATTTTAGTATTGAATATTTTATTATGTGTGCATTGTGCCTTGCCTAGAATTTTATATGCATTTAATTTTAAAATATTGCTCATAGTAGTCACTTGACACAGTTTACTATTGAATATACATTTTGTATGTTTAAACTTCTTAGCAATAATTTAGTTAATTCAGGTGGAGTATATATCTTGCTATTAGTATTTGTTAGCCTCAGAGTTAGGCTTAGTTAATAATTTTGAGTATGCTTTATGGAGAAGACCAAGTCCTCCATCCTTATATTATTGTATTTCCATGAATTGATAGTGCTTGTCCCCATAGAGGGTTATTGTGTTGTATTTTTCAGTGATGATGATCACATTTATAAGCATTGGAAATCTGATGAGAGAGGATTGTGCTTTCCTGGTGCATCTTTCCTGTTCCCAGATGTACTGTAGATAAGTTCCTGGCATCTTAGTTTTTGCCTCACAATTAGGTATTTTTGAAAGCCACCATATTCTTTTCCAGCTCTCAGGAGCCTATTATTTTTATATTTTAGCCTATCATTCATGATGACTTAATGCTAATTCCACCACAGTAGATAATGTTGCATTTGTTTTAGATTAGTGATGACAAGATATGTGTGTTTGAGGAACTTTGTTTCTTCAGGTAGTAATAGCTACTTTTTAATGCTTGTAGGTATATCAATGTTTGAATTGTGTTGCTATGATAGTTTTATCATCCACAAGTTAACCAACAATAAGTTCTATTTATTTTAAGTATGTTAAATATGCATATGGTATAAGTGGCAATTCACACATACTAATTTAATATTTTCATCCAGAGTTTTGCTGCTGGATTTGTAAGTCTGTTGCATCTTTTAACTTTAAAACATTGAGGGTAATAGTTTTTTGTGGACTAAATTTATTTAAAAGAGTATAACTGATCGCTGATGAGTGAATGTCCCATACATATAATTTAGTTTAATTTTAAAATTAGCTTAATCTGATATATATATATATATATATATATATATATATATATATATATATATCACTAGCTATAATATTAGTTATGTCAGTTTAATTGGTGGTAGTTTTTCAAATATATGCTAAATAGGTTTTTCCAGCTTAGCATTTGTTAATCTTAGTGTTTTAAATGCAAACCTAATTGTGTGTTATTCTGATTGCTAGATAACACAATAGTATTATAAATTATGCCAATTAAAAATAGAATGGTGCTTATTAAGTTCAGACATTGTGATTAAAGCTTAAAGATTTTGAAATCTCTAATTGTTTTAAAAGAGATTAAAATCTAACATTGAATAACCTTTGCCTGCTATTATGTATAATTATAGTATTTTATTAGTTTATTTATCAGAACAAACAATGTAAAAAAGTATTATGAGGGATAGTCAATAACAGTATCTAAAGAAGTTGTATATTATTGTAAACAAAATAAAGTTTTCAAAGGTCAAAATACTTGTATTAGGTCCCAGTGCTATATTGGCAATGCATGTATTTCCTTTAATTTATAAACATTTTTTACTGTTCTCAATAAAGTAAATTATTATTATTTCAAAAACTTTTTGTTTTGTTTGTTTTGCTTTTATATGAAAATATTATTGTGTTGGTTTCCAAGTTTACAAAATTTTAAGTTTCTAAAATTTATTAAATCTTCAATTCAAAAGGTCACAAATATATCATAAAGTTAATTAAATATATTTGATACTTGTTTGAAAATTATAAAGCCATGCTAAAGTAAGTGATTCTCAATTTGAATCACAATAACAGGTAATTGCATTATATCACATACTTAGTTAAATGCTTAGTTAAAAGTTTATATTCAAATTATCAGTATATTTCCTCTGACTAAAGATTATGCAATGTGAGATTAAGAATATTAGTACTTCAAAAGAATATTTTTAATTACCATTATTTTAAAAGCTGCACATTATTTTATATTAACAGCACATTGTTTATTATTATCTTAAACCTTATATGTCCAAAGAATTATATTCCATCTGTATTTGAGGTCTTTAGTAGGTTGTCTGTGAAGATGGGAATGACATAAAAAGTACCCTTGCCCTTTTCTTTGCTTGAGTAATGTCTTAAATAATATACCATTATTAAATTTGTGAATTAATATTGTTTTGTTTATTATTCTAAGATTAAACCATAAGGTAATTATTTATGGACAGCCAAGATATCACTCATTTGTATTATTTACCCCATCAATTATGTACTAGGTAACTTAAATTGTTATTTTGCACAAGAGTTTAATTTTTAGAAATCCCTGAGGTTGTCTCTTGTTGCATTATTACATATAATTTAGTAATAAAATCTTTCACAATCAGGGTATCATTATTCTTATTCAGAGTGTGTGTGATCTGTTGGTAGGACTATTCTAATAACTATTAATTGATGATTTTAAATAATCTTTTGTATGGTTTAGTAGATTATTAATATGCCATTATAGTTATAGTTACGTGATTATTGGATTTGGTCTCTATCTGATTGTGCATTACTGAATCATCATCTCTTTTCTTAAATTTTATTGTAACCCCACTGAGCCGAGTCATTAAGTGTCTCTCATTTCAGTTTTGTTCATATTATTTCTCATCTCTCTTTCACATCTCTTCTATTATTTCATCCATTTCAAATCATTTCATTTCTTCTTATTTCCTTTCTCTCCACCACATATCATTTCTATTTTTTTCATTTTTGTTTGTCTTTTTTTTATCTCTCTTCCAACATCATCTTTTCCTCTTTATCATTTTTAAATTTCTCTTCTTTTTTTTCCATTCTTTTCCTCCCTTTTCTATATATATATATTGTACCGGGTTAAACCACTGAAACCACTTACTTATACTTATATATATATATATAAGTTTTGGCCGGTTTCAAACTCCTTCCTAATACATTTATAATCTTATAAAGATTATGTGGACGAACCGGCACATTCGAGCAAAATGGGAGATCTTATTGATAGCTTTAACTATCAACAATGGCCCATCTCGGCTGCTTAATTCAAACCCCTACTATCCAAACACTTTATTTGTTTCGGAGTAAACTCCGGGCATTAGTTATCTATCCATAAGAATAAACAATGTATTTGGTCAGTAGGCTCATAATCCAGTGCTCAAAAACAATTCCTTTAAGTAACTCAGTCTAATTTTAATCAATAATAAAATATTGGTAAGTAGAGATTGATAAAAAGAATTGACCGACAAATAGAGTTTAATTTTAAAGATAATTTATTAACTAACATTAATTTACTAAATTTAAACATCTTTATAATTTAATAATACACACACATTTTAAATTAACACTTCTAAACTAGTTTAAATATTCTTGTAGATTTTAATAATAGAACACTGGTATTTATCTAATTTAACTAATAACACTGATATAATGATCACGCACATATTAACTCATATAGCATTCACAAATATAATAATAAAGCATTAATAACATTTGAAACTTAAACACACATATCAATAGTTCATTTTATGTATGATAGAGTTCATATAATTTGAATCTTGAATATTTACGAATTACACTGGTGGCTACTACTTATAAATAATAATAAATAAATGTTTACCTAGGATTTTTGGAACAGGTATATTGCTTGTTGTTGGCTGCTTCTGATGGATTATATCTAACCGGTTAGATTTGGACGTTTCTTGAAGTAATTTTATGCGAATCCATTTGCTTTATTCTTAAAGACAGTTGAATGTTTGACGAAAGATTTCTGAATTGTTATGCAGACATTATTTCACAGGCAGGTTTTTATGATCTTGTTGGACTAAAAAGGCTGAAGCATGTGCGTATATTTCCAAAAGCTGCTCAACAATGCATTTTTGTTTCTAAATACATAATAGAAATGCACTGTTATCTCAACTGAAACAAAACTGTCACTGCAAAATAGACTGAAAATAACTGCTCAATTCATTGTCCGATAAAATATTCTGTATTTATACCGATGACATGTTGTCCCTTTAATATCCTCCAGCAAATATCTGTTGTCGAAATTCTTTAACAATTAATCCTATGATAACGTGTTTTTGTCGATTGTTGAATTAGTAGTAGATATTTTTAAAATGTGTTATTTACATATCTTTAATTAGTAGTCCATCACTGTGTTTTTAAATAAATCTTTCTTTAACTTAATAGCCATCGCTGTGTTTTCCAAATATAATTTCTTTTTTAACTTTCATTTACATATATTTTTTTTTATATTATTCTAACACGCATACATTTATTTACACTCGCATGTACATATATAATTTATTATAATAAGCTTGAATGAAAAGAGATTTATATATTTTTTTTAAATTTTAAATTACTTATTTTTACGAATACTAATTTAGAAAAACTTTACTTTCTTTTATAACCCTTTTAGTTTGACTGTAAGAAAACCCCCTTCCCACTTTTAATCTTTTATTTCAAACTCTTTTACGAAAGATTTTTTTTTTAATAATTTTTTTAGACAACATTATTTTATATACATGTGCCAAATTGGCCTTGGCACAATATATATTCTTCCTTTGATTTCATTTCTCTCAAAAAAGACAACCTTAACTTCATCAAAATTAATAGTATGGCCTGTATCTTTTTCATGGACATACAAAGCATAAATAAAATATCTATTTTTAACTCTACTTTTATGAACAATTATTTTTTTATTTAAACTCAAACTACTCTGACCTATGCAGACCTTCTTACAAAATAAACAAGGGATAAAATATACTACACCAGGAATAGTTTTTCTATCAAAATTTTCTCTTGTATTATTTAATAAATTATTCAATGTAATACTCCTTTTCCAAGCAATTTTTTTATTTCCAAACAATTTACTATTTCTACATACAATTTTTGAAGACAAAGCTGGTGGGTTTGCCATTATAAAAAGAGATGAATTCAAAGAGAAAATGGATAGGAAATTAAATAATGGTAAATATATGTTTTTAGATAAAGATCCAGATAATTTAATTAAAAGAAAATTCATAGATATTATGAAAAAAATGGTTAATTTAAAATTTTTTAATAGAGTAGATTATTTAAAATGCTATCCAAATCATTTCATATCAGCTAAGATGTTTGTGAATATTAAAACTCATAAAGATGTTTTTCTTTTAAGATTTATTTTTGATTTTACAGGTAGTGTTGTAAAGGGTATTTCTAGATTCTTGAATAATTTTTTAAAACAATTTGTTGATTTTGGTCATTACACGGTTTCTTCTTCTTTTGAGGCTTTTCATAAGATTAATAATTTTAAAATGGAAAATAATTGGGTATTTGACAGTTTAGATATTGAAAATATGTATCATTCTGTTAACAGTTTAAGCAGTATTGATGTTCTTATGTCTGTTTTGATTAAGAAAAGTTCTTTATCAAAAAATAAAATTAAGGTAATTAAAGATTTTGTTATTGGAAGATTCTATGTATTTTACTTATAAAGATAATTTTTATAAGACTAAGGAAGGGTGGATAATATGTTATATTATTTCTTCTTTTGTATGTTCAGTTTATATTAATTATATAAATGAGGAAATTATTATTAAAAGTAATTGTTTATATGTAAAGTTATTTGTTAGATATGTTGATGATTGTTTATTTGTAGTTGAGAATGATAAATTGAAGGAATTTGTAAATGAGTTTAATTGTTTTGATCCCTCTATAAAATTTGTGTTGGAAAGAGTTGGGTTAGATTTTGGTAAGTTAAAATTTTTAGATCTTTTGGTGATTAGAAATGTAGAAACGAATTGTTTACTATGCAGTCATTTAGGTAAAAGTAGAGAATTAAGATCTATAATTAAACCTGATAGCTATCAGTCTGTATCTCATAGAGTAGCTTCTTTAACGAATTATTGTCATAGGAATAATAAATTAAATAATTCTAGTAGGGTAGCTTTGTTTCAGAAATGTCAATTTTATAAAGATTACCTGAGGGTTGGTTACTCTGATAAATTTATTAAAAGTATTTTATTTAATAGTAATATTTGTAAGGATGTAAAGGATAAAGAAATATATGATTTTATTTCTTTGCCATTTAAATTGTCTTCTTATAAAATTGTATGTGGAAATAGTAAGTTGTTTGGAAATAAGAAAATTACTTGGAAAAGGGGTGTTACATTGAATAATTTATCAAATAATACAAGATAAATTTTTAATAGAAAGACTATATTTTATCCCTTGTTTATTTGTAAGAAGGTCTACATAGGTCAGAGTAGTTTGAGTCTAAATGAAAGGATAAAGGTTCTTAAAAGTAAGACTTAAAAATAGATATCTTAGTTCTGCTTTGTATGTCCATGAAAAAGATACAGGCCACACTATTAATTGTGATGAAGCTAAGGTTGTCTTCTTTGAGAGAAATGAAATCAAAAGAAGAATTAAAGAATCTTTATTATTTAAAATTTATTTTTCTGATGCAATTAACTTATCTTGGGGAGGCAGTGATTACATGTTTAGTGCTTGCATAATATGGTCAGCCAAGATATGACTCACTCCTTTATTTATTCAAGTATTTATTTATTAGGCAACTTTAAACTTTTATGTTCTTTCACATGAGTTTACTTCAAACCACTGAGATTGTTTTCTCTTGCTTTCATTATTAATATAGTTTAGTGAAATAGTCCTTCAACAAAGTGTTATTTATCTTATTCAGAGTATATTATCTGATAGGAGGCTGACTCTAATAACTTTTACATGATGATATAAATGGACTTTATAGTTAGATTATTGAACAATCCACAATTGTTATTTGCATTGGTGTTAGATTTTGTCTCTATCTGATTGTATATTTCTGTAACATCATTCATCTTTGATTTTATTGTAACCCCACTGAGTTAAGTCATTATGAGTCTCTAATATATTAGAATAGTAGAATATATACAGAACATTTCATTTCATCTTCCATTCTTATGTCATCTTCTTTCTCTACTGAGTTAAGTAATTATGAGTCTCTAATATATTAGAATAGTAGAACACATACAGAACATTTCATTTCATCTTCCATTCCCATGTCATTTTTTAAATTCTCAACATCATATTATTTCATTCTTTATTTCATCTCATTTCTCTCATCTTCTCATCTCATCTTCCATTTCTCATCTTTATTTTTTATTCATCTTTTAGTTTGTTTTTTCATCTTCTGATCCCATCTTCCATTCTTTCATGTTATCATCTCACCTTTCATATATTCTTGTCTCATTTTTTTCACATCATCCTTTCTATTCATCATCACAATCATCATTTATCTCTCAGTCCACTTTCACCATTTACGGCCTTTCATATCATCTTCATCATCATTCACCACCCTCACCTTCTTGACCATTATCTAATAGGTTACAATTGTCACCCAATGTAGGTCCTCAATTTATGTCATTTAGGCCCTTTTTAAATGTTGATGGATCTTTGTTATGTTTTGCTCACTTCATTTGGAGTCATTTTTATTGTTGATTACCTTCAATGTAGGATTTTTGAATTTACTAATTGAGATATAATTAGTTGAGGTAGTTTACTGAACAATTTAGAGCTAATTAAAATTAACATGTAAAAAACTATTTGAAATGATCACTGTATTAGGATAAGTGCAGTCTGAGGATGGTCTTCATATAAATAAATGTTTGGTTTTATATTGCATTTCCTGATATTATGTGATTAAAGTAATTGTATTATCTGTTACCTGATGCTTATTGTTTTGTTAATCAAGTGCATTAACAATTTTTTATCTAAACATTTTGAACCAAGTCTCATACAAAAGAGAAGAAAACTTATAATTATAGTGATCACAATGGTAAAATGTTTCTTACTGTGGCATTATTGCTGTCATTTGGATTGCTTTGATTGTAAGAAAGGGTCAAAATGAGTACCTTATGATTATTGTTATTGTTAAGCAATATAATTAAAGTTTAGAAAAGAAAAGTGACATGGATAGTCAAGTGGAAACCATTGAAATTTCTTGAGTCCCAAGATTTCATTTCTCCAGATATTCAAGCCCCTGACCTGGATGATGAAGTAATAAATGAAGAAGCAAGTTTAAGCATAACCAATTCAGAAATTGGTAGATTAGAAGAGGATAGGTCCTCTAACACACAAAGTGATATATTAGTGGAAAAAAAAATTTTCAAAGCCAAATGTCAGAGATGAATCAAAATATTCAAAAAACTAGAGAAGAACCTAAAAAAACCAGAGAAGAATTGAATTTGAAATTTGAGAAGGATAGTGGAGAATCTGAAAAGGTTAGGGAAGGATCTCTGAAAGATAGGAAAGACTCTCAGAAATTTAGGGAATAATTTCAAGTAAATTTTAGAAAGATAGATGATAATTTTAAAAGGACTGAAGTAAGGAATGAGAAATTGAAGACTCAATTTTAAAGAAACTCTTGAAAAGACTGAAAAGACAATACAATGTCAGTTAGATGAAGTTAAGGACACAAAAATCATAAGAGGTAATGGAATGTACGAAGCAGAATTGTCAGGGCCAATATGATTTATTAGTGAATAAGTTGGAAAGTCTTACTATAAAATCTCATGATAGTGTCAAAGAATGCAAAGGTCCAATTAATGATTTAACTGACAAATTAGAAAATCAAAAACAGATCAGAACAAAATTATACAAGGTATGGATAGCAAGTGTGTACAGATGTGGAAAATACTATAAAGTTTGGAGAATGAAATGGATGAGAAGGCTTAGGTACCATTACAGAGTTTTACTTGTGAAGAAGAGGAATTCAACATTTGGGTTGAAGACAATTTGTAACAAAAGGTAGAAAATTGAATTGAACAGAAAATGTCAGAAGCATTAGATGGTGTTCAGCAACAATTTAAACAATTGGAACAAGTTCAGTTTGCAACATTTACATAATGGAGTCAAAATTATGAGAGGTGAATCATCAGATAAACAGTTATATAAGTCATGTTAATCAGTAGGTACAGACTATCAAGGCATAGCCCAATTCTACTTTGAATATTTTACAAGGGGTGATTCAAGATAAATTAAAAGAAATAGACAATTATGTATCACACATTAAATAAGAAAGTTGAGGAAGCAAAGAAATACTATCAGTAGGCCTTTAAAAAGAGTAGTGTTGATCAGGAGATAGTTAAAAATGTAGATGTGGAGTGTCAATATGATATATTTATATATAAAAAGATTGATAAAAAGTAAAAAGAGTGGAGAGCTCAGAATGGGGGATGATGATGATAGTTTTAAGAAAGGATTTTCAATAAATACTACAGTAAAATTTGTTGAATATGATGAATGTTGTCATCAAAGCCAAAATTTAAATCACCCACAATGTCAGAAAAAATAGACTCTGAAAAGTTAGAAGAGAATAGACATAAGAATTTTTACAATAAGGACAGTCAAAATTTGATAGTCTTAAGGTTCCTGTAGCTAAAAATGTTTAAAAGAGAATATTTACAGAACATTTATGACTATCTGCAGAGCCTCAATAATTTATTTGCTTTATGTAAGTTGTCAGAAGTGGAAAATATTGTGATTGCAAGCAATCACTTGTGTTTTGCATCAAGGGATTGGTGGTCCGTGTTTGACAAGTCCAAACCTTTTTGTGAATATAAATATTTGATCTTGAGGAGTTTCTGGAATGATCACCAAGACAGTATTAGATATCAAATATCACAAGAAAAATACAGCATACATAAGAAAAGTTACACTCATTTTTTTAGAAACCAGGTGGTTAAGCTTAAAACTTTAACAGCTTACTCATTGTCAGAGCCTCAAATAGTCAGGATTACCAGACATAACCTGCTATGTCATATAGAACAGGTCATTATCACTGCAGGTCAGCATTCTATCAAAAAGGCAGTGGAAATCCTGGACACATTGCAGGTGAGTGATAAAAATTTGGAAGCTAGAACATAGGCCAGTAGGGAGTCCCATCCTCCTATGACTAGTGTAAATTTGTTGGCTATGCCAGAATATAATAGGATAAAAATATACAGGGATAAATGTATAGTTAGATTAAGTTTATATAGTTAAAGAAATTCTCATATTAGTAGACCTAGATTCCAAAGGTTTATAGATGTTAATCAGCCATTTACTAATGGGATACAAACAGTACCTATGAAAATGTAATAGGCAAAAAGAACAAGATGGTATTGAACTAAGTAGGTCCTTGCAGGATCATTCCTCAGTTTGGGTCCCTTTTTCTAATCAACAGGTGAACATGATGTTTTACATGATGAACAATACTGATCTTGATATTGACTATCTGGAGCCTAGTAGAGTAATTGAACTTCCTATTTTATATCAGTGTCCAATTATCAAAGTTACAGTAGCAGGGTTTATTATTAATGCACTTTTAGATTCAGGCAGTCAGACCTCAATTATATGTCACAATACTCATTTAAAAATTAGTGGGGTCAATCAAGAAAATTCCTGTTTTACCCTTAAGGGTCGTCCAACTAACCTTAGCTAATGGGAAAAAATCTAAACTGTTTAAAGAACAAGTTTATCTTACATTGGAAATTGGTTTGTAATGTTTTGAACATGTCTTTCTAATTATGCCCAGTTTCATTTATGAAGTCATTTTTGGATTTGACTATGACTCTTAACAATTATATAGTTCATTATTATGATAAGACTTTCAAATGCATGAGGAAATTTTTTCTTTTCCTGTTAATTTTATTGAACAGAAAAGTCAATTATTAGCTGTAGAAAAAACTTCAATTAATGTCAGTATTTGAATTAAGTTAGAGGGTTCATGTATTATTGGTACACAAAACTATGCACCTTTATTCCAATTGTTGTTACAGTACAGGCATATATTTTTGAAAATACATGACATCTTAGAGGGATACACTCACTGAGTCAGGTTGAAGAATAATGAAACCTTTCAAAAAAAGTCTTATCCCATCCCACACCAATACCAGGAAGAGGTGGATCAGCAAATTTAAAGGATAATTGAATTGCACATCATCAGGTTATGTTGCTATTCATAGTAAAAATGATTGATGGAACAGTCAGAGTCTGCCTGAATGCTCGCCAGTTAAACTGCCATACTATCCTAAAGCATGGCATACCATCACCAGTACTAGAACAGTTGACCAAATTTGAAGGGAGAGATATATTCTTTACATTTGATCTTAGAGGCAGCTATTGGAAAATCCCACTTTTTAATTCTGATCAAAATACACTACATTTCAGTAATGGCCAATCTTATATTTTTCAAATGATGCCTTTTGATCAGATGCCTGAATATGGTCCTCTTAAAAGAAATTTAAGACATATTAATCATATAAAATGATGATATAGTCATTGCTTCCAAGGACGTTGAGGAGCATATGCATCATTTGACTCCTTTCCTACATGAATGCTTCAGGTGTAATATCAAAATTAATTTAGAAAAGTGTACAATAATGGCCCATAAGATTACCTTTCTAAGTCATTTAGTTTTTCCGAAGGGAATTAAACCCCATGTAGAGAAAATTTTAGCAATCCAAAATTTTCCAGTTCCAAAGACTAGAAAACACTGGAGTTCATTTTAGGGACTGTAATTATTATCACATATTTTACAGAATTTTTTTGCTGATACAATTCATTTATTAAATTTATTAAACAATGATAGGTGGATGTGGACTCATGAGCAAGCTTTAGAATTTCATATGTAAACGATAATTTTTTAAAGACAGTGAGTTTGACATACCCTAATGTCAGCAAAGTATTTTATCAACAAACCAACAGCAGTGTTTTTGGGTTTGGTGTTATTTTATACCAATTAATTAATAGTGAGGATCCCAGACTTTTATATTTTTTAAGTAGGCATAGTAGGGGTTCAGAATTAAATCTTACTACAACAGAAACAGAAGTTTCAGCAGTGGTATGATGGACATTCCAAATACTGAGACAATTTTTACTGGCATCAGAGATAATGTACATTCAAATAATTGTAGCTTAAAATTATTAAATAGGATCTATTTAAATAATGAGCAGTTGGTACCATGGAGTGACTATTTTCAGCAATTTCAGTATAAGATTATCTATTGTTCTGGTAGGGATAACTTGTTAACAGAAATACTTAGTTGATATCCAATTACATTTAATTACTAAAATCCTAGTACAGATAATATTATAATTAGAGATTTAGTTACTTTATTAGAAAATGAAATAGTACAGGGTTATCAAAATTTAGGGATGTTACAAATGCAAGATGCTACACTAAAGAAGAAAATAGATTTATTGGGGGATCTGCTTGGGTTAGTTAAAAATAGTAAGTTTGCAGCAAGAGTTAGAAAGATATATTGGTTAGATAGTTGGATACTAATGAAGAAATTAAGAAAAGGTGATGATACTTCATGGAGAGGTATTTCATGTAGCTTAGTTAAAAAACTTATTTATTATCTCCACTGTAGTTGTGGCCATTATGGAGTTCTAAAGAATGAGCCTATCATCAGACAAATTTTTCATTTAATAAATTGCATAAAGTCATTGCAATATATGAACATTCAACCATATGTTTAAAAAATATATATTTGTAAAACTCTAATATTGTGTTAATATCAAAATACACACTATGTATAATTTAGCTATATATAAATCAAATGAATGACAAACTTTTATCGATTTCTTCTAGTGCTTTCAAAGGTATAAAATTCATTTTTAAGGAATACAATATTCCTTCATTTTCAAGAAGTGCTTTATGCAAAATAGGGCAGATTAAATATGCAAATAAGGGAGTGTGTTATATGTTTAAGAACTAAATTGAGTAACAAGTCTTATGTTGGTACTTTGTGGCCTATTTTTGCCATATGGGCCCAATCAATTGATAGCAATTGATTTCTACAGCCAGCTTCCAGCCTTCAATAGGCAAAAATTTATTTTGGTCATGTATGACCTATTCACTAAATTTGTGTCAGCATACCCAGTCCCAAATACAGATGCCAATAATGTGATTAAATGCCTGGAAACCTTTCAAATATTTCTAGTAGGTACACCAACCACAATTCTTAAAGATTATGCTACAGCACTCATATCTAATACATGGAAGGAATGAGGTCAGTGAAACAATATCAAACAGATTATAAACCATCAGAAATTCCTAATCCAATCCAATTGAATGAATCATGAGGGAATTGGGGAGTTGTTTAAAGTTTACATGCATCAGGACCATATAAAATGGGTCAACAAATTGACAGCGGTGGTGCATTATATCAATATCACTATTAATGAGTCCACTAAATTTTCTCCTATCAGGCTCTACTATGGAATATAAGAGCCCTTCATTATCAAAACCCCATTGCCTGTTATAGTAGAGAATATTGATTATGTACATAATCAGACAGTAACCCCTGTTAATATGAGAAAAATGGGTGAGAAACATACTCATCAGTTTAGGGTTTGTCCCATCCATTTAAAGTTAATGACTAAGTTATGATTAGAACGCAATGTCAGTAACCCCCAGATAAATTTGGTTAGCAAGTTCTTTGAAATGTATGAAAAACCCTATCAAATTACCAAACAAGTGGGAGATAATGATTTCCTAGTGTCCACCCCTGAAAGAATGAGAGGTACCTACAATGCTAGAAGTCTTCTGCCTTATTCTAAGAAAGTATAGTTTTATAAAACTGAGTACAGTAGACTGAATGTGTAATTTTAGTAACAATGCATGTTAGATTTTAGCCAATACTCATGATATTATAATTTAAAAGAATGTATAATTTTAAATTGTAATTATTACTATTTTTTATTTTTTTCACAATCATTGGGAGTTTTGTAGCTAAGTGAAGTCTCACACAGCTTCATTAGCTACAATTCATTGTATTAGTTTGACCATTATTGAACAATTATCTGATTTAAAAAAAGGTAATAAAAAAGAAGAAATTAATTAGTTAATGAATATTTATGTAAAATAATTGGTAATTTAATTATATGTGATAAGTTTTATATAATTATATTTGCAAAGTAAGCCAAATATTTATAAATGGTTGTGTTGAAGATATAATATTACATTTCTCTCAAAATAAATATTTGAGTTATTATTTAAAATGCTAATACACAAAGATAATTGTGTCAGAAGATATGTTTTGTTTTATTTATTTCTAGTTTGTAGCCTAATAACTGAGCTAATTTTATAAAGTAATTAATGGGAAAATGATTTAAAATTAATCTTCAGTTTTCTTAAAATATTGAAATAATAATTTAATCTTTAGTGTCTATTAGCCCTAACTTGTTAAAAGCTATTTTAATGAAATATTCCTAAATATTTATATTTGTAGTCATTAAAAATTATAATTAAATATTTAAAAATAAATTGGTGGTCAAGTTAAATGTTTAAATGTATATGTTAATTCCCTGTATGAGTGTTTGGAAGAAAGGTGGTATAAAAATGTTTCTTAAATTGGTTAAATTGTTTGTTTTGATTATGTCAACTCATTAAAGAAAATGAAGAAAATGAATAAATAATTAGCTACAATATTAATGTAAAAAACAAGGGAATGAATAAAATAATTATTAATTTAAATTTTGGTATGTAAATCCTAAAGGTGTATCAGTTAATAAATGAGACAAGTTTTAATTTTATATCTGCATTTCTATTATTATTTTATGTAATATTTTTTATGTTAATGTTATAAAAGAAACTTTATTAACTTTTTAATTTAAGGCCAATAAATGACATGATATATTTAAATATCGAGTTCAATCTGACTTCATTTAATAATCGATCTGTCTTAAAGATGATTTAAAAAAAAAGAAGTTACAGTTTTAAAAGAAGTTTTTTTATTGGTTGTTAAAAGAAATTGATACTAAAATATGAGTGGAGAAATAAGAAAGAAAATTGATATAAAAGTGGTTTTATTATTTTTATTTTAGTTGGGTTCTGAATTATTTCTGAATTCTTCTCTTCTAGAACAAGTTTGAAAAAAAGTATTAATTATTTTTAAAATCTTATTATTTAAAAAAAAGTATTGTAAATTTTATTTAAGTATTTTATGTCTACAATCTATGACGGCTAAAAAAATAGGTAACACATTTCTTGGTATCCAACTTTCAATTAACTTTTAAAACTTTTGTAAAATGCTAGGAGGACATTTTATTTATTCTTTCTTCAATAATAACTACATGAATAATATCTTCTATAAAATAAATTTTAAATATATGCAGTTATTATATTTATTGCTAAAGTATTATTATTGCACAGAACTATTCACCAGTGTACATTATTTAGTTATTCACTAAATAGAATAACACTAAAAAAGAAGAAAATCAAAAATAGACACAGTCTTAGCTATATGTTTTAAAAGCCTAAATATCCTTCTTCTATTAATGACATCTGTAGCTAATTCAAACCTTCCACATTATATTAATTTTGTCTGATGCTAACCAAAACATTCTTCATTATGTTAATGTAACTGTTTCTGAACAAATATTATAGAATGTTTGTACCACAACTATTTAAGGAATAATTTTAAAAAGTGCTTATAGTATATCAATAATAGTTTAAAATATTTTCTTAGCTGGAACTTTTCTTTTAATTTGTAATTGAAGAATATAGTTCTTGAGTTAGAAAATTATAAAAAAATATGTATGCTTACATCTATACCAAAAGTTGGTAGAAAATATTCTAAAGACATTAGACATGCCGACTTCTCTACTGAGAAATTGCTTGCACTCGTTTTTTAAAAAAAGTACAAAGAAATAACCTGGAAGCATCTTAATATTTTTATGCTAGTAAATTTAAAAAAATGCTTAAAAATGTGTTTTTTTTTTTTAAAAAAAGAAATGGAATAAAAACTAAGCTATATTATTGTTTAAATAAACCCAGGATACTATAATGATATTATCAGCGGAATAATTTGTTTTACTTGACATTTTTGTTGCAGGATTATTATTATCATTATGTTTTATTATATTGTTTATTTAAACTATAATACCTTGGAATGAAGAACTGAATTAATTTTAAAGAACTATTGTATATACGTCTTTAGGAAATCTTAGCCTTGTTTAAGTTAAATATTTTGACCAGAAGCTTCACACAGATTACCAGCCTGACAGAACAATAGTATACATGTGTAATGGATAACCAGTGTGGAGAAAGCTGAAATTATGAACTAAATTTTATTTTATTTTATTTTGTTTGCTTTATTGGTTTAAAAAAAAGAACATGAAAATATATTATTCTATATTTTCATTATAAATGTGTGTAATACTGTTTGGTGTAAAATATCCCAGGTAATTTAATTCATATAATTTTAGTCTTAATGGGTTTATTAGAATGTGTAGACATCCTACCATTCTCAGGAAATATTATTTTTATTACATTTGATAAGAATTTAATAAGTTAATGTATATTTTAATCATTCTTATGCCTGGCAATTTTCATATCTTACTGTTAGCTAATTTGAATGTATGGTATTTCACTCAGTTATATGGAAAACATACAAAGAGATTATCAAGGGGAGTTTTCCATTCATTTTTTAAAATGCTACATTAGTAATAATCATTAATATTTTTTATATACTTACTGAGAATTAATTTTCTCACACTTGTTTTACAGTCGTATTAATGTCCAGTAGCCACTATAGTTTAATATTTTGATATGTGTGCATTGTACTTTAACCTATAATTTTATATGCAGTTAATATTCTTAAGTACTTTTTTTAATAATCGTTTCAACATAATTTGCATTGTTGGTTCTGAAATTGATTAAAATGCATTATAATTAAAATTCTTGCAGATGACATTAGTCAGGTAAAGTGATTGATGTTGTTATCTAGATGTTATTTTAGTATTTGTTGGCCCCAGAGAGCTTTGGCCTTATTGATTATTATTAGTATGCTTGATGGAGTAGACAATGTCCCCCATTCTTATTTTATTGCTTTTCCATGTGGTGATAGTGTTCATTCCCAGTGATGATTATCATATATTAGGTATTTGTATTTTCAGTGATTGTAATCACATATTTAGAAGGTATTTAGTTCTGTGGAGATGATCATATATTTCTTGGTGTGTCTTTCCTCTTTCTGATGCACTATGACTGAGTCCAGGCATCCTCTTTTCTGCTTCAAAGATCAGTATTTTGGAAGCCACTACAGTTGTACTAAGTTATTCAGCTCTGCAAAGTATATATATATATATATATATATATATATATATATATATATATATATATAATAATTTATTTTTATAATTATTTTATTTATATTTTATATTTTTAATTTTAATATATTATTTTATTTTTTTTATTTTATTTTTTAATATATATATATATATATATATATATATATATATATATATATATATATATATATATATATATATATTTGGCCTATCACTCCTGATGTATTAATGCTACTTTCTTCCACAGTAAGTGAGGTTGCATGTGTTTTGGATATGTTATAACAAGATATGTTGTTTGAGAAACTCTTGTTTCTTCAGGTTGCATTTAGGTATTTTAATGCTTAAAGGAATTGGGTAATCATCTTAAATCCACGCATGACCATGTAATGTCATTGTTTATGTGTCAAAACTCATAAAAATGCTATTTCTTCAGCCAGCCTTACAGTTAATAGAACATTTATATTGTATTAACCCATTGCAGGCTGCTTTACATGACATTGCACAAAAATGTTACAGCCTGTTTTTCACTTCAAAACTATTTACACATATTTGAACTATTCATAACTGATTACGTATCACTTGAGGGTGTTTTAATTTCAAGTCTGTACAAATTTTCAAATCTCCATAATAGAGGAATGTCATTTATATTTAAATAATGTTGTTAATTACTAATAATGTCAAATGGTCCTCACCTTCTTTAAAAATGTAAATATGTAAAAAATTGGCAAAGGGTATGTTCGAACACGCTTTGACAAAGCTCAGGTGCTAAGTCACCTCTGAGCATGGAAAATATACAAGACCAATAAAAGGTCTGAGAGGAACTTGCAATTTTTAAACTTTTGAGAATTGCTGAGTTCAAAAAGTGAGAGAGACTGTGTCCTTTTTTCAGGCACATAATGTCCTCCCAAATATCAGTCTGTTTTTATTACAGCAATAAAATAATAAGTTCAAAACGTCCAAAATTTCATTAGAAATTGAAAAAGTATTTGGCTGATCTTTTTTCTGCTGGATTAAAATAAATGACTATTTTTGTTGACTTTTTGTCAGAGGATAGAAAAATTGGTCAGCAGGATAATCATATCAAAATAATTATAAATTACATTGTAAAATTAAACAAATTGTTGGAGTGGATGTGGATGGCCATCTGACATGATGTCAATGGTTAATGGGGTGATCATTATATTATAGGAATCGAAGACAGATATTCTCTCCTAACCAAACATTAAATTTATTTTTCCCAAATGATTGTAAATCACCCATAATGGAAAAAAGCTGTTTATGATTTATCATATTTAATTAGAATTTGTGTATGTTTCCTCATTTATCTAACTTTTCATAATGCATGCCACAAATTCAGATATAAATAATTATAGTTTTATATTAAACTTAGGGTAATCTGCATCCTAGCTTATTTGAGTTGTGCATATACCTGTGGTTTGAATACTGATGAGAAATGGGAACATGAGAATCCACATCAAAGATGAATGAGCAATATATATATATATATATATATATATATATATATATATATATATATATATATATATATATATATATATATATATATATATACCATCATCATCAAACATTATCAATCCACTGCAGGATGAAGGTCTCTCCGAGTTTAATCTATGTTCTTCAATCTTTAGCTTCTTTTTTCCACAACACCCCTGC
Organism: Epiperipatus broadwayi; assembly: GCA_028023455.1. Classification (NCBI taxonomy): domain Eukaryota; kingdom Metazoa; phylum Onychophora; class Udeonychophora; order Euonychophora; family Peripatidae; genus Epiperipatus; species Epiperipatus broadwayi. The sequence goes on along the minus strand of JAQFVV010000133.1, from coordinate 2,207,826 downwards.
ACATTTTCTTATTTCATCCATCCATCTCACATGTGGTCTCTTTCTGGGTCTTTTACAATATCTTGGAATCCAGTTTAAAATTTCAATTGTCCATCTATTATCATTTCTTCTAGCAATATGTCCAGCCCAATTCCATTTCAATCTTTTATTTTTTTCAATAAGATCAGTAACACCTGTTCGTTGTCTTACCCATACATTGCATTTTCGATCTCTTCTTGTTACTCCCAACATACTTCTCTCCATACTCCTTTGAGTGGTCTGAAGTCTCTGTATTGCTCTTCTATTAAGTGTCCAAGTCTCAGATCCATAAGTAAGAACTGGTAAAACACATTTGTTAAAAAACATTCTTTTCAAACACATAGGCATATTTCCTTTTAGTATCAAGTTATTTCCACCAAAAGCACTCCAACCAAGTTTAATTCTATGATTAATTTCCTCCATTATATTTCCATCTGTATTAATAATCTGACCAAGGTATTTGTAACTGTTAACTTCTTCTAATTCTTCATAATCAATCTTTATTTTCATATTTTGAGCAAATCGATTAAACATTACTTTAGTCTTTTTAACATTTATCTTTAGTCCTACTTTTCTACTTTCATCTGCTAACTCCTGCAACATTTCATGCAGCTCTGAAGCATTATTTGCAAAAACAACTATATCATCTGCAAAATCTAAATGACTTAAATACTCTCCATTTACTTTCATTCCTTTAGTTTCCCATTTTAATCCACAAAATACTTCTTGCAGCACTGCTGTAAAAAGTTTTGGAGATATGGAGTCACCTTGTCTTACACCTTTCTCAATGTTGATTTTTCCAGTATCATTATGTAATCTAATTGTTGCTGTTGCATTTTTATAAATATTCTTTAAAATATGACAATATCCTGGATCTATATTTTGATGATCCAATGCATTAATCACTGAAAAAATGTGTATAGAATCGAATGCCTTTTCATAATATACAAAGCCAAAACATAATGACAACTCATATTCATTTGTTCTTTCTATGACTTCTCTCAATACCTTGATATGATCTATTGTACTAAAAAATCCAGCTTGTTCTCTTGGTTGGTGGAAATCCACAGTTCTCTGTAGACGAGTTGTAATTATCTTGGAAATTTTTTTATGTAAAACTGATAAAAGGCTGATAGGTCTGTAATTTCTAATATCTTCTTTAATATATATATATATATATATATATATATATATATATATATATATATATATATATATATATATATATATATCATAATGAAACTATGCATACCATCATATATAATATATTTGCAATTAATGAAATTATGAGGGGCCAATTAATTTCATTGTCTCAATGTACAATAAAGTGAGTGGCACAAATAGTCATTTCTTCCATTACCATCAATGACCAATAACTATAGCTAGACATGATCCAGTTACATTATTAAGAATTTGAAAACACAGTTAATAACTCTGTTCCATTGCAATCATAATTTTGAGTCGTAATCTCAGTTTGTTGTCATATCATACATTGTCAAGTCTATATAATGGTCAGTTGCATTTTCAAAATCATAGGTATCATGCCACTACAAATGGCACTGCTATGTAATATTCTTTAATCCAGTGAATTACTTTATCTAAAGTTGAATCTAGAAGTAGGACTTTTTATATTATGTGATAACTCAAAAAAATAAGAATTAAAATTATTTAAAGAATAACAAATTCAAAATAATTACAATGTGGCAGGTGGAAGTCAGATAAATGAGAAGTAAAAAAAATAATAAAATACCTAGTATTTAACAATTATTTGGAGATTTAAACAAAGTGCATAATAACAACCTAAAATGCTGGTTAAGTAGGAAATAGACATTAGCTTATATTAGACAATTAAAGTCAGGGAAACGACTCTGATGTTGAATGAATATTATTGTTCAAAATATAGTTCATTATAAAACTAGAAAATATTATATAATAGAAAAAGGTCAAGATACTTTAAATGATAACAGGACAGAAATACAGATTAATGATACAGAAAGTGATCAAGTCATCAAAGAGGAGATAGGATATAAGGATAGGAGAAATCATGTAAAAAGGATAGAATCATCCACTTTAGAGGATATAATAAAACAGGGCAATGGATAATCTGTTGGATCAGAGCTAAAATAAACCAGCCTTCAAAAATAATAATGGCAGTGGAAAAGCCAAGAGAGGAGGGTATAAGGTTAGACATAAACCACATACAATGGATTATGATGATGATACAGCAAATGTTTAACCAAAAATATCAAATTGAACTAAATGAAGCAAGTCCTTTCTAAATTGAAATCAGGAATGTGATGTGTGAAATCTGATATGGCCAAACTGATGACCAATTTAGAAAATGAAATTGAGATGTATATATTAATGAAATGAAAATGTAAATTTATAAGACTTAGTTGAGGGATAAAGTCAAGACTATGAAAGAAGAGATCAAAATAATGGACTCCAAATATGAAAATCGGATGACGGAAATAAAGGGATGGCTAATTTAATAATGAAGTTATTGAAATTATGTGAGCACGTGAGAGCCTAAACCACAGTGTAAAAAAAAGATAAGAACAACAGGAATTGCAAGTAAAAGAGGAAATGGAGAAAGTAGATTAAAAAATAAGGGCTAAAATCATACAAAATAACAGGACAATCAATGTAGAAGGAAAAAGTTAGTCAATAAAGGGCACTAATCAGGGAGTAATGGAGGAACAATTTGTGATCAAGAATGAAATCTCACAAAATAATGAGGACTTTGGAAAGATGACAGAGAATCAAATTAAATTATGGTATCAAATAAAGGAACTAAAAGGATCAATTGAGCAGAATATTGGGATCCTAGAGGACGGGTTAATAAAAAGCACCAAAGAGATACTGGCATAAATAGCACACAAGATCTCACAGGAACAAGGATCCAAAGAGAGAAGGTGTCTCTCATGGAAAAACTAAGATTTTAGGCCAAGAAAGGGATCATACTGGGATAGATTTGGCAAGTAGAATTGAGAGTTAGAGGAAAGTAATGCCTCAACAACACCTAAATAAGAATAAAGACCCTGCTCCAATAAAAGAAGATAGAGGAAGTAAGTAGATCAAACCTATAGAAAATATAATTTAGAGTCAGCCCAATATAAGGAAATTACATTGATCTGAGTCAACCTATTTGTTAAGTTGAAAGTGTTCAAAGGCTTACCCCCTGAAACTTCTATTGTACATTTAGAATCCATGAACCTGTATATCTCAACAAACCAGAACCTATCAGAAGGGGAGAAGAAGATAATCACATATAGCAATTTGCAGAATGATGCATTTTCAGAATGGGAATCACTATTCCAGTCCCTGTCAACCTTTGAGGATTATAAATCTCTAGTAATAAAAACTATCTGGAATGAAAATAGAGAAAAAATACTATATCTGATAAAGCAAAAGAAGAGAAGTACTGTAAAGCACTATGACATGTTGGTAAATTTTTTTAGAAGACAGATCAGCAGGTTAAAACCCTAAATAATTACCTATTAAATGAGAGGCAATTTTTTGCATTGTTCTTCATAACATTTCCCTGAACATTGAGCAATCATTAATATGTATCTATGTTAGTAGCTTTGAAAAGCTGACAGTATTACTGTATAGTAGTGACATCAATAGCTAAAATATAAATTGGTAAATACAGTGAAAAAGAAAGGGGAAAAGAAAAAATCAACAGCCAACACCAAAAATGAAAAGAGAATGCTGAAAATGCTATGAATAGTAGAAAGTATAGGATCAATCACCAATAATGCAGAACATACAATATACATATGAGCCTCACAATACCTTATCAAACACATCAATCTCAGGATTAAATAAAACCCCAATCAAAAACAGTGGCATGACAAAATACATTGATACTTGAGAGATTGTTCCTCTTCTGAAACAAACATATATTAAATAAGAGATCAAAATAAAACTTTAGTCAAGAAAAATTACCAATATAACAAATTTATGGGATGATAGAGCACCTAGATATGCTCTGCAATATTACCAGTGATATAAATATTATTTGAGGATTTGCCTCCCAGGGCATTAATCCAGAAGCCAGATACCTGTGGTAATTGATTGACCCTTTAGAACATAATTACACATACATATAACTGAGGTCAGTCCATTTGCCCCAGACCAACAATAGGAAATCCATGTTGTCCCAAAAGTAAATCTGGATTGAGTTAAAGATTGCCAAACAATTTCTTCCATGTGTTCTTTATCTTAATAGACCTCATTCATGAAGCCATATTAATGGCAGACCTCCTACATATGAATGTCTGTCTAGTTTATTATTTTAATAAAGTAGTCAGAATAAGTGATGATGTCTTAGAAATTAAACTGTGGCTGAGATTTATCCTACCTAAAATTGATTGCTTAGTATAAAATGTATATTAGGCACTCATACAGAGAAAAGATCACTGAATCCAGTGTGATCAATAATGGTGATGAGAAAAAGGTAAGTTTCATCCTTGGATAAATATACAATGAAATATTTTCTGAAGTACTAAGAGTGATATAGGGGTTTTAATAACACATTAAAGTATTTGTTTAGCAGCTTTTTTAATTCAAGTCATACCCCATTTCACACCAATATCTTGAAAAAATAACCAAGAAAATTAACAGGATGTGAAGTGCGGGATTATTTCTAAATGCTATTCACTATACTGCAATCCTGTATTGGCAGTGAAGAAGAAATAGTGTTTGATGAGATTTTGTCAAGATGCTAGGCGAGTAAACAAAATTACTATTCCTGACAGGAATATACCACCTCCCATCCATGAGCTGTTCATGACATTTGGAAATGAGAATGCAGTCTTTACCTTCAACTTAACCTCCAGCCATTGACATATAGAACTCTTCCCAAAAAACTGCCCAAAAACCACTTTCCAGTAAGAAGGCCTCATATGCCAGTTTAATTGAATGCCGTTTGGATTGATAAATAGTTGTGCCAGTCTAATTAGGTATCTGGATCTAACACTGTCTACTGAGATCAAGCAAATTATCACTATGTATGTAGATGATGTCATAATTGCCTTATCTACTATTGAAAATCACCTTCAACATTTGGAAAAATTGTTTAAAGAATACCATGCTAAAGGGATCAAAGTCAATTTTAAGAAAATTACAATAATGAGTAATGAAGTGACCTTACTGATAAGATCAGTGATGTACAGAACTTTTCAATGCCTATGAATAAAAAACCCATCTGATCATTTTTAAGGCTTTGTAAATTTTTTAATCATTTTTACAAAAAAATATTTCATCGGACGGCACCTTTGTTACAACTCATCAGAAATGATGAAAAATTGAATTGAACTTAAGAGCAAGATAAAGGACATTTTAGGAAACTAAAACAGGATTTTTGGAGCAAACCATGCTAGGATTTCCTGATTTTAGTAAATACTTCATCATACAAACTGACAGTAGTGGTTAAGGATTATAGGTAATATTATCTCAAATCAAAAGGATGTCCAACCAGGCATTCTCTATTTCATTAGCCATCTGCTAAAGTATCCAGAATTGAATTATACAGTTTTAGAGAAATCAGAACTTAAAAAAAGTATGAGCTTTCCAAAAATTTCAACAGATGCTGCTCAAATCAGAAGCAATTGTGATCACAGAAAACAACAGCCTCAAATTGATGAATGACAACTATCTCACTAACAGAAGATTAGTTCAATGGAGCTTGATGCTCCAAGAATTCAACTATACAATCCACTACAGTAAAGGATCCAAAATCATAATAGTTGATGTGCTGTCAAAATGCATGCAGGTTAGAACAATGACTCCTGTCCATGGACAACTTACATTATAACATGGATGCAGTATTTAATAAGGAAGTAAAGAATGAATTAGTAAATATTCATGACGTATAGCTCCAAGATGAAAAACTGATCACAATTATTAAGACATTAAATTGAGAGGGAATTTTTCCATATGGCCAATAACCTTAAATAGTACAAGTTAGAAAACAAGATCTTATTATACAACATAAACAGTGAGATGGATGAGTGGATAGTAGTGATAATTGACAGCATAGAAAACCCACCCACACAACAAATACAATGCATTGTTTATATGATGGTACAGAGCCTATAAAATTTAACAAATAATTAAAAATTGGCTTTACTGGACTGCAATATCCAAAGACACCCTGGATGTAATGTAGAAATGTCAAGCATGCATGAGATTGAAGTGAGAAAATCAATGTTATATCAGTTTGATTAAATCTATAATACCAACAAGACCAAATGAAATCTATGCAGTAGTCATTTTTGGCTTTTACCACCATCCAATAAACAAAGATATCTGTTAGTAGCTTATGACTTCTTTTCAAAATTCATGACATGTTACACAATGTGCAAAGGTAATAGTAAATATACAGTTAAAGTATTAGACACATTCCAAGAAAATATGGAAATGAAAATGATCCTATCAAATTGCAGTACCCCTTTCACCAATGTGTGGAAGAAATGGATAGAAAGGCTACAGATAATATGTTCTAACCATTATTAAAAATCCACAATAAAACTCTTGTGAACACATCATGTGAGAACTTGGATGTTAGTTTACAACTTATTTTTAGGGAAGACATAAGGGGTGGGTGGAGCATGTACAGTTTGTGCAGAATACATTAATTGGAGTGTGAATATATTTACTGCGTTCATAGCCATCAGGTTACATTTAAAACAAAATATCCCACATTTGTTTAAAATCTACAACCCTTATTCACAATATTCCCAATAGATACTGAAAAGCATCAGAGAAAAAAGCCTATGATCAAATCAAGTACTTGGCAAATACAAGCAACAAAAATGTAAAGTGAAATCATTAATTCCAGATAGGAGACATAATTTTTGCCAAAACACCTCATATTAACAAGTCACAGGAATTCATCTAAAAATTCTGCTATGCTTATGAGGGACCATATAAGAACATAACACATTCATATCTCAATGCATACACTGGTTGGATTGCAGAGGTGAGATATGTGGCAAATAAAATTCAAGAATATTAAAACCCAACCATAGGAATATTCTGTAAAATTAACCTCAAATATAAAAAAAATGATGAGATTATGAAAGAACAGATGTCTACAAACACCTACAATTAAATCAATTACCAAATAATGCTCTCAGATGAGAGTTATTGAAAGGGAAGCAACATCAAATAACTTGAGTTATAATTTTTTATTTGAGTTTAGGCAAATACTTATTGAGGGGGTTCACTTAGGTTCTCTTTGTTAATTTTTTAATATTTTATGCGTAATTACTACCGGACCTGTATGACTGATTGGGAAATGGAGTTTGACAGCTAAGGCCCTACCATTTTCCAGCTCTTCTTTCAAGAGATCGGGGTGTGGAGATGGAAGGATGGAAAAGGCCAGTTGAACAGCTAAGAAGACATCAGGAATGGATCAGCTTAGCCAAGACTGATGGTGGTCAGCTACCTGAAAGCTTCAACAATGAATATGCTTTAACAATTTTTCCTGGAAAGCTTTCTAAAATTAATTGTAAAAATTTATCTAAAAGTTAAGCTAGCTACTAGTCTAGAAATGGCACAAGCATTAAATCTAAAAAAAATGTTTTAAATAAATTAAAAGTTAATATAAATCCATAAAATATGATTTTAAATTCTGTTAAAATTAATATCTGTAAACTTGCCTATTTATTAAATTAAAATCTAAAATTGTAAATGCTTGCTAATAATAACTTATTCAGTTATTAGACTGTTAATTGCTCATCTGCAGTCATACTGTTTTATTTGTTTTATATATATTTATTTTATGATTTTCTGCTATGCCCAGTTCAGAACAGAGATTGATTCTATGAATAAAGTTTCGGGGGGAAATGATTAGACACTCTCTTATAATTCAGTAATTTCGCTCTTTAGCACATACACATAAATCCCTGCTGAAAACCTAAACATATTTGCTACCCTATTATTATTATTATTATTATTATTATTATTATTATTATTATTATTATTATTATTATTATTATTATTATTATTATTATTATTATTATTATTATTATTATTTTTTTTTTTTTTTTTTTTTTTTTTTTCCTCTCCCCCCCCTTTTTTTTTTTTTTTTTTTTAAAAAAAAAAAATAAATAAAAAAAAAAAAAAAAAACATATTATATGTATTGCTTAAGTTCCATATATGCCTTAGCCCTCTTTTAAATTATATTATAAACTCTGCATATTTATTAATAAATTATATTATTTAAGAATCCCTTTATCATATTTTAAGAATGTCAATTATGAACTGTTTTATGGTAGTTTTGTGGAATGAAACAATAGAATTTACGTATCTTAAGTTATCAATTAATGTATTACATTTTAAGAATGATGTGCTGAAAGGTTTGTGTGTTATAGTATATAAAAATTATTAATAGTATAGGTTTTGGAAAATATTGCATTAAAAGCTCGGAGGAAATTATTAATAAACTACAGAATATGAAAGTTAATAGGAATGGAAATATTGTATCATTTGATATTGAAAAGACGTATTAAAGTATAACTAGAGAGGAAAGTATAAAAGTAGTTATGGAAAGAATAAAGAATTATGGTGGTTTATCAAAGGAATGGGTATTTATTATTAATGAAGCTTTATTGTTAATAAATGAAACATTGTACTTTAAATATAAAAATGAATTTTGGAAGGTAACTAAAGGATGGATTATGGTATGTTCCATTAATGGTATTTTATTGTCTGTTATGATTGATTATATTGAGGGAAATGTAATTGATAAATATATAAAAATGAAAGAAATTATACAATATCGTAGATATGTTGATGATATACTTATAATAGGTAATAGTAGAAGTATCAATAATGCATTTAATGAAATGAATAATAATGGATATGATATTAAATTTACGATAGAAAATGGAGAGAAAGAATTAAAATATTTAGATATTTTTATGAGCAAGGATATAACTGGTAAGATTGTTGTAAGACATTATATTAAAGAGAAAGATAAAAGAGGTATAATAGATCCAAGTTCATATCAAACATGGTCTCAAAAATGGCAGCAATGAAAGGGTTTAAAGAGAAAAATGATAGATTAACTTTAGAAAAAGATGTAGCATTAATACAAAAGTTGGAGGTTGAAAATGATTATATTAGTATGGGATATAAAAAGAAAGATATAAGTAAATTTTTTAAAAATAAAAATGAAGATAGTAGATATTATAATAATCACAAATTAAGTAATTTTTCCTTTACCAATTTTCTATATACTTTATCAAAATATGGAATTGAAATCCATTTATTATTTATAGTTAATAATATTAAAATAGGATAGAAAAACAGTAGATCATTAGGGAAATGGATATGTAATATACAAAATAATAATGAGAATGATAAAACTGGGTTAGTATATAAGATTATTTGTGAATTTCGTAACAAGATATATATATAAGATTATATATATATTTCGTAACAAGATATATATTGCTCAGACAGAGAAAACTGCATTAGAAAGAGGTAAAGAACATGATAGAGCAATTAAAAGGAGGGATATGAGATCAGGGATTTATCTACATTTTTTAAATACTGGGCATAGAATAAATTGTGAAAAAAACGAATAAAGAAGTATAGTGAGAGGATATGTTATGAATCTTTGTATATACAATAAAATTTTGAAAAATGTATGAATATAGTTAAAGGTCCTGTAAAATTGGCTGGAAAATGGGTGTTATTAGATAGCTGGAAAATTTAAGTTAAGTATAATTATAAGTAAATTATATGTATATATTTATATAGATAATTATCATTCTAATTATGTTAAGTTTAAATTATTAAATATAGTTATAATATGTAAAAAAAAAGATAATTAGAAAATTTATAAATAATATTAAAATATAAATATGTGATTATAAAATGTAAATACATGATTATAATCTATAAGTAAATATTATGTATAAATATTTATGTAGGTAATGGATAGGAAATAGATTATTTTAGCTTTAATATTGTAATGTAAAATGAAGCCTGTAGATGGAGCTGCTATAAAATAGAAGGAATTATAATATAACTTTGTGTATTTACATCTTGATAAGGCTCCAATATAGAAGCGAAATCCGTATTGGTGAAGTTTATTAAACATAATATTTTTTAAAAAGTTGTCTTATTAAATAATTTTTTATTGAATTATATATATATATGTTGTGCCATTACTATTTAGTCATTAGCTAAATTTGTAGTAATGTGCATAAAAGAAAATGTAAAACAAAAATCATCATCACATTTTGATATAAAAAGGAAGCTGTAAGAAATCCAAGTTTAAACCCTACAAGATCCAATTCTAAAAGCTTAAGATAGAAAGAGAGTGGGACAACAGTTATATTCTTTAATTGTTTGTGTGTTGACAAAAAACTCAAAAGGAGTAGTACACACAGTTAATTATTCCGTATTTAAATTTTTTTGTTAAAAAATAAAGTTATAAAGCATATGTATAGGCAGTGTGTGTTATAAAAGCTATTTAGTTAGTCACTTTTAAATTACACATATTAACTTTCTTTAAAACTAACCTACACTTGCTAAATTTTAATATCTTATTCTAAACTTCTATTTTTGCTTTTCTATAACTGTAATTTGGATTTTAAAGCTAAGGATTTAATTTTAAATATTAGGGTTATAATTACTAAGCTAGCAATTAGATTATTTTAATGTCAGTTTATAAATAATTTGAATGAGTGTGTGTGTACATTGCATGTATAAACTACATTTTCATTTATTAAATATTGAGGGAAAAAGAAGGAAATCTGTTATATTATTTTTTTTTTCTTACTCAACAATTTTTTTTGTATTATAAGGGTTGTTTTTCTGTTGAAAAACTTAGAGATGATGTGAGAAGTCTAATTTTAAAAATGTCTCATCTTAAGATTAATAGAAAGAAGCTCAAATTTGAGATGTTACATAGGTGTAAAAAAGGATTAAGACTGTTTTTTTTCCTTCAAAACAAAAGTTTGTCTGGAAACCAGGTGTGTGCTTTTTTTTAATGTTCCTAAAAAAGATTGCACTCTCCAGCTAAAAACAAATTGGTCAAAAACAAAAATTGGATATAAAAGCAGTCTGGAAAAACAGTTGATGTTGTTATAGAGACTTTTAAAAATACTGAAACTAAGGCAGACAAACATATTAATTCTGCTAGATAACCTATGTTTGTAAATCATTTTTTTTAATATCAAATTTTTGAATTTTGAAGATATAAGAATGGCGGGATAAGAAAATTAATATATGTCTTGTCTGTTGACCAGACCACCTTGGAACCAGCTTATCATAAAGGAAAGAAAAGATGTCTTGTCTGAAAAATAATATTCTACACCTTTCAACTGACAGAGAGAAATAAAATGTTTTTAAATAGACAGAAGAAAACATTCACCTGCATTTGGAGGTGATCAGAAAAAAGAGTAATCTACTGATAAATATTAAATCATCAAGTCCAATTAATTGTTCCAGTAACTGAGTTTAAACCCAAGAAAAATTATAAATGTGAAAACAACTGCTGTACTTCATCCACTAAAAGAATCATGCTTGACAGGAAGAGAAGAAAAGTTGATATAATGATTTCTCAATTGTCCACTAAAGCAAATAACCTCAATAGAATCATCATCATCAAATAATTATACACCTCAAGAAAGAGATTGTTCCAAAGAAAAATGGAAATGGTAGCTGCAAAATATAGACATTAAACAAGATAAATTTGACTCATTGGAAGTCACTACAAAGAACTGGTAATATAAATTTTTTTATATATTTTCTTTATAATATCAGAGACTTAGTAAAATTTTGGCAACAGAGTGGTATATTTTTGTTTAAAGAACTTTTAAAACAACCAAGATCAATTGAAACCAAGAATTTCTTAATAACGATAAACATAGCCTTCTTTAATGATTTTATATGTACTAAAATTATGATTGTTATTAACTTAAAGTTATGAAATGTTATTAATATGTAACATGTTTTTTTTGTTATTGTTATTTTGTTTTAAATAATATTTTTGTTATTATGGGGATAAAACATGCACATACATAATAATATAATACTTGTTGCATATATGTAATTGTGTGTGAATGTAAAACAATAAGCCATATTAGGAATATTAGAGTATTGTGTTTTAAGTTAAAGTATAACATTTCAGAGGATAGAAGGAAAGGGAGAAAAATCATTTAAAACTTGTTTCTAAAACTGGCTCTTCCAATTTTACTAACATTTATTTTTGTCATTCTACTTTATATGTTAGATTTATAAAGGTATGTGTGTGAAAGAGAAAAGAAAGAGAAAAAGAAAAAAGAGTGTTCTTTTTTTTGAGACATTTTCTCGTGGAATGAAAATCATGGTCAATGTGACATCCAATTTGAAATACATTTATGAGAAAGGGGGAAGAATTTAAAATTAATTTTATGATTTTAAAACAGTTGATTATGATTATTGTTATTGTTAATATAAATTTTCATGTAGATATAGAAATTTTTATGTATATGTTAGAAATGCAGCAATAAATATTAGTTTATTTTATTAAACGAGACATATCTATTTCATTAAGAGTAGTCTTTATTAAGTGTGATCATTCATCATCAAGGTGAATATTAGCTATTTAAGTTGTAATTAGATATACGAAAATGAAGCAATAATTATGAATTTCTTTATAAAAATTAGGTTAATGATTAGGCTTAGTCCTAAAGCTGTGGTTAACCATTATCATTATCATCATCATCATCATCACGTTTTAATTAATGAGCTGTTTAAATGCTTAAAGGCCATAAATAAATATTGATTTCTTCTTATTATTGTTATAATAACCACCATTGCATCATCTATTTCATGCAAAGATGAGTGAATTGCCATCCTAAATTAATAATAATAATCTGAGCTAGTAAAACTTGTAAAGAAAACTATTGAAACACATTTATTATGTAAGATCTAGGAGATGATTATTGTCTGATAAATTTTATATACTCCAATTTAGTTTAAAGATGTTTTATATTTCCCAAAATATTAATGCATACAGTGATACTGTGATATGGGTCTAAAATCAAAAATCCTCCACTTTATTGAAAATAAAGTACCAAAAATGGATTCAAACCCGGAACATGTGAAAAAGTTATAAATATAATTTTGTCTAGGTCCAGCTAACCTAGTGGCGCCCTGATAGACCATATTTCTTTGGTGTTCATGTAGATATGCACTTGAGATCCAACCAAGATATAAGAGTGAGTAAAATCTACAGTTGGATAAATTGAGAGATATTTCATTGAGTTAAGAGTGTACTCATTCACTTGATTTCCATATATTTGAGTTATAGTAGTTTGTTCTGAATAATAATTGCTTATAGTTTGATCTACTTGTTTATTGATGATACAATGCCTGACAAACTAGGATTTGAAAAGAAATAGGCGAGACACCTTAAATGACTAGTCTCCAGGCATTATTGTTTATAATTATTGATACTGTGATATCTTTAATTTCTAATTATACAAATATGTTTTTTATTTATTCCTACTCATCATTTTAATATTTATTTATGGTTATAGCTACTATCCAGGAATTTGTTTCATTTAATCCAATGTTATTTTAAATATATTTGATCTTATACATTAAAGACTATTCAAATATGGTAATATTTATATGTTGAATCATTTCTACCTTTATTTATTATATTTAAATCTGAATCATTTCTTAGTTAATATATATATATATATATATATATATATATATATATATTGTGCCCAATGTGGCGCCCAATGTAGGGCTTCAATATAAACACCCACATACCCTGAGTACTGAAGTCTGTTTATATGTATTTTTTAAAAAAAAGTTATAAGAGATATAGCTTTTCTTTTTTCCATGTTTGATATGTTTAAAATAATGTGTTCAAAGTGTAAAATTCACTGTTTAAAGTTAAAACCTATATACTACAACCATAGTACAAATGTATTTTTTCTTCAATGTCATATATAAAGTTTTTTGTTCTTGAGACATATATGAAAATGTATTAATAATTCATAAATCATTGATCACTCTGTCTTAGCTGGCGCCCTTATAAAAAAAATTTTGCAAACCAGTAGTGAGTCAAATGCAAAAATATTGTAAGTGGAGGGTTCGAACTCAGAAAAAATTATTGAGAGCAAATTTTTTTTTTGATTTAATACTATGATGTATCAATTTTAAACATGTAATAACCAGACTATGAGTTTTCTTTTAGATGCATGAGTGCGACCAAGAGAAATTGAAAGAAATGGCTAGATTAGTATAAAATATTAAATAAACATTTTTTTTCCCAGCAAGCAAAAGCTCAATTTTCAGCTAAACTATAGTTGGACAGATATATAGAAAGTGTGGGAGCAGTGAGTGGTTATGCAGGAGATGATTTTTTTTTAAAAAAAGAAGAAACCTATGTCTAGAAATTTTTTTTTGTTAATTGAGTATATAATGTTTGTGTTTATTTTAAAAGCAAAGTGAAAGAATTTAGCACGTGTATAAAGTTTTTTTTTTCTGTCTTTTCCAATAGTATGTAGTATTGTGTAGTGTATATAGAAGTGTATGTGTGTGTAAACTTTATGTATTTGTATATGTAGCACTGCATATATATGTACATAGGTGTATATATGTGATATGTAGGTACAGATGGGTTTGAAAATTTTATATGTATTGCATTGCTATATATTTTCTTGGAAACCCATATGTGTGAAGAAATTGTGTTGCATGTGAAGCATATAATTTTTTTTTTATTATATAGATGTGAAAAAAAAATGTTTTTTTTTCTGGATTAAACAGTTGAACAAATATTCACATCTCCAAATGATATTTCATATATAGTTTTATATAATAAGATTGTATATTGAATTTTGAAAATTTTCGTTATTCTTTTGGTCATCACTTGAAAACTCCTAGTCAAGGCATTTTTTTTGTTTTTTTTGTTTCATTGTATGTCTGGAGAAATGAAGTAGTGAATTTTAGCTTAAGATTGTGCTTCATGTTTCTACCTACTAACCCATATTCAAACCCATATATCCCATCCTGCTCCTTTTTGTAGTGTATATATTTTTATGTATATGTTTGAGATGCGGGCCTAAATAATAAAATTTAATGTTTCAATAACATGTTTTAAAATTATTATTAATTCTTTTTATTAATTATTAGTCTTCTTTTTTATTAAATTATTATAGATGCGGCTCAAATATATACATAGGAGCAAAACTTAATAACAAAATATTTTATGTTTTAAATATTTCTTATATGTCATTTTTAGCTTTTTCTTTTTAAATTGCTTGTTTTTCTATTCAACTATATTTTTTTTTACAAAATCCAATATGGAAGATGCAAGTGTTGTTAACTGTCTAAAAATAATAAGGGGTTGGAAGCACTATTGTTTTAATCTAGGGAAGGTTTTTTTAATTAAAGTTTTACTTAAAATAAATGGGATTAAGTAGATTAAAGATTTACTTGTGTTAAAACATGTTGTCAAATCTATTTCTAATCTGGAAATAGATTTGAATTTATTTGTGGACGTTATCTTTCAATTGCATCTTCAAAAAAAAACAACTGATAAAAGAAAAGGTATAAAATGACTGAATTTTGAATCACAGAGGATATTAGCTACTTTTAGAGAGAAGTATTATAAACATATTTCATTTTGCTTGAAACTTAAAAATGATGTAGCAGTAAATCCACCACTCTTCTTGACCCTATGGGTCATCATCTGCCACTACCATAATATCCTTCTGCCATGGAATGAAGAAAGGTCTAAAAAGAACTTTAAAATGCTAATAGAAGTTGCCTGCCACCAAAGGACTTGCATTTCAATTGCCATGCACATGCCATACTTTAAAATGGACTTTTAAAATTGAAAGGTAAATTTCCAAGCCATCACCCCAAACTAAATCTAGCCTAATTTATCTATCAAAATTTCCTCTAATATGTGATTTAACTTTATTTTGTTTTAATATGTCATTTGCTCTTAAGTAAATGATTTCTATATATTTAATTTTCTCTCATATGCTGTAACTTTCTTTGGTGTGGTAATTTATTTATTATTTGATTTTATAATATTAATTAATTATATATATATATATATATATATATATATATATATATATATATATATATATATATATATATATATATATATATATATATATATATATATATATATATGTTTTTCTAATTAATTTGCCAATCTTAAACAATCTGAAGAGTTGAATTTCTAAAATCTTTTTTCTGTCATTTTTCTTCTAAACCTTCATACAAAGGTTATTAATGTCCCCTTAAAATATACATATATAACGTATTGTTAATTAATACGTTCGCCAGATTATTTTATGAATCAACATTTTAAGTTCGTTTTTAATATAAAAATTGATTTGTTTAACTCTGAAAATCCAGAACTCAAGCTAATTAATGCTCTGAAACATTTATTTTATAATTATTTATTAAATTCTGAAAGGGTGACTTATAATTTGTTTCCTATATAACTGCTAATCTTACTTCATTTTTCATACTCTTAAAATTTCAAATCTTGTATTTAAATATTTCAGTTATTATAAAAATCATGAAGGTGGAATTGAATTGTTTTAACTAGTGGGAAAGGGAAGGGGGTGAATCTTAATGTCTCTTTTACTTAATCAAATCTTAACATATATTTTATTAATTTGAAATCTAAATCTTAATGTTTCTTTTGCTATATAAAATCTTCACGTATATTTTATTAAGTGAAATATTCTCTCTCTATATATATTATAATTGCATGGCATATTATAGTATTCAAACAATGGTCATTTATTTTAAAGCTGTAAAATCTTATTCAATGTCATTAGAGACATTCATTTGTACTGCGTTCTTGACATTTAGCATAT
The DNA here is from genome assembly GCA_028023455.1 of Epiperipatus broadwayi. Taxonomy (NCBI): domain Eukaryota; kingdom Metazoa; phylum Onychophora; class Udeonychophora; order Euonychophora; family Peripatidae; genus Epiperipatus; species Epiperipatus broadwayi. Next base: position 2,190,936 of record JAQFVV010000133.1, on the reverse strand, counting down.
CTTCATATATATATACTACATGCTTCTAGTCTTTTAATCTAAGGGTTATGACAAGATCGAACCCATAGATTTCTTTTCATATCTTGTTCCATAGATAGTTGAGCTATCTGGAACCACATTTATTTTGTACAAAGTGCCTCTGGCAGTGCATATTCACTTTGTATAGATAAAAGGCCTTTCATGTCGGTTATAGCAGCAAAAGTCTGGGCGACACCATGCCTATCTACTTTTCTCTAAGCACTACCCAAGAAGGTGGTGTGAGATTTCATTTTTTTATCCAGAAGCGCGACCTTTTTCTCTTAGTTATTTTAGGCTATTGTGTTAGTACCGCAAACTTATTTGCATTAGTATTTCTTTTGCTTCATGACCCAGTTGTAGTGGTCTAATATTAAAATTATACTTTGCTTAAAAGATATATATAAATGCCAATTACTTCTATTTTATTAATTAAGTTTATTTCAATCATATGCAATCTCACTGTCGTAATTTATATATCTATATTTAAGAGTATCTATATGCCTTGGGGAAAATAAAGTGTTCATCTTACTATCATTAAAATAATTTTTCATTAAATATTTTGTCATTTAATCAAATGTCATTTTCAAATATATTTTTCAAATGTATCTTATTTATTTTCACGACCTCAATGGCATGAAAATAGTTTATATCATATGTATAATGAATTTCAGAACGCTCCTAGAAAAATATATGTTAGTCACCATGTTTCTGAACCATCAATCAAAGCGTTAATGGCAGTATTATCATAATTCTTTCTAATATTCGATTGGCATTTTAATGTTAGAACCACCAAAGATGTGTGTTTATTTGTAATATATATTTAGCTAATAAAGAGCATATGAGAAATAATAGCGTGAATGACACTATGTAATTATCTACCACTTGTTCATTCACGCACACACTAATGGATATAATAATTTGTCAGTATATTAAATATATTTTATTGTCTAACTTATTTGAGTAGTTCGAATTCCTTCTTTTCTCCACTTCCAAATGTACAGCCTAGTTGATATATATGTTAGTTTAGTTATAGTCAATAGATGTCTCATTGTCTTCTCCACTCTCCTAGTCAGCCGGATTTAAAATTAATTCTCATGTGCCATAACTATTGTGTTATTCATTAGGTGTTAGATCTGGGGTTTACAGAAAGGGTTCGAATCCAGGCTGGTCCCTGACCTAAATCTTGGGCTTGACTGGGTTTGAAGTACATTTTGTGAGTTCCAGCTCATGTTAGATGGATAAACATATTTTGACCGGCACATAGGATTTATTTTCTTTCTTGAGCTTGTATTAATAAGCAAGTAGTTATATAAATCAAATAATAAATACATGTAAATAAATGACCATACCAAAGTTAAGAGCATATGAGAGAGAATTAAATTTATATAAATTATTTAAGAGCAAATTACATGTTATTTATATAAAATAAAAAAACATATTAATTTAAAAGACAAAAAATTGAACAATATGTTAGAATCTTGATAGCAGGATTTGAGATTAGTGAGGCTAGACTCAAGTTACCTTGCAATTTTAAGAGTCTGATTTAAAATATGGCACATGCACAGCAATTGAAATGCAAGTACTTCGGTGGCAGGCAACATCTAATAGCATTCTAAAGTTCTTTTTAGACCTTTCTTCATTTCATGGCAGCAGGATATTATGGTAGTGGCAGATGGTGACCAATAGGGTCGAGAAGAGTGGTGGATTTACTGCTACATCATTTTTAAGTTTCAAGCAAAATGATATATGTTTATAATACCTCTCTCTAAAAGTAGCTAATCTCCTCTGTGATTCAAAATTCAGTCATTTTATACCTTTTCTTTTATCAGTTGTTCTTTTTTTTGAAGATGCAATTGTAAGATAACTTCCAAAAATAAATTCAAATCTATTTCCAGATTAGAAATAGATTTGACAACATGTTTTTACACAAGTAAATCTTTAATCTACTTAATCCCATTTATTTTAAGTAAATCTTTAATTAAAAAATACCTTCCCCAGATTAAAACAATAGTGCTTCCAACCCCTAATTATTTTTAGACAATTAACAACACTTGTGTCTTCCATAATGGATTTTGTAAAAAAATATATATAGTTTAATAGAAAAACAAGCAATTTAAAAAGAAAAAGCTAAAAATGACATATAAGAAATATTTAAAACATCAATATTTTGTTAGTAAGTTTTGCTCATATGTATATATTTGAGCCGCATCTATAATACTTTAATAAAAAAGAACTAATAATTAATAAAAAGAATTAATAATAATTTTAAAACATGTTATTGAAACTTTAAATTTTATAATTTAGGCACGCATCTTAAACATATACATAAAAATATATACATGACAAAAAAGAGAGGGATGGGATATAGAGGTTTGAATATGGGTTAGTAGGTAGAAACATGAAGCACAATCTTAACCCAAGATTTACTGTTTCAAATATATATATATATATATATATATATATATATATATATATATATATATATATATATATATATATATATATATATATATATATATATATATATATATATTTTCTGAAGTAATAGTACAAAGCTCCAGTTCAACCATCCAAAATTTAATAAGATTTCAGCTTTGATCTGAATATGTAATCTGGTTCTTTACATATATAATCTGCATAGAGAGCCTATTGTAGTTTGTTAACTATGATTAAATGACTTTTTATTAAGTGGGATGGTGATAAATAATCATTCTTGCACAGACTTAACCATCACAAACCTAATAGGTAGGGCATAGTAAAAGTAATGTATAATTAGACAGTAGATTATAAAAATTGTAATCATTATCATCAACCATTATCAATCCACTACAAGATGATTGTCTCTCCAAGTTCAATCGATCTTCTTCTACATTTAGCTTCTTTTCTCCACATCACCCCTACACACTTTATTTCATCCACATCCATCTCACATGTAGTCTCTTTCTGGGTCTTTTACAATCTCTTGGAATCCAATTTAAAATTTCAATTGTCCATCTATTATCATCTCTTCTAGCAATATGTCCGTCCCAACTCCACTTCAGTCTTTTAATTTTTTCAATGAGGTCAGTACGACCTGTTTGATCTCTTACCCATATATTGCATTTTTGATCTCTTCTTGTTACTCTCAACATGTATCTTTCCATGCTTCTTTGAGTGGTCTGAAGTCTATGTATTGCTCTTCTATTAAGTGTCCAAGTGTCAGATCCATATGTAAGAACTGGCAAAACATATTTATTAAAAACCTTCCTTTTCAAGCACATAGGCATATTTCCTTTTAGGATCAAGTTATTTCTACCAAAAGCACTTCAACCAAGTTTAATTCTATGATTAATTTCATCTGTTATATTTCCATCTGTATTAATAATCTGACCAAGGTATTTGTAACTGTTAACTTCTTTTAACTCATCATAATCAATCTTTATTTTCATATTTTGATAAAAATCTATTAATCATTACTTTAGTCTTTTTAACATTTAACTTTAGTACTACTTTCCTACTTTCATCTCATAACTCCTGCAACATTTCCTGTAGCTCTAAAGCATTACTTGCAAAAAAAAACAACTACAACATCTGCTAAATCTAAATGACTTAAATAATCACCATTTACTTTCACTCCTTTAGCTTCCCATTTTAATCCCCAAAATACTTTTTGCAGCACTGTTGTAAAAAGTTTTGGAGATATGGAGTCATTCTGTCTTATACCCTTTTCTGTGTTGATTTTCCTACTATCATTATGTAATCTAATTGTTGCTGTTGCAGTTTTATAAATATTCTTTAAAATATGACAATATCCTGGATCTACACCTTGATGACCCAATGCTTTAGTCACTGAAGAAATGTTTATAGAATGAAATCCCTATCCATAATCTACAAATTCTAAGCATAATGACAACTCATATTCATTTGTCCTTTCTATAACTTCTCTCAATATCTGGATATGATCTACTGTACTAAAATCACTTTTAAATCCAGCTTGTTCTCTTGGTTGGTGGAAATCCAGTGTTTTCTGTAGACGAGTTGTAATTATCTTAGTAAAAAGTTTGTACAAAGTGATAAAAGACTGCTAGATCTGTAATTTCTAATATCTTTTTTATCACCTTTTTTAAATATTAATATTAATACTGCATTTTTCCAATCATCTGGAACATTTTTATCATTTAGACATTTGGTATATAACTTTGCTAAAAAAATATTTCTTCACCTGCTTCTTTTAATATATCAATTATAATTCCATCACTACATGGAGCTTTTCCCTTTTTCATAAATTTAATTGCTTGTCTCACTTGCTCATTCAATATTCTTGGCAATTCAGAAGATATAATAGGTATAGGAGGCACTTGTTCTTTACTACTATACAATTCTTGATAGAAGTCTTCTACACATTTTATGATGCCATCTCTTTTTTTAGTAATAATGCCATTTTTTTCTTATTGCAGATATAAATTTTTTACCAATACCAAAATCTCATTTTACACCCTTTAGATTTTTATTCTCTTCTACAGCTTTCCCTGCTAGTTCACAATTATAGTTTCTTATTATAACAATCAAGGTGAAAATAAGTCTCTTACCATATCTGCACTACAAGGGCGCCATCTAGGCATTTGAACCTAGAAAATTTATATAGTAGGCAGATACATAAGTTTGAAAAAAAAATATTTTATATATTTTGATTCCGACTGCTAGCCCATTGTCACTAGCTCAGTGGAACAGTCATCATCATCAACCATTATCAATCCACTGCACGATGAAGGTCTCTCCAAGTTTAATCCATCTTCTCTGATCTTTAGCTTCTCTTCTCCACAACACCCCTGCACATTTTCTTATTTCATCCATCCATCTCACATGTGGTCTCTTTCTGCGTCTTTTACAATCTCTTGGAATCCAGTTTAAAATTTCAATTGTCCATCTATTATCATCTCTTCTAGCAATATGTCCAGCCCAACTCCATTTCAATCTTTTAATTTTTTCAATAAGCTCAGTAACACCTGTTTGTTGTCTTACCCATACATTGCATTTTCGATCTCTTCTTGTTACTCCCAACATACATCTCTCCATACTCCTTTGAGTGGTCTGAAGTCTCTGTATTGCTTTTCTATTAAGTGTCCAAGTCTCAGATCCATAAGTAAGAACTGGTAAAACACATTTGTTAAAAACCATCCTTTTCAAACACATAGGCATATTTCCTTTTAGTATTGAAATGATAACTTTCCAAGCCCCTATCGTTTCACCATCAAACCTAATGACGCTCTCATCTGTGCTGAGTTCAAACCTATTTAAATGTTAATAAATATAAAATTAGTTCATGTCTGTCTAAACAGCATTATATATTTATGTGCGAACCAACGCTACAATTAGATAGGATTAGTAAAATTATAGCGTACTAAAGTTATTCAATATTTCTAAAAATGTTTATTATATTATTTAAGTTAAGAGTAAATTATTAATTGTGTTGTTTAATATTGTAATTTCGTATGTGGATATATAATCTGTGCTATATAGAAGAAAGACATGATTTAAAATATGTAAAAGCCATTATCTAAAAATAATATTGAATATGTTTAAAAATTGTTAAAAGATTTCTTGTTTTAAATATATTTCAGGGAAAAGTTTCTCGAAAATTTATTTAAAAGCTATATCAAAATATGTTTGTAAATTATTTTTAATAAATATGCTAAAAAGTTTTCATTTTAAAAAAAATGTTAAAAGGTTGTTTTTAAATAGAAAGAGTTTCTATTATATGTAAGATTAAAAATAAAAGCTGGTCAAGTAATTAAAAGATTTTTGATTGTAAACAAGTGTCATAAACGACCACACCTGGAATTCGTAAAAAGTAAAATTAGTTCAAAATTTACTAATTAAAATCCCCTTAGATAAGATTAAGTTATTTTAAAATCTAAATTGGACAATTGTTTGAAACGAAAAATCTTAATTATAATAATAGCTTATGGAATGTTTCTAACATAAGTTATCTAAGATCTGGATTATAAATTGAAAAATATTTAATTAAATTCCTGAGTTTAGTGAGTCTTGAGGTGAGAGATTCCGATAAGGAAAACATATAAATACTCTGTATTTTTTAACAAGGGATAGACAGCCATATTGTTAGTGAGAATTGCAGCCAGTCTTCACAATTGTTAATGCTTAACATGTCCGGCTAAAACCGGGCATCTTGTTGCTATTACTCCGTGGGAGAACGGGGTTTCTCTCATTGAAAAGCCTAAACCACCATCATGCCGATAGAAGAGACGAGCCTAACATAATGGGAAAGATGATGCGGCTCAGTCAAACTAAACCAAACCAACAGCCAATAACTTGCAGTCCAGATAAAATACCGGTACCGTTTTATTTTTCAAACTGCAGAGCTCTGTGTAATTCTGTGTAATTCTTTGTGTAAATAATATCTATCTAAGTTAGCTAACTTTCTTTTAAAATAATGATAAAGCTAAATGTAACCAAAACTTAAATCTATTTAATTAATATTTTAAATATGTCAATTGCTATCCAAAATTTCATGTTGTTAAAGTTTAAATAATCTGAGTAATTTATATTTTCCTTTCATTTAAATAATTTATAAGTGTCTAATTTAAAGTTATATCACTATGGTTGTGTCTATATTTCTTTGCTTATTTTAAATGCTTATTATATTTTATATGCCAATATTTCGAAACAATAGGCACTTATTTTCATGTTTTAAGAAAATATTTGAAAATCTTTGCGTAATTTATTTATAGCGTCAACTTTCTGCGCTGTTTCGAAATCCTATTTTTTTATTATTTAAATGATTTATTATGTGAAATGTGGCTCTGTTAATCAACCTTTTAAAAAAAACTTAACTTGATAAGTTTATTTAAGAATTAAATTTAGCCTTGATCGTATTTATAAGTATATTTGACATTTAAATTCTTAAGTCCATAGAAATATACTTTCCCTCCTTAAATATTTATTATCTATAAGTAACTGAATAGATCGTGCATGTCAAAGTACAGATGTAATAATATTCCCTTTTGTAGCATAGACATTTATTACCAGGCTACACAAGAATTGGTCCCAATTTGATAGAGCTAATATGCTATTAACTTGTATTTCATAGTATGAAATATACTATTCTTTGCTTGGCGGATGTGATATTATTTTATAAAAATATTCTCGTTTTGCTGCTATACGTAATATACATATCTTAAGATAGAGCCACGGCATTGCCAGCACATCTTCTCTTATAGGGTAGAGCAGTAGAAAAGCCTGAGCCAAGACCAGGTTAGCACATAAGTCCCCCGCCATTCCTGAACACGATGTTCCTTTTCACGCAGCATTGCGATCGGTTACAGGGTACCGGCATTTGTCGCAAGAACCCTGAAGTTATTTCATCCATCCACAGAGCTACTTTTCTTATTACTGTTTACCTGTGCCATAGCGCATTGGTAAAATCTTATTTCAGCCAACTCTCCCACCTTTATACAACGCTTTCAGCATTCTGAAATTTTCTCTCGAAAGCCATGTTTGATCGATCATTACTTGAGCTGGTTTATGCGCTCATTATTAAATTATATTGTATATTTTAGTAAAGAAATTCATGATCAAAGTTCGATATAATTATTTATATAACAGCCACCAATGTAATAGGATTTGGCTTATCGAGATTTATAGACATAACGTAGTGATTAATTATGTATCAATTGTAAACAATTCATAAGATGGGCACATGTTAAACCCATTTATGAAAATTAAATGAAAGTATTTATATAAAGCTATTTTGAATTGTATAAAAATTATTTATATAAAGCTATTTTGAACTGTATATAAAAAGAGAATGTGTTCTCTTATTTATCAAATGTTTGGATACATTCTACGCTGAATGCTGTTGTAAATAAGTGATATATAGCTATGCCAATTGTAAATAAATATATAATTAATTTAATGTATTTCATTCTCTGTCTCGTTATTGATCTAATTCAATCCAATTCTAATAATCATTTATAGCCTATATATGTGAAAACTATGCATTAAGTTAAATTAAATTAGTGATATTTTTTTTTGTCAATTAAGAACCTTTCTTTTATTCATCAGAGTCTTATTGCTTCTCCGTGACCTATGTCGGCCATGTGGAAAGAGGTTTACTATGTGTAATTTCAAGGTGGTCATTCGTAGGGTCTTGAGTCTTGGAATCCTGGCTTACGAGTTGAAGTGTGGTTGGACTTGAGATGTCACAGTCCTAGTCTGGTCAGCTTCAGTCTCTTTTGCTTAGATTCTGAATTCTGTTATGGGAATGTACAAACTTGACTGTTACATAGTATTTTTTTTTTCACTGGGTTTGGACGCCCAAGTCGTGGGGCTTGCAACTCATTTCCATCCCTGAAGAGATTATGGAGTATATATATAATTCTTTTGGTCAAAATTAATGATTTTGAGTCCAAGTTTTTTTAAATAATGTATATATGTAAGATTTTTTTTTTCACCGGGTTTGGACGCCCATCGTGTGACTATTTGATATTCCCACATCCTGCAATACCCTGTAGAGCTTTAATATGTACATATAATGTTTTTTTTGCCTTCCATTTTAAATAATAATGAATAATATATATGTAGTATTTTTTACCCCGGGTTTGTACATTCCAAAATCATGGGGCATGTAACTTATTTCCACCCCTGAGGAGATTGAGTATAGAGATCAAATTCTTTTGTTTAAAATAAATGATTTTGAATTAATTTTTTTTTTCGTTTTCCAAAATAATGTATATGTATAGATTTTTTTTCCTGAGTTTGAACGTCGATTAATTCCATACTCTGAATAGATTATTATTTTATTATATAAAAATTATTTATATAGATGCATAGTAGAATTTTTAAGGGGATTTATAATATATGTTGTGTAAACTTTCTTGCTCACTGTGACTGGCGCCCGAGGATGATTTGGAATAAATGTCAAATCGTTCTCACATAAATTTTGTCATCAGGAGTAAAGAGAGAAAAGGGGGGTCTATTATTCGTTTTATGTTTTATGAATTAGATTGAATGAAAAAGAGAAGAAAATAAATGTAAGGTCAAATCAAATCTTAAAGGTTCGAAACTGGCACAGACGTGTAAATTAAATTATAACCATGAACCGTGGAGAATTTATAAAAGAAAAACAGCTGCAAGAGGACAAGGGTGAGTTGCATTTTATAATTTTTTTGTTATATATATGTTAAATTTATTTTACTGTTAGTTAAATGTTGGGTGGGCATCAAGTGAATGTATAGTGAGAAGTTAGGTGTATTAATAGAGTTAGGCATAGGTGTTGAGATGAGTAGGAGACAGATCATTTTCTTTGTGGAGTGCAGCAATTAGCCGAGTTAGTAAAGTAAACAAAAGACAAGAAACTTTAGCAAAAACAAATTGAGCCAGTAAAAAGAGAATTTTTTTTTGTTAGAATATTAAAATGGATAATAGTATGGAAAAAGAAAGGGAAGTAGTGAGCAAAAGGGAAAAAGGAAAAACAGCAAAAGAAGGGGGTATTATATTAAGACCGATAGAAGAAATTAAGAAAGAGTGCTGGAATATGAACTCATTGATGGAGTCACTAGTGAAGCAACTTAGACAGGATGCAGATGAGAGAGTTAGGAAAAATAAACAGGATGCAGAAGAGAGGGATCATAGAAATAATCTAGAAATGGTATGACGTTTTTAAAAGAGAGATAGGAAAAATAGACAGGATGCAGAAGAGAGAGATTATAGAAATAATCTAAAAATGGAACAACATTTTGAAGATTTGGGCAGGCGATGTGAGGAAAGAACAGCACAAAAAAGAAAAGACTTAGAAGAAAAACTGTGTAAAATCCTGCAGGGATGCCAGCTAAAAAGTGAGGAGATTCCAGTAAAACTCACAGAGAATACAGAAAAAACACAGGACGAAAATGGCAAGGAAATGCAGAATACTGTAGATAATGAGATAGAAGAGTTAGTGTCAGATCAGGGAGAAGAAGTGAAGTCTGATGGCACAATGCTAGAAGAAGAAAAGTTTAAAATTGATATAATAGTAAAAGAAGAGCTAAAACCAGTGGAAAAAGAAAAGTTTAGGAAAACTGAGCTGGACAAAATGAGCAAGCCAGAGATTAATGAAGGGGATGATAAAAGTTGCCATTTCCTTTTGAAGAAGACCGAATTGGAAACGTGGGATAGCAAGGACATGCTGGAGAATATAGTAGAGACTGAGAATGAAGAATCTGAAGGTATGGATATTGAGGCGATAGTAGAAGATAGAAAGCAGGAGCTCCAGCAGGACAGAACAGAGTTGGATAGAGAGCTTTGGGGAATAGGTAGACTGTATGGGAAGTACGAATCGAAGTGTACCATAAAGAACAAGAAGAAAAGGAAAAGAAAGGATCCATACACAAGTAGGAAGAAAGCAATGCTAGGATGGACAGAGAGAAGGCAGGAGACAGCCGCAAAGGTTCGCCAGGGGAAGAACAGAGGGAGAGAGAAAGAATGGGTTCAAACCCTACTATTCGGGAATAACAGATCTGGAAAGCACCCAAAGTATTTCCCTAGCTATGAAGGAGTCGACTTAAATAGATCGGATAAGGAAGTTCCATACAGTGGAAGTGAGTTTCCACACAGTCTAAAAATGCATCCGGCACACCCGCCTGTGAGATGGGAAGATGAGTATGAGGGATATGGATGGACATCAGATGAAGAGGATGACATCATATTCGGGTGCTGTTTTAAGTTAGATAAAGAGGAGTTACTTAATGTACCACCAGATCCTATTTAGATAAAAATATGTATATATTTGTTACGATCTACCTTTCCTTATCATTATATAGTTTATAAATTATTATTATATATATATAAAAAATTAACATCCCCATTGTATATTAATTGACATATATCCAGTAGGATATAAAAGTTTGTTTAATATAAATATTTGACAATATTCTATTTTGTTTGGTTAGCTTTTAAACTTTTAAGTTAGTCGTATTTTTTTTTTGTAATAATTGATTGTCTAATATGTATGAAATTCCTCGGTATAGAATGTAGCAGGCAATTGGGTTTATATGTTTTCATCTCTATGTGGTAGCTTACTTGATTTAATATTATGAGTAAAAAAAAAAAAAGCGTATCAAATTATTTAATAGCCAACTGTAAGTAAATTCCTTTTTTTTTGTTATTTCTTTTGTCCCAAGTATTCGGATATGAAACATTAACTTTCCAAGCCCCTATTGTTTTACCATCAAACCCAATGACACTCTCATCTGTGCTAAGTTCGAACCTATTTAAATGTTAATAAATATAAAATTAGTTCATGTCTGTCTAAACAGCATTATATATTTACGTGCGAACCAACGATACAATTAGATAGGATTAGTAAAATTATAGCGTACTATAGTTATTTAATATTTCTAAAAATGTTTATTATATTATTTAAGTTAAGTGTAAATTATTAATTGTGTTGTTTAATATTGTAATTTTGTATGTGGATATATAATCTGTGCTATATAGAAGAAAGACATGATTTAAAATATGTAAAAGCCATTATCTAAAAATAATATTGAATATGTTTAAAAATTGTTAAAAGATTTCTTGTTTTAAATATATTTCAGGGAAAAGTTTCTCGAAAATATATTTAAAAGCTATATCAAAATATGTTTCTAAATTATTTTTAATAAATATGTTAAAAATGTTTTCGTTTTAAAAAAATGTTAAAAGGTTGTTTTTAAATAGAAAGAGTTTCTATTATATGTAAGATTAAAAATAAAAGCTGGTCAAGTAATTAAAAGATTTTTGATTGTAAACAAGTGTCATTAACGACCACACCTGGAATTCGTAAAAAGTAAAATTAGTTCAAAATTTACTAATTAAAATCCCCTTAGATAAGATTAAGTTATTTTAAAATCTAAATTGGACAATTGTTTGCAATGAAAAATCTTAATTATAATAATAGCTTATGGAATGTTTCTAACATAAGTTATCTAAGATCTGGATTATAAATTAAAAAATATTTAATTAAATTCCTGAGTTTAGTGGGTCTTGAGGCGAGAGATTCTGATAAGGAAAACATATAAATACTCTGTATTTTTTAACAAGGGATAGACAGCCATATTGTTAGTGAGAATTGCAGCCAGTCTTCACAATTGTTAATGTTTAACATGTCCGGCTAAAAGCGGGCATCTTGTTGCTGTTACTCCGTGGGAGAACGGGGTTTCTCTCATCGAAATGTCTAAACAACCATCAAGCCGATAGAAGAGACGAGCCTAACATAATGGGAAAGATCATGCGGCCCAGTCAAACTAAACCAAACCAACAGCCAATAACTTGCAGTCCATATAAAATACTGGTACCGTATTATTTTTCAAACCGCAGAGCTCTGGTTAATTCTGTGTAATTGTTTGTGTAAATAATATCTATCTAAGTTAGCTAACTTTTTTTAAAATAATGATAAAGCTAACTGTAACCAAAACTTAAATCCATTTAATTAATATTTTAAATATGTCAATTGCTATCCAAAATTTCATGTTGTTAAAGTTTAAATAATCTGAGTAATTTATATTTTCCTTTCATTTAAAGTATTTTATAATTGTCTAATTTAAAGTTATATCACTACGGTTGTGTCTATATTTCTTTGCTTATTTTAAATGCTTATTATATTTTATATGCCAATATTTCGAAACAGTAGGCACTTATTTTCATGTTTTAAGAAGATATTTGATCTTCGTGTAATTTATTTATAGCGTCAACTTTCTGCGCTGTTTCAAAATCCTATTTTTTTATTATTTAAATGATTTATTATGTGAAATGTGGCTCTGTTAATCAACCTTTTAAAAAAAACTTAACTTGATAAGTTTATTTAAAAATTAAATTTAGCCTTGATCGTATTTATAAGTATATTTGACATTTAAATTCTTAAGTCCATAGAAATATACTTTCCCTCCTTAAATATTTATTATCTATAAGTAACTGAATAGATCGAGCATGTCAAATTACAGATGTAATAATATTCCCTTTTGTAGCATAGACATTTATTACCAGGCTACACAAGAGTTGGTCCCAATTTGATAGAGCTAATATGCTATTAACTCGTATTTCATAGTATGAAATATACTATTCTTTGCTTGGCGGATGTGATTTTATTTTATAAAAATATTCTCGTTTTGCTGCTATATGTAATATACGTATCTTAAGATGGAGCCACGGCATTGCCAGCACATCTTCTCTTATAGGGTAGAGCAGTAGTGGAGCCTGAGCCAAGGCCAGGTTAGCACGTAAGTCCCCCGCCATTCCTGAACATGATGTTCCTTTTCACGCAGCATTGCGATCGGTTACAGGGTACTGGCGTTTGTCGCAAGAAACCTGAAGTTATTTCATACATCCGCAGAGTGACTTTTCCTATTATTGTTTACCTGTGCCATAGCGCATTGGTAAAATCTTATTTTAGCCAACTCTTTCACCTTTATATAATGCTTTCAGCATTCTGAAATTTTCTCTCGAAAGCCATGTTCAATCGATCATTACTTGAGCTGGTTTATGCGCTCGTTATTAAATTATATTGTATATTTTAGTAAAGAAATTCATGATCAAAGTTTGATATAATTATTTATATAACAGCCACCAATGTAATAGGATTTGGCTTATCGAGATTTATAGACATAACGTAGTGATTAATTATGTATCAATTGTCAACAATTCATAAGATGGGCACATGTTAAACCCATTTATGAAAATTAAATGAAAGTATTTATATAAAGCTATTTTGAATTGTATAAAAATTATTTATATAAAGCTATTTTGAACTGTATATAAAAAGAGAATGTGTTCTCGTATTTATCAAATGTTTGTGTACATTCTACGCTGAATGCTGTTGTAAATAAGTGATATATAGCTATGCCAATTGTAAATAAATATATAATTAATTTAATGTATTTCATTCTCTGTCTCATTATTGATCTAATTCAATCCAATTCTTATTATCATTTATAGCCTATATATGTGAAAACTATGCATTAAGTTAAATTAAATTAGTGATATTTTAGTCAATTAAGAACCTTTCTTTTATTCATCAGAGTCTTATTGCTTCTCCATGACCTATGTCAGCCATGTGGAAAGAGGTATACTATGTGTAATTTCAAGGTGGTCATTCATAGGGTCTTGAGTCTTGGAATTCTGGCTTACGAGTTGAAGTGTGGTCGGACTCGAGATGTCACAGTCCTAGTCTGGTCAGCTTCAGTCTCTTTTGCAGAGCTCTGTGTGAAATTCAAAATAATCATTATTTCTTCAAAACAGGTTAGCTAACCATATTACTGAAACTTCTTTCTAAATTGTTTTCCAAATAATCTTTACATTCTATAAAATGAAATACTTTTGTAAATTTCTTTATTAATTCAATATTGTAAGCTCTTTCTATAAATGAAATACTTTTGCTAAATTTCTGTGTTAATTAATGTTTTGCTATATAATTTAATCACTGCAGTTATCTTTTAGCTTTTCTTTTGCTTATTTTTAATTATTATTAATTATGCCTATGTTTACGAGAAATGGCATGCATTTAATTATAGAATATATTCTTAAAGATATAAATTTAAAATCTCCATATTAATTATTTTATATAGCGTCATTTATCGTTTGGCTGTTTTTAGAAACCCAAATTCATATTTTGTCATTTAGTAAATTAATTAATATAAATATAAAATGTGGCTTTTCAACGCTTTAATTATTATGTTTACTAAGATTTAAACTAGCCTGGAGTGTAATCATAAGTATATTTTTTTAGTTAAGTATTACATAAGTCCCTTATTAAATATACTTTTTCCCCCCTTTTTAAAAAGTTTAAGTAGTTATAGATAACTAAAGAGATTGAACGGGCCAAAGTAAAGTTTGTATATATATATATATTCCCATCAAGTAGCATGCTCATTATTTCTCATGCTACAGGAAGAAATTGGCTCTTTTGATCTGATAAACTAGTGTTTCTTTAACTATATAATATTTAAGTTATAATATACTTCGAAGCTTGGCGGATGTGGAAATCGTATTAATATTTTTCTCATTGTGCTGTTTTTTTATATATATACAAGATGGAGCCATGGTAAGTCCAGCCCATCTTCTTCTCAGTCCATGGGTAGTGCAGTGAGCGAAGTCTGAGCTATGTGGCCAGATTAGCACGTAAGTCCTTCTTCTGAACCAAATAAAGGTTCCCTTTTGGCAGCATGACGACCGGTTCTTGGGTAAACCGTTGTTTATCATGAAAACCCTAAAACTAGTCTTCCATCCGCAGAGCAACTATATTGTTATATTTTACTTGTGCCTAGCGTATTAGTAAAATCGTTATAGCCAACTCTCCCTCCCTAATATGCAATCTTCAGCATTGAACCGAAGCATTCTTGAAAACCCATTCGATCTAAAGCTATCTGGGATGCTTTATAAGCCCATAGTTAATATATAAAATTATTATAGTCAGATGTATTATTAAGTTTCACTCCAGACTTGGTTTGATTTCACGAACAATAGCCACTTGAACTGATGATGAAAGGGCATAACTGATAAAAGTTAATATAGTGATTGGTTTTATAGTAGGGTATTTGTTTCCATTAAATAATATTGGCGCAATTAAATAATAGCCAACATATCAATTATTGTTTAAATGGCCTAGAGTAATGTTACTTTATAAATAAAATGCCTGCATGCATTTACCAACAACAATTGTCAATAAATATATTTTAATTCATCATATATTAGTTTCTGTCTCATTATTAGATCAATTCAATTCACTAATTGCCCATAGTTATTCATTAGTAAAACCCCTATTAACTAAATATATTCGATTTTAACTTTTGGAAAAGTGCTTTAGTATTTAAGTTTGTTTATACATATGTTTAAGTCCATGAGTCTTATTGTTTTCTCCGATTTCTAAGCGGGCCAGATTAAGAATTAATTCTCATGTGCCATCATTGCTACGTTTTCCATTAGGTGTTTGACCTGGGGCTTGGAGAGTGGGTTCGAATCCAGAGCTGGTCCCTGACAAAATCCTCAGGCTCGACTGGGTTTGAAGT
>JAQFVV010000133.1:2065521-2174399 GCA_028023455.1 Epiperipatus broadwayi | reverse complement strand
ATCTTTAAATCCGCAGAAGTACTTTCGGTTACTTTCAAACCTGCCTCAACTGCTATCAAATTCAAAAACTAAAAGCGGAAGCAAACGTCATCAATTCAAATTCCACGAATCTCGTATTTTAATGTTAGAAGCTTGTCGATTTATCAAATGTGTTTTATTCCTGTTTATAAAAATTGCCTCTTTAATTTTTCTTTTACTATGGTTTCTCTCTTCATGAAGAATTTTCACATTTTCAAAATTAAATTTAAATTTATGTTTACATGTTTTTTCATGATCAAAGAAAACTGAAGAAGATATTAAATCACCATTATTTTTATTTTTTACACGCTTATATAACAATTCGTGTTCCTTCAATCTTTTCTCAATGTTGCACCTAGATTCACCTATATATGATAGCATACAATCACAAAAAATTTGATATATGACATTACTTTTTGCTTGATAGGTATGACATCCTTAGAATTATTAACTAATTTGTTAATATTGTTTGGAACGTAGAATGAAACATTAAATACATTCTTATATAAATCCTTAAAAAATTTTACTTGTGGATTTGAAATAAATGGAATAGATATCCATTTTTTATTATTAATCTTCATTTCTTTTAAATTATAATTTTTTTTAAATTGACTTAAAGTATTGTTTATTTGTTCCATTTTATAACCAACATCAAGCAATTCCTTGGCAAATATCTCAATATTTTTCAATTTATCACTTTGGTAACGACATAATTTTTCATTTCGAAACAAAAAAGATTTAAAACTTGCCATCTTATGCATCATTGGTACTTTTGATTTAAAATTTATATATCCTCTTTTTTGCAATGGCTTAATTATTAGTTTATAATTTAATATACTGTTATCTCTTGTGATCATTAAATCTAAATAGTTAATCTTATAATCCTGTTCTTTTTCAATAGTCCATTTCAAGCCATTCAATTTATTTAATTCCTCTATAAGCAAATTTATACTATTAATGTTTCCACAGACAAAAACATCATCCACATATCTTTTGTAAATTTTAATATCTCCAAAAATACACATATTTAAAATATTACTCTCATATGTAGATAAAACGAAATTGCAAACTTGTGCAACTACAGGCAATCCCATAGGCCAACCTTTGGTCATTTTATAATATTGACCTTCAAAAGATGCAACAATGTTATCATTAAAAAATTTTAAAGAGTCAATGATAAATTTTATCATATATTTACAAATATTTTTATTTTTTAATGCATGTTCAATTATTTTTATGGAATTCATTCTATCAATAGATCCATACATTTCTGTAACATCCAATGAAGCAATAATATCATTTTCATCAATAATTAAATTTTTAATACTATTTACAAAGTCAAATGATGAAGCAATAGTATTTTCTCCAAATCCTAAAAAGTCTTGTAAAAGTTTACCAATATATTTAGAAGTCTGATATATAAAGGAACCACCAAAATCTATCATTACTCGCAAAGGATTACCTTCTTTATGTAATTTTATATTTGCAAAAATACGAGGACATATAGCACAAGAAGGATATATCATATAGTATACATTATTATTTAAAACTTTATTTTTAGCAATTTTTAAAATATTGTTAATAAATTTTATTCTTTGACCATCCATATTATAATCTTCAATCAAAAAGAAACCAAGTTTGTCCATTTGCATTTTAATTTTATTAATATATTGATATTTCGTCAACAAACACATACGTAAACCTTTGTCCTCTTTCAAACAAATCATATCATCAATCTTCAATTTACGTTTAAATTCCGATATAGCCAATTGCCATGATTTATCATAAGGTATTGTATCAAATCTATTGCAATTAATTTTCTTAATAATATCATCAGCAAAATTATCATTACCAGGAATCATTTCAAATGTATTTTGAACAGCTGCAATTAGTTCCAAATTATAATCTTTCCAAATACCACCAACGTATTTAGCTCCATGACTTAAAACGTATTTCTGAATTAAATGTATCCTATTATTTGATAAATTAACAAAGTTTAAATCCTTATAAGCGTGTGGATATACGCTTATTAAATAAAAAATCAACTTTTTTCTCAAATTTGTTATATAATTTACGTTCAATTACTTTAAATCCATTTTCACAAATAATTTTATATTCGTTCCAGGCATACCATTCATTTAAAATGATTAAATGTTCAATTGCTTTCAAATATTTACGAATATCAAAAAGTTCCTTTTTACAACTTTTAATAATATTATTTAAAATAATCAATTTTAATTTATCCAAACATTTTGGTATTAAATTTATACAGCTGTTCAATTTTATATTACAACAATTCGGGAATATCTGAAAAATTTTACAAACCTTGAAAAAACGAAGTTTGCACTTCAGCTTAATAATCTTTTTACATTGTCTCCGCCATTCCTTAACGATCCACCGTTTTCTAAAATTACTTGAATCCATTATGTTAAATATATGTAAAATAAATAAAAATATCCGTTAATTAAAAATAATATTGTAATTATAATTGAAATAATATTTTTAAACGGTTTATAAACAATTCAAACAATCTTTAAATCCGCAGAAGTACTTTCGGTTACTTTCAAACCTGCCTCAACTGCTATTAAATTCAAAAACTAAAAGCGGAAGCAAGCGTCATCAATTCAAATTCCACGAATCTCGTATTTTAATGTTAGAAGCTTGTCGATTTATCAAATGTGTTTTATTCCTGTTTATAAAAATTGCCTCTTTAATTTTTCTTTTACTATGGTTTCTCTCTTCATGAAGAATTTTCACATTTTCAAAATTAAATTTAAATTTATGTTTACATGTTTTTTCATGATCAAAGAAAACTGAAGAAGATATTAAATCACCATTATTTTTATTTTTTACACGCTTATATAACAATTCGTGTTCCTTCAATCTTTTCTCAATGTTGCACCTAGATTCACCTATATATGATAGCATACAATCACAAAAAATTTGATATATGACATTACTTTTTTGCTTGATAGGTATGACATCCTTAGAATTATTAACTAATTTGTTAATATTGTTTGGAACGTAGAATGAAACATTAAATACATTCTTATATAAATCCTTAAAAAATTTTACTTGTGGATTTGAAATAAATGGAATAGATATCCATTTTTTATTATTAATCTTCATTTCTTTTAAATTATAATTTTTTTTAAATTGACTTAAAGTATTGTTTATTTGTTCCATTTTATAACCAACATCAAGCAATTCCTTGGCAAATATCTCAATATTTTTCAATTTATCACTTTGGTAACGACATAATTTTTCATTTCGAAACAAAAAAGATTTAAAACTTGCCATCTTATGCATCATTGGTACTTTTGATTTAAAATTTATATATCCTCTTTTTTGCAATGGCTTAATTATTAGTTTATAATTTAATATACTGTTATCTCTTGTGATCATTAAATCTAAATAGTTAATCTTATAATCCTGTTCTTTTTCAATAGTCCATTTCAAGCCATTCAATTTATTTAATTCCTCTATAAGCAAATTTATACTATTAATGTTTCCACAGACAAAAACATCATCCACATGTCTTTTGTAAATTTTAATATCTCCAAAAATACACATATTTAAAATATTACTCTCATATGTAGATAAAACGAAATTGCAAACTTGTGCAACTACAGGCAATCCCATAGGCCAACCTTTGGTCATTTTATAATATTCACCTTCAAAAGATGCAACAATATTATCATTGACTCTTTAAAATTTTTTAATGATAACATTGTTGCATCTTTTGAAGGTCAATATTATAAAATGACCAAAGGTTGGCCTATGGGATTGCCTGTAGTTGCACAAGTTTGCAATTTCGTTTTATCTACATATGAGAGTAATATTTTAAATATTTGTATTTTTGGAGATATTAAAATTTACAAAAGATATGTGGATGATGTTTTTGTCTGTGGAAACATTAATAGTATAAATTTGCTTATAGAGGAATTAAATAAATTGAATGGCTTGAAATGGACTATTGAAAAAGAACAGGATTATAAGATTAACTATTTAGATTTAATGATCACAAGAGATAACAGTATATTAAATTATAAACTAATAATTAAGCCATTGCAAAAAAGAGGATATATAAATTTTAAATCAAAAGTACCAATGATGCATAAGATGGCAAGTTTTAAATCTTTTTTGTTTCGAAATGAAAAATTATGTCGTTTACCAAAGTGATAAATTGAAAAATATTGAGATATTTGCCAAGGAATTGCTTGATGTTGGTTATAAAATGGAACAAATAAACAATACTTTAAGTCAATTTAAAAAAAAATTATAATTTAAAAGAAATGAAGATTAATAATAAAAAATGGATATCTATTCCATTTATTTCAAATCCACAAGTAAAATTTTTTAAGGATTTATATAAGAATGTATTTAATGTTTCATTCTACGTTCCAAACAATATTAACAAATTAGTTAATAATTCTAAGGATGTCATACCTATCAAGCAAAAAAGTAATGTCATATATCAAATTTTTTGTGATTGTATGCTATCATATATAGGTGAATCTAGGTGCAACATTGAGAAAAGATTGAAGGAACACGAATTGTTATATAAGCGTGTAAAAAATAAAAATAATGGTGATTTAATATCTTCTTCAGTTTTCTTTGATCATGAAAAAACATGTAAACATAAATTTAAATTTAATTTTGAAAATGTGAAAATTCTTCATGAAGAGAGAAACCATAGTAAAAGAAAAATTAAAGAGGCAATTTTTATAAACAGGAATAAAACACATTTGATAAATCGACAAGCTTCTAACATTAAAATACGAGATTCGTGGAATTTGAATTGATGACGTTTGCTTCCGCTTTTAGTTTTTGAATTTAATAGCAGTTGAGGCAGGTTTGAAAGTAACCGAAAGTACTTCTGCGGATTTAAAGATTGTTTGAATTGTTTATAAACCGTTTAAAAATATTATTTCAATTATAATTACAATATTATTTTTAATTAACGGATATTTTTATTTATTTTACATATATTTAACATAATGGATTCAAGTAATTTTAGAAAACGGTGGATCGTTAAGGAATGGCGGAGACAATGTAAAAAGATTATTAAGCTGAAGTGCAAACTTCGTTTTTTCAAGGTTTGTAAAATTTTTCAGATATTCCCGAATTGTTGTAATATAAAATTGAACAGCTGTATAAATTTAATACCAAAATGTTTGGATAAATTAAAATTGATTATTTTAAATAATATTATTAAAAGTTCCTTTTTACAACTTTTTGATATTCGTAAATATTTGAAAGCAATTGAACATTTAATCATTTTAAATGAATGGTATGCCTGGAACGAATATAAAATTATTTGTGAAAATGGATTTAAAGTAATTGAACGTAAATTATATAACAAATTTGAGAAAAAAGTTGATTTTTTATTTAATAAGCGATATCCACACGCTTATAAGGATTTAAACTTTGTTAATTTATCAAATAATAGGATACATTTAATTCAGAAATACGTTTTAAGTCATGGAGCTAAATACGTTGGTGGTATTTGGAAAGATTATAATTTGGAACTAATTGCAGCTGTTCAAAATACATTTGAAATGATTCCTGGTAATGATAATTTTGCTGATGATATTATTAAGAAAATTAATTGCAATAGATTTGATACAATACCTTATGATAAATCATGGCAATTGGCTATATCGGAATTTAAACGTAAATTGAAGATTGATGATATGATTTGTTTGAAAGAGGACAAAGGTTTACGTATGTGTTTGTTGACGAAATATCAATATATTAATAAAATTAAAATGCAAATGGACAAACTTGGTTTTTTTTTTTTTTGATTGAAGATTATAATATGGATGGTCAAAGAATAAAATTTATTAACAATATTTTAAAAATTGCTAAAAATAAAGTTTTAAATAATAATGTATACTATATGATATATCCTTCTTGTGCTATATGTCCTCGTATTTTTGCAAATATAAAATTACATAAAGAAGGTAATCCTTTGCGAGTAATGATAGATTTTGGTGGTTCCTTTATATATCAGTCTTCTAAATATATTGGTAAACTTTTACAAGACTTTTTAGGATTTGGAGAAAATACTATTGCTTCATCATTTGACTTTGTAAATAGTATTAAAAATTTAATTATTGATGAAAATGATATTATTGCTTCATTGGATGTTACAGAAATGTATGGATCTATTGATAGAATGAATTCCATAAAAATAATTGAACATGCATTAAAAAATAAAAATATTTGTAAATATATGATAAAATTTATCATTGACTCTTTAAAATTTTTTAATGATAACATTGTTGCATCTTTTGAAGGTCAATATTATAAAATGACCAAAGGTTGGCCTATGGGATTGCCTGTAGTTGCACAAGTTTGCAATTTCGTTTTATCTACATATGAGAGTAATATTTTAAATATGTGTATTTTTGGAGATATTAAAATTTACAAAAGATATGTGGATGATGTTTTTGTCTGTGGAAACATTAATAGTATAAATTTGCTTATAGAGGAATTAAATAAATTGAATGGCTTGAAATGGACTATTGAAAAAGAACAGGATTATAAGATTAACTATTTAGATTTAATGATCACAAGAGATAACAGTATATTAAATTATAAACTAATAATTAAGCCATTGCAAAAAAGAGGATATATAAATTTTAAATCAAAAGTACCAATGATGCATAAGATGGCAAGTTTTAAATCTTTTTTGTTTCGAAATGAAAAATTATGTCGTTACCAAAGTGATAAATTGAAAAATATTGAGATATTTGCCAAGGAATTGCTTGATGTTGGTTATAAAATGGAACAAATAAACAATACTTTAAGTCAATTTAAAAAAAATTATAATTTAAAAGAAATGAAGATTAATAATAAAAAATGGATATCTATTCCATTTATTTCAAATCCACAAGTAAAATTTTTTAAGGATTTATATAAGAATGTATTTAATGTTTCATTCTATGTTCCAAACAATATTAACAAATTAGTTAATAATTCTAAGGATGTCATACCTATCAAGCAAAAAAGTAATGTCATATATCAAATTTTTTGTGATTGTATGCTATCATATATAGGTGAATCTAGGTGCAACATTGAGAAAAGATTGAAGGAACACGAATTGTTATATAAGCGTGTAAAAAATAAAAATAATGGTGATTTAATATCTTCTTCAGTTTTCTTTGATCATGAAAAAACATGTAAACATAAATTTAAATTTAATTTTGAAAATGTGAAAATTCTTCATGAAGAGAGAAACCATAGTAAAAGAAAAATTAAAGAGGCAATTTTTATAAACAGGAATAAAACACATTTGATAAATCGACAAGCTTCTAACATTAAAATACGAGATTCGTGGAATTTGAATTGATGACGTTTGCTTCCGCTTTTAGTTTTTGAATTTAATAGCAGTTGAGGCAGGTTTGAAAGTAACCGAAAGTACTTCTGCGGATTTAAAGATTGTTTGAATTGTTTATAAACCGTTTAAAAATATTATTTCAATTATAATTATATATATATATAGAGTTTAGATGATTTTTTAATTTTCAAATTTTAATTCTTAAAAAAACAGTTTTTATTTGCGAACTTTAATTTATTCATGTTTAATAATAAAAAAAATAATATAACGGCATATGTGCCCAGTACATTATATTATTTTCAACTGTTTTTCACACCATTTTACAAAATTCGAGATACTCAATTTTTTTTAATGCATCATTGTTGTATATCCTCATGTTCCTTCTTTTCTTCATAATTTCTCTAGTCTCAGTAGAAATTTTATTGGTCAATTGCTGCTTTATTCTACGAGCTATCTTTTTTGCAGTTTTTAAAAGTGTATCAGTTATTTTCCTATTATGTCATTCAAATCTGAATCATGTTCAATATCTACTAACACATGATACCGAATTGTAAGTTCTAATTTAAATTTATTAGAATGTTTCTGAAGATTAGGAATATCAACTGTAAATATTGTTTTTCTTAATAATTTTTGTCTCTCTAATTTTGCATTAACATGTATCTTATATCTTACTAATCGATGATCACTTCCTGTGTTATATTTATTAATAACATTACAATCTTGAAATATGTATTTTCTGTTAGTCAAAATATAATCCAATTCTGCTGTACTTTCATTTGGATGCTCCATGTCTATTTCCTTTTAACATTTTTTCAAAAAAAATTCATAATATTTTTTTTTCTTTTATGCAAACTCCACAAGTCTATGTCCTCTCTCATTTCTATTACCATAACCAAAATTATCTACATCATTTTTTCTTTTATTTGTTTACCAATTCTTGCATTAAAGTCTACCATAACAATTTTAAAGTGTTGTTTACTCTGATCAAAAGCCTTTTGTAAATCCATATAAAAATATTCTAACTTCATCACTATGAACACTTGTTGGGGCATAAAGCTAAATTATCTGCATTTGTTATCTACTATTAAGTTATAAAATTAATCTTGCCACTTTGTCCAATACACAATCAATCTTCACAATGTTACTTTTCCATTTTTTATATATAATAAATCCTACTCCACTTGTATTTCCAATATTTGTGCCTTTATAGTAGAGTATATGTTCACTTTTTAAATCAATTGTTTCTTCACCTTTTCTTCTAACTTCACAAAGTCCAATAATGTCCCATTTAATATAAGACAGTTCTTCTGCTAAATCTTGCAACCTTCCTTCACTTGAAAGTGATCTGCAGTTGTCAGTATCTAAATAAAAAGTCATCATCAAATGGTAACCTGATTCTGCAATCAGGGGATTCTTAGCACCCTCCACCTTTTACCACCAACCACTGTGTTGGTTGGTGACTGTACAACCTCCAGGGAATGAGAGCCATGATTTATTTTGGTCTGTCATGATTGCATATTTTGGAAAAAATATTCTTAAACTTGGAGGTAAAAAGCCAATAAACTCACCATGCTGGATAATGCATGTTGGTGAGCAGTCCACCCATGTTTGTATACTATATGAATAATCACATAGTAATAACATCTGCAACAACAAGAACATATTGAGTGGACAGTAGTAATTTACCCTGCTTGGTTTCTTTAAGGTGTCCAAGAGGAATCAAATGGTATTTTTCAGTTAATAGCAAACTCCTTTTTGCAGCCAAAAAAATGTATTAAACCCTTTTAAATATATTGCATCAGATGATATTATGTTCTTAAACTCTCTCATTATTGTTACACTTGCCTGTGTCATTCAATGCACTCTGGTTTATTTAATTTATATTTATTATTTAAAATATGTTTAATTATTATCATTGTGTTGCATATCATTCCTAATCCATCCTAAATCTCAGTTAAATTTCTTAAAAGAGTATTTGTTATTGATATATGCATTATCAAGCCAGTCATAAGTGTGTGCATTTGGTTAAAGTATTAGTAATTTAGTTAATATTTCCTGAGTCTCTTGCTCCAACCTTTGCTATTGCCGGCATAAAAACTAAGAGTCTCTGAGTGTAGCCTTATATATGTCTTTCATAAACTAGTAAGTGATGAATGTTGGTGTAGGAGCTGATGTGTGATTTTATTTGAGATCTCAATTTTTTATCTAGATAAGCCTTGTTATAATTTGTGGAATATACAAATATGACTGTTACAAAATGAATGTTTAAAGGTAAATATCTGCTAATTTCGGGTAAATATCATTACTGACAATAAAGAATCTGATTGGCTTGTTGATTTATAATCATTACCCTTTGGCTAAAAAATATAAATTAGCTAGTAACAGCATGGAGGGGGATAATTATTGCTAATTTTTTTTACATAGTAAACCTAGCAATCATTTCCAACTGTTAAAAAAACATATCTATTATTTTAAGTATATAATTTATTTGAAATATATTATTTTCTATAGTGAAAAGTATATATATATATACTGTCATTAATTAATAACGCATACAGTAAATTTTATTCAGGAAATTTGTGTTAATTTTTATAAATTACCTTACAATTGTTTAACCTATGACAGCCATTAAATATACATTTGGGTCTCGTTTTATGCGGTAGATAGGTTCCTCAGAAAATGTGCACAAAAGAAATTGCACAAAAATAGACATAACTTACCTTAAAAATGGGGTATATGGACTGTAATTTTCCAAAATTCGCATAAAAGCAAAGCTACAACGTAAAATTACTTTAAAATTCGCATAAAAAAATAAATAAAATAAAATATGACTAATAAAGAATTTCAAATTTGAAAAAAATTGATAAAAGACAAACTTTTTTTTACTTTTTTTATTAACTACAGTATTTAATTTTATTCAAAACAATATATTTTTTTGCGTTATTTACATTTTTTTTTATACATGCACGGTATTTTATCATTATCGCTATCTGAGATATTAAATTCATCATGATGTGATGTGATGTAAGGTACTGTAGCTTCTCCTTAAACGAAGTTAAGAGGAAATACAACTAAAATATTTTCCAATCACTGTTCATCCTTCCCATATCGCTAAGAGGTCTAAAATTAAAATTTTTGTTTACAAAGAAATTCATCTTCTTGGGTGTTTTTTCTCTCCATTAGAATAAACTAAAAGTTTTAAATAAAAATAAGAACTTGGACTTACGATAATAAAAAGACACTGATTCATTACTGTTGGGAAAAATGTAATTAAAACTAACAATTAAAAATTAAATTCTTATTTTTGTCTTTAATTTTTTAATTTTCAATTCCGTTTAAAAATCAAATTTCATCACCTTAATTTCAGATCATGTTACATAATTTTAAATTGTTAATTACAATTAAAAATCAGATTTAAATTGTTAAATTTAATTGTGTGCCACCGCTGTTACTCACCTTTTAAAAATAAACTTGCAGACACTAAAATACTATTTTTTTTAAAAAGCAAAAATAGAAGGTGATTTAAAATGCAAAATCAACATCATACATACTATTTTTCATCTATAACATTTGAACAGATTTACATTATAATCTTATAAAATTTAATGTGTGTATCTAAAGTGGTGAAATTCTGATTTTAAGTGAATTATGAACTTTTTTATTGCATAAAATCTTTTACAGTACTATTATAAAGTGCTGAAAATATTGAAATTATTAGATGAAAGTCAAATGCGCTATTACTTTAAATATAACATGAGTGCATGAAATGTATAATATTTAAAGTAATAGTGCATTATCGGAGCTTGACTTCTGATCTAATAATTTTTATCACATAAAAGAAAACCACATACAAAAATATTAAGAAGAAACATGAATCACATAACTTCAAAATCACATTAAAATAATCTATATAAAACGAAACCCAGGTGTATAGCAAATGTTGCTATAATAAATTTGAAAATAATTTTCGAACTTTCACTAATAGGAGAAAATCATAGGCAAATTTTATTAAAAGTTATATCTGATGGTAACTGCTAAATAATTCTCCTGTATACTTACAAAATGCTTTAACATAATTTGATTATTTCTGCATATTCTATAAATTCTATAACTTTATGGAGAAATAATTAAATTATATTATTATGTTTAAAATTAATAATAACTCATACCAGTCTAAGATTCATTAATTATGAATGAATAGAATACTTAATATTAAATGTCATAAATTACCTCAAGTTTACAAAAAAAAAAAACAGGATATGACTTACTCAACTGTAGTGGAATTGTTATGATTACTAAATATGACAATATTATCTCACAGTCCACTGCTATTCCACTTTATTAAAAATATTGTGAAATTTGAAAGGACTATAGGATATTTATTGGATAGCTAGAATATATTTTAAAATTAAATAATTATATACAGCTATAGTCTTTATAAAATGAATGTTCTTCTTCAGTGATTCATTTTTTTTCCGATTTAGAAGTGTTAAAAGGTTAAAAAAAGAGATTGTAATTAATTAATGATTTTGGCCTCTCCTTTATGATTAATACTAATTGATTAATTATTATTTATGTAAAACATCCAGCATATTGTGATTCTAATAAAATATATGGAAAATGGATATTTATGAATATTTGTGATAAATAATAAAATTTATAATGATATTATTACAGAAGATAATCTTTCATGCTAATTACATATTTGAAGTTAAAAGTGGAAGTTGATATCACTCAATAATTCCAGCAGTGTATCAACTTGAAGAGAGAAATGGTTTACTTGAGATTGGAGGGAAAATGTGGTGAGAAATACAAAGGAATTATATTATTTAAAGCAAAGAACGTTGCCAGGCCTTAAAATAATTCTGCAGTTTAAATTACTACATTCAAGATTTTACTTTCCTCACAGAAGTAATATTAAGAAATCTTATTAAGAATATTTTTATTGTGTATATTTATTATAATCTTGTCGGTATTTAATACTCATAGGTGATCAATGGTCGACTTGCTCTAAATAAAAGATATCTGAAGTAATGGTTATGTTTGAGTGTATGTTTATATTAAAAAAAACTGATCATAAGGAAGGAAAATCATTTATGATTAGATTTTAAATTTTATTGTCATTTTTTGTGGTCAGTGAAGCTGAAATTATCAAATGATTATGAAAGGGAAAATTCAATTTTGATTGAATCCAGGCATATTTAGTATTTTACTATGTATTGTACTATACAACTGTTTATCACTGATAATTATTACCCATTAGGGACTTCTTTCAATCCGATAATTTGTATTTTAGTTTCCACATATATGAATTGATGATTATGTTCCATTTGTTTGGTGTTCACATTTACAATGTAGACATTGTTTATTTGTGAGATTCAATTGTTATCATGTTAGATAATCATGACACAGTGTGTTATTATGGTTGTTATTTGTTTTTATAGCCATGCCATCTTATATGAGGCATGCTTTTTTGTTTACCCTGCATGAAAGTGTTAAGTCATTATTGTGGGTAAATGACATTGATGTCCATGGACATTTGAGCTAATTAATACCTATTATAACAGGGCTGAGTTCAAACCCTGTGCTAAGTCAGAGGGTAATACTACCGAGCAGACATATCTAATTAAATCAAAAGTAATGTTAAGTAAATTGTTATTTTTCTTTTTCGTTGTGGTCTTGTATGCGAGCACATACATATATATTTAAGTAATTAAATAAAAAACAGATTGAAATATAAGATGGATGGGGGATTATGTGGTTTGTGCTCTGATATTTATTTATACGCGCGTTTATATTGCTGCATGAGTGAGTAAATGTAATAATTTCATGAAAAGGAATAAAGTTATTTTAATTTAAAAAGAAATATTCCAAGATGGTCGATTAAAGGAAGAATGTTACAAATTATAAAAAAAAAATAATTAATTGCAAAGAAAGGACCAAAAAGTTGCAGATCACTATCTTGAGACAAAGAGATTTTAATTAATAAAATAAAATGTTAAAAGTAAGAGACAATGAATGGTCGAGTGTAGATCACAAGGTAAATTGGAAATTCCTAAGCATATGTAAAAGAAACAAAGAAAAGAAAAGTTATTGAAAAGACTTTTGTTTTGGAAAACATGTGGTTTAATGATAGAAGAAAGAACAATAGTATAATTAATTAGAGTCAAAAAAGTTGAACTTAGAAGACATAGATAGCTGTGACTGCCACGAGCAGGATGGTAAGAAAAAGTTAATAAAAAGAAAAAAAGTTTATAATTGAAAAATCATGAACAGGCTGGGATAGAAGAACAGAACGGTCCAGGCTATGCCATCCATCCTGTGGAGAGACTACCATCACTGTAAATGTATGAGCGAATCCCTTCTTCAAACTATGAAAAGAACAGCCTTCACCGGATGCCATTGATTGCCTTATGGAAATTGACCAAAGAAAGAAATCTATTAATCGTACAGCACAGCATGAATCCAGTGGAAAATTGCTAATAATCTATACCCAGGTGAGATAAACGAGGTAAACCAAACATTTTTGTAAGTGATAATAACTATTTTGAATGAATGCATGTCCTATGAAATAATGCGTAAAAGGGTTAAAGTAAATGAAGAGAATGTTGAAATAATACCCTTATAAAGATACGCTTTAATAGACAATGCCTGATTGAAATTGTTTTCAAGCTATGATCTGTATTTTTGTGTATTGCATTTATAAACTTGTGCGAGTGTATTTACAAGTGGGTTATTTAATTATTCAGGCACAAACCAATATCCAATTTATGGGATTTTATGGGTTTTGTTTTATTATTTGTTTTATATTAATAAATATTAAATAGTATTATAAATTTAATCATGTGTGTTAGTGTTAATTTCTTAGAATTATATTAAAAAGCAAAAAGTAGGAAAGCAAATGAATCGTTCATGTGCTACATGCGCATTTTTATATGTTCCCTCCACCTCTTTTCTTTGGTCATCGACTACTACCCCTGAGTGAGCTAGTGAGAGGTACAAGCTCTAACCACCAGAAATAGATACTTCCTCCTCTCCCAGCCTAATTCTTATTTATTTGTAGGTAAGATTGGTACTTGAGGTCATTGTTGATCCTCCTAAATAATGCTGGGTGAGTAATTAGAGGTCATCGCAAAACAAACCACACATATGTGTTCATATTATAAATTTTTGTTAAATAAAAGAGCAAAACTTAAGTTTAAAATATGTAATAAACATATACCACATATATACGTGTTTACACCGGAATAAACTGTTACAATGGTGCACCAACGAAGGAGCTTTCAAAGAGCAGTTAGTAGGAAGGGGGATAGAATATAAGTTAGATAAGACATTCTACTATGAAGTTGCTTTATATGTTTTTTTTATATAAAAAAGGAAAGAAATACAGTATAAGAGCTATAAAATATAGCTTGTGTAGACGAATTATTGCTGGTAGTTTATTTTGTCTGTATTGAAATTAATTAGGTCAAAATTGCATTCGAATGAATATTTTAATATATATGTATGTATTGAACAGTCCATGGAAATTTTGTTGTGTGATTTGAAGAGAAATAATAATATATATGCGAGTTTTATTTTCTTATTGTGTCAAATGTTTAACTGCTATGACATGTACAAAAGTGAATAAATAAAACTTTTGTAAGTTTTTTTATTTTTGATATAATTAAGAGTGATTAATTTTAGAAAGCAGTATATTGACTACGTTCTATATGAGCTTGTATATATATACATCTAAACAATACATACAAATTTTTTTGATCTGTTTCATATATGTGTATGCGATTAGGAGATTGATATTTGTGGAATAGTTTTATCCATAAAAGGGGCATATTATAAAACACTGCTAGTGCTAGAATACTATGGATTCATTTTGAACAAGTTAATATTTTGGTTTGATAGGCAAAGTAACAAGAAAATACAAATCGTCTCCATGAAAAATAGAAAGAAAGAGATTAAGGAACAGGGTTGAAAAGGGCTAGATAGAAAAATTAGACAGAGGACACAGTACTTCAGGGATGGAGAGCAGGTCTGGTGCATCTGATATTAGAAATAGTGATAAATATCCAAAAAGAGGGTAAAAGAAAGTGAATGATAACCAGATCAAAGAAAAAAATGGATCAGCAGAAGGAAGAAAAGGAAAGAGAATGGAGTATGATCAAAACGATTATGGAAATAATAGACAGGAGATTTCAGGAATTCGAGGAAAGGATTGAAAAAAGGTTTCAAGAGATATAACGGAAATTAGAACGGAAAGCAGATAAGTGTAAAATGAAAGAGAGTGAGGAAAAGCCAGTAGAGGGAGAAATTATAGATAAAGACAAGGAGTCTAGTGAAAAGAGAGTAGAAGGAAATCAGAGTGAGTGTGAAAAAAGAAGAACGGGGAGATAAGGTAAAGGTGGCAGGAACATGAGAAACTAATACAAAATATGTAACTGTGCACGGTAACATCAGCCAATTTCTAAAGATTCGGCCATTTTTTGGTCAAATGGGTGAAGCTCCCGTAGAGCACCTGCAGAGCTTGAGCAGATACTTCAGTATAAGGCTGATAGATCAAGAAGAGCCTCATGGAGCACGAGTCATCAGATTTGGGGAAAGAGAATGGGGGTCGGATCGGAACCTACCAGATCCCAAGAGAGAAGATAGTAGTACCCGACCAAAATGGCAGTATGATTGTGAAGAGTGGAGACCGATGAGCAAGCCAAATTATGGTCAAGGAAAGTATTCAAATTCACAAATGCCAAAGGAGGGGAAATAAACAAATCACGAAAATGGACACTGATTTTGGAAAGTTTTTCTTTATTATTTATTTTGTTTATAGTATTATTACCAGGTGGTGGGTTAACATTTATGGAATTTTACATGAAATTAAGTAGAAGAAAAGCATTTTTTTTTAAAATTCTTTTGTTTCATGTGGGTAAGCTTAGAGAGTTAGTAGAGCAGTCTCGTAATTCTGTCGGTGGATGGTGAGTTTTGCTGCTAGATTGATCACATAGTGTGTTGTGCGCTGTGTGTGGCTGCTGCTATTTCTGACATGGTTGACCTAACGTAAGATGCAGGCACTACAAGTCTGTTTATTCAAGCCAACAAGACTCCAAAGTGAGCATGGCAATTGCATATAGTCCCACCTGTAAGACTCCAGAAGTGTTCAAGGTAGAGGGCAAACCATACAGAACCTGAAGGCTCAAAATAAGAGCCAGGTACTATTCTATCTATCTACACTCCTAAGACTCGGAAGCAGCAGAGTGTAGTTAGAAAAGTTTTTTTTTTAATAAAAAAATAATAATAATCGTTTTTTTTAAAAATAAAGTTGTTGTTTTTTCAGGGTTGTGTGAATACAGTCAGAATGGGGCTACCTATATGTTGTGCATTGCAGGCAGTGTGCGCATAAGTGGTGGTCGGATTCACTGTGTATCACAGGGTTGCTAATCATTTTACTCTTTGTTAAAGTTGCAGAAGAAACAGAGAAAGATGCAGGGCAAGTCAATTTAAGAAGATTTTTTTTTGAATAAGTATAATTATTTTTGTGGTTTTAGGAGTGAGCCATTTAAATACTAAAATGGTATTTAAAGGCTTTTGAAGGATGTATTATAACAGGGGTGAGTTCAAACCCTGTTCTAAGTCAGAGGGTAATACTACTGAGCAGACATATCTAATTAAATCAAAAGTAATGTTAAGTAAATTGTTATTTTTCTTTTTCGTTGTGGTCTTGTATGCGAGCGCATACATATATATTTAAGTAATTAAATAAAAAACAGATTGAAATATAAGAGGGATGGGGATTATGTGGTTTGTGATCTGATATTTATTTATACGCATGTTTATATTGCTGCATGAGTGAGCAAATGTAATAATTTCGTAAAAAGGAATAAAGTTATTTTAATTTAAAAAGAAATATGCCAAGATGGTCGATTAAAGGAAGAATGTTACAAATTATAAAAAAAAATAATTAATTGCAAGGAAAGGACCCGAAAAGTTGCAGATCACTATCTTGAGACAAAGACATTTTAATTAATAAAATAAAATGTTAAAAGTAAGAGACAATGAATGGTCGAGTGTAGATCGCAAGGTAAATTGGAAATTCCTAAGCATAGATGAAAGAAACAAAGGAAAAAAAATATTGAAAAGGCTTTTGTTTCACAAACCATGTAGTTTAATGAAAGAAGAAAGAACAATAATATAGTTAATTAGAGTCAAAAAAGCTGAACTTAGAAGATTTAGACAGCTGTGACTGCCACGAGCAGGATGGTAAGAAAAAGTCATTAAAAAGATAAAAAAGTTTATAATCAAAAAATCATGAACAGGTTGGGGTAGAAAAGCAGAATGGGCCAGGCTATGTCATCCATCCTGCAGAGAGACTACCATCACTGTAAATGTAGGATCGAAGCTTTTCTTCAAACTATGAAAAGAACAGCCTTCACCGGATGCCATTGATTGCCTTATGGAAATTGACCAAAGAAAGAAATCCTTTAATCGTACAGCGCAGCACGAAGCCAGTAGAAAATTGCTAATAATCTACACATGGGTGGGATAAA
Source organism: Epiperipatus broadwayi (assembly GCA_028023455.1). NCBI lineage: Eukaryota > Metazoa > Onychophora > Udeonychophora > Euonychophora > Peripatidae > Epiperipatus > Epiperipatus broadwayi. The sequence goes on along the minus strand of JAQFVV010000133.1, from coordinate 2,156,501 downwards.
CGAGGTAAACCAAACATTTTCGTAAGTGATAATAACTATTTTGAATGAAAGCATGTCCTATGAAATAATGTGTAAAACGGTTAAAGAAATGAAGAGAATGTTGAAATAATACCCTGTATAAAGATACGCCTTAATAGACAATGTCTGATTGAAATTGTTTTCAAGCTATGATCTGTATTTTTGTGTATTGCATTTATAAACTTGTGCGAGTGTATTTACATGTGGGTTATTTAATTATTCAGGCACAAACCAATATCCAATTTATAGGATTGTATGGGTTTTGTTTTATTATTTGTTTTATATTAATAAATATTAATTAGTATTATAAATTTAATCGTGTGTGTTAGTGTTAATTTCTTAGAATAATATTAAAAAGCAAAAAGTAAGAAAGCAAATGAATCATTCTTGTGCTATATGCACATTTTTATATGTTTCCTCCACCTCTTTCCCATTGTCACCGACTACTACCCCTGATTGAGCTAGCCAGAGGTACAAGCTCTAACCACTAAAAATAGATACTTCATCCTCTCCCAGCATAATTCTTATTTATTCGTAGGTATGATTGGTGCTTGAGGTCATTGTTGATGCTCATAAATAATGCTGGGTGAGTAATTAGAGGGCATCACAAAACCAACCACACATATATGTGTTCATATTATAAATTTTTGTTAAATAAAAGAGCAAAAGTTAAGTTTAAAATACATAATAAATCTATACCACATATATACGTTTTTATGCCGGAATAAACCGTTACACTATAGTATTTCAAGGTATTTTGTATGTTTTTATAAATAAAGTATTAACTTCCCCTTTTCCCTCATATTGCTATAGATATTTCAAATAGTAGCACCTGGGTATAGAGCATCTGTAGTCATTGAATGTCCATGACCTATCTTAATTATTTACTTATCAGACTTGACACATCGTTATTGTACTTATGGATACATTGCATATGACATTAACCTATTTGTATGTAAGACAACGGAAAAAAAAAACATATTTTAGCCAATTTGTTCTCTGCTGAATTTTTTCATAAATACTATATGTTTAAATGTCTTTAAAATGGTATATTTTATTATAATAAATTTTTTGAACAATTTTTTTGCAAAAAAAGCATGAAATTCAAAATCCCCCATCTAACAATAGACATTAACCCCACCTTGACATGTTTAGCCATGCCCATTGCCAAGGCTGTAAAATGTTTGGTGTTATATGACATTGTAGTTTCCAATAATGCAAAAATGTGTTTATTTGCAAATTTATTATGGTTTTAGTTATGTTTTATAAAATAATTTGCACTATATTTATTAGATATTAAGAAATATAAATTATTAATAAGTTATTTTTATTTAGAATACTTTATTTTCAAAAATATAATGCTATATTAGTAGCTAATGTAAATATGAACTGAAGCAAAGTAGAAAATTCTATCTCTGATGTAAACAAGCTTCTTTATTTATGAGTAAAGAAAATATCACAATTTTGCAATAAATATTCAAAAATTTTAAACTTTTAAAGCATAATTCATTAGATATAAGAGAAATAAATAATTATTCGTTAAAGTTTTTAAAAAATAATCAGAAAGAAAAAACATTTTGTTGATTTTGAAAATGGAAAATAATCTTTCTAGAAACAATGACATGAAAAGTCTTTGTTTGTTTAGAATCTCATTTTTTTAATATTTACAAAACAAAATATGAACATTTGAAATTTGTTTCAGTTGTAAACAAAAATAATTATCAAATAAAGTCAAATTTATTATTTTCTGATATGTAATAATCATTATATCATATATTTTACATTGACATGTGAGATAAAAAAACTATCAGAAAATCTGATGACAGTGATGGTTAAATTTCTCCCCATTAATTCTTGATGGTTTAATATTTAGTGACATTAAAATCATTCTTGCAAAGTTATGAATTAGAACTATGAATTATATCTGCATTAGGCAAATTATGATACCAAATAGCAAGGCCTCTGTTAGCTATTAATTTATAATACTATATTATTATACCAGTTTATTATTATCTCGAAGTGATAACAAATGTACATACTGAATTTATTGTTGGCTACTCTCAGTTAATTATTAATTACTAAGCTAAAATTTTCAATCATTTTATAGAAAAGTTTTATAATAAGATGTCAGAAAAAACAAATGTAGAGTTACAGAGATACTGATTTATTTTAGGTAGATTTGAATTATATTATCAGTCGAACATTCTAGTTATACATTTATTTTTAGTGCTGTTTCTAATTGTAATAAATTTAATCAGCCATTTAAGCTATTGTGTACTCTTTCACGAGTGTTAAATAATAATAAGTGAGTACTTCTGCTTACAACACAAGATATAGTATTTATGAAAGAATAAAATGAATCCACTTATTCAATCCAACCCAAATGCTTTTATATGGGCAAATCTTAAGTACTGTAAGTGAAAGTGTGAGGATAGACTACTCACTTTAAACCACTTTACCGATATCTGAATGAATGACGCCAATGAAATTATCTAGAATTTACTAGATGTCACTCACAAATGAAACTCTTAAACATATGTAAATAAACATTTATTTCTAGTGCTGTTTCTAATTGTAATAAATTTAATCAGCCATTTAATCTATTGTGTGCTTTTTCATGAGTGTTAAATAATAATAAATGAGTACTTCATTTTATTCTTTCCTAAATACTATATCTTGTGTTGTAAGTGGAAGTACTCATTTATTATTATTTAACACTCGTGAAAAAGCGCACACTAACTTAAATGGCTGATTAAATTTATTACAATTAGAAACAGCACTAAAAATAAATGTTTATTTACATGTTTAAGAGTTTCATTTGTGAGTGACATCTAGTAAATTCTAGATAATTTCATTGCATCATTCATTCAGATATCTTAAACAGTGGTTTAAAGTGAGTAGTCTATCCTCACACTTTCACTTACAGTACTTAAGATTTGCCCATATATAAGCATTTGGGTTGGATTGAATAAGTTGATTCATTTTATTCTTTCCTAAATACTATATCTTGTGTTGTAAGTGAAATAACTCATTTATTATTATTTAACACTCGTGAAAAAGCACACAATAGCTTAAATGGCGATTTAAATTTATTCTAGTTAAATAGAAATAGAAAGTTACATAATCTTCTCAGTATAATGAAATAACCATAATTATCAATGCCAAGCACTAATTCAAGCCCAAAATAAACAAAAAAAAGAAGAAACAACTATTAAAAATTTTTTTTTTATACACGAGAAACTATAGATAGTAATGGACATATACTAAAATTCTACAATATAAAAATGATTTATTCATTATCAAAAAATTAGTATTATCATAATCAAGCCTAAATATTCAATCCCTCTTGAGATTCATAGAATTTTTAAAATTGCACATAACATTCATTGTACTTCTTATGTAGGTATGAGCAATTGTCCATCAGTACAATAAGAGATGAGGATGCTATTGCAGTCAAGAAATACTCATCATCAGCACTTTCACTCTATGCAATAGATTCAGGTAACAGTATTAAATTCTTTAATACCAAGATCCTATTCACATGTGACACTCTCTTCCAAAGTAAGATCCATTGAGATAATAAAAAGACCAAATTGTATAAATAATTATGAAAACATAGAAACATTCCCCTATTTGGAAGAATTTTTAATAAACTTATTTTTCTAAAAATAATATATATTTTTGCAATTTTATATATTTGATTTTTTTTTATTGTTAGAACTTTAACATTGTTATAAATTAGTGTTTATAATGCCTTTACAACCACGTTTAAAATATTTTATTTATCTTGCAATTGAAGGTTTGTGTAACCATACCAAAATATGGGTACATTAATTATAACAATCATATAAGGATAAACTCACAAAATATAGCTTTTGTATATGCAATTTTGCCAACTAAGATAAATCCTCAATTGGGAATCTGAAATATAGCAAAAGATGTTTTGAAATTGTTTAAATATTTTTCACTGGTTTATGTGTGGAAACTGTGAGAATACTGAAACATGTTACATGCTAATCATGTTCAGAAATTGTTTTTTTTTTTTACAGAAATCATAGTTACTCTTCCATTTGATAACAACACTGGAAAAACAACAGACCCTACCTATCTATTTATTTAACTATGTGCATAATACATTTTCTAAAAAGAACATAATAATGAAATTGATATAGTTATTAAATAAATGTTCACTATGATCCTTAGTGAGTAAAACAAAAAGAAAAACGAACTTTTCTAATTAAAACAAAAAAATACAAATAAAAATAAATACTGAAACAGAATGAAGAATAAAAAATAGAAATGTTGATTTCCAAATCAATATCGAAAAGTTTTAAAAATCATTATTTATTTTTTCTTTGCTTTTATGAGTGAAAGTATATGATAACTTGGTAATATAAAATGTTCATGAATATATATATATATATTATATATATATATATATATATATATCTTTTTTCAGAAATTGAAGTCACACTTCCTTTTGAGAATATTACGAAACCACCAGGTAATAAAATATATACAAATACATACACACAATATATATATATATATATATATATATATATATATATATATATATATATATATATAAGTAAAATAATGCTTAAAGCTGATTTCTAATGGTTATATATATATATATAAATATAATTAAAAACCAGTCAATACTTAGACAATTCCATTATCAATGACAATCAACAATTTCAAACTATTGTCAGTATAACCTCCTGGTAACTTCTATATAATAAATATATAATAGTAAATAAAGAACACAATAATTCTGTCAAATAATATAAATTATTGTATATATATAAAATGTGACATCAAGAGTAGAACAAAATCAATAAATATTAAGCATTAATACTATTTTGCAAGCACTTTAGGTACTGTGTAATAGACTCATGACAACAAATTGGAACTGAATGGTTAATATTTCAGTACATGCTCAGTGGAAAAGTAGTGTTATGCTGATTAACATTATTAAACTTACGAATAAACCAATCCCTTTCAACTTACTCTTTGTATCATTTTATTCATTATGAACAGTGCTGACATTTTAAGAATAAAACTATGCCCACATATAAGTTTATAATAAAGTCAATTTTAAACATAAAACAGATGTAAAAAATAAAATAGGCAAAAATAGATATTTTAACTTTGTGCCATTTATAAATATGAAGTTAAAAATTATAATTGATAAAGATTATAATTTAGGATTTCAATCTCCTTTTTGTTCAAAAGATAGTGTAGAATAAATGAATAAGTATGAAGTAGTTTATTCAATTATCGGCAGAAAAATTTGTTGTAATGCTATTTATAATGGTGAAGTGAAAGCTAATGTATTAACATCATTGCAACAGCATGGTTATCAATATAAAAAATCTAAAATTAATTCACAAATTAGTTCTGTGTCTTAAAATCATGAAAGAATTTGTGGACATGAGTTTTATACTCAAAATATCAGTACTGTTTTAATGAACAAAATAAGAGAAAGTGGGAAGTTGAAAGGTGTTTGGTTTATTACTAAGATTAATAATACTGTCAATCAGTGTAACACTAGTTTTCCACTGACCATGTAGTGGAATATTATCCGTTTAGTATGGATGTGTTATTATTTGTCTGGTGCACAGTAATGAAATGGCATAGCAAAATAGGATTAGTAGTTAATATTTTTTGAATTTTTTATCTTCTGGTTGGCACATTTTATATAGAGTATAATAGAAATATAATAGTTAAATAGCTGGTATTTCAGTACAATAACAAGTACTTTTCTCAGAGCTTTTTTTTCTCATATCATAAAAATGAGTGTGGTGACATTTAAAATCATTATTTTGTCTTTTGTTACTTTCTCCTCGTTTTCAAATTCTATTTGTTGTATAGTTTATGCTCCAATAGTTTTTCCATGTTAAGTTAATATTCTTCAATTCATACTTTTCCTTTATATTGTTAGGTTCTACACACACTAGTTTCTGATTATATTGTTCAATTTTTGCCAGAATATGTGTTTTATTAAAATTTATGTGATGGTTAGTTAATATAATGTGTGAACAAAAAGCTGATGAATTACATTTTCCTCTAACTAACAAAATGTGCTCTTTTTTTCTTATGATTATTCTATGATTTGTCCAAGGTATGAATAATAAAATAATCATAAGATAGAAAGAACACATTTTGGCAGTTAGAAAAGAATCTAATTCATCAGCCATTTATTCACATTTTAAATTACAAATCATGATGTCAATTTTAATAAAACACATCTTCTGATAAAAATTGAACAATGTTACCTCAGAGTTGTAAGAGAAGCCACATATTTTCAAAAGGCCTAAGAGTAGAGATGAAATATGTGAATTAATGAAAATTAACAATGTTTGAAAAAAAGTTATTCCAGGATAAAATACTTTTTTAAAACTTCTCAAGAAATACATAATTATGCATGATAAATATTGATATTTAGTCAAATCATTAAATGTTTTGAAGCTTGGAGACATGAAGCATGGGGAATGATATTCTTCAAAAAAATTTCCAAGCATAATATTAATTAGTTCAATGTTTTTTAGATGCTACAAACTTTTCATGATATATCAAAAAGATTTGATTTGATTACTTATATTTACAGGTTAATTGTATGATTATATATATATATATATATATATATATATATATATATTTGTACCCTTACTTCTTGATATATAAAATAGTTTAAAATACAACTAGCTCAGTTACATTATTATGCTTAATTAAAATTTGCATATTTATCTTTAATATACTTTTATATTATCATATCTTAATTAAATTTATTATCAATCATCAAAATCAATATAGTTCTAGATTATACTAATTAAATAAGTATTTAATAAAATTATGAGACTGCGAAGTAAAGTTACAAAGTAATAAGCAGATTTACACTGAGTCAATATCTCCCAAGATACTGTCTCAATGGCATAAGAATACTACCACTACCTTATCATCTTACCACTACATCTATAGCATTCTTATGACTTTTAAATGAAATAAATTATCTTTAATAATACTAAAATAATTCCTAACTTTTAACTTAAAATATAATTAAATAATCTCAGGTTCTTCTAAGTTGTTTTAAAATAATAATAACTCATGTAAATAAGTATGATGTGGATTTTATATCAAACTTAAATACACCTAACTTATTTTAATAATAATAATAAATAATAATCTTAAAGTGTAATTTAATCTCATCTATTTCTATGATATAATCAATCATTAAATGAATAAACAATCCTATGTATATCTTTTATTTCATATGGTATCTTCATTTTAAAATAGATCAAAATCTTATACTTAATAATCTGTGGCAATAAACAATATGTCTTCTTATAATTCATTATAACATCTTATGACCATTGCAATATTTTCTGTTCATGTCAATCAATTCTTATAAAATAATGTTAAGCAAATATGTATTCAATTCTAAATAATAATAACAAATTCATTTTGCAAATATTATGTTTATTTCAAATCATTGATGTCAAAATCTGTGGTGAAAAATAATGAAACTCGACACACTTTTAAAACAAATTAACAAATTTATTTACAATAACTTCAAATAAAATTTATTTACACTATTTACAGTTTAAATTTATGACAACAAATAAATAAAAAAAAATAAGAAATACAAATATAAGAGGCTTACACTGTTATTAACTCATGTACTTAATAAGCAATTTTACATTCCTTCAAATGCTATATTAATAATATTACAGTGTTTTTTCCAAAACTAGATTTTTAAAATAACTAGTAATGTACTTTAATTACTACAAATAACAATATATTCAAGACTATTTATTAGCATTGTACATAATTAGCTCTACCTATTAAATAACTACATTAATTAAATATTATCATTTATAATGTATTATCATGTATTCACTTTATTATTAGCATTGTTTAATAACGTTATATAAATTAATGTATCTTTATAGTGTACAACAATTAATTGACTATAATTATATTCTACTTAATATAATTCCTGTTATACGTTTTATCAAATATGCATTACATATCTCTATTGTTCAAATATTATTATTTAAATCATTTATCAATTCTAAATTCATAAAGCATTATCTTAGATAAATTCTATGATTCTTTTCTGGTAAAAAATCATTACTTTACTTTATGTTTATTTTAAATCCTTTCTAATAAATTTCTATCTCTAAGACATCTTCTAAACTTATCTAAAATTTCCGAAAACAAACATCAACTTTAAACAAAATATTCGTTATCCAAATTACCTATATTACATCGTTTATACTTAGTAAACTTTCAATCTAAATATAAGCTTCTACCTAAACGTAACTTAACTTATTCAATAATCAAAATACACAAAAATATAGACTTTTAAAATCCTTTCTAAATTGCAAAAATAAAATAATTACTTAGATAAATAATAAACATCATTCTAATACTAAACATAAATAAAATATCAAAATTATTTATGAAAGAATCATATATTACTTCTAAGCTTTTCGTAATGTTTATCATGTTGACATTATAAATTAAAACTTATGCATATTTTAATAAAGTTAGTTTAATATAATGTATGTTTTTCATAAAATACCTATCCATTCATCCTACAACAACATAATATTCAGTTGATCTAAAGAAAAACATATTAAATTCATTTTAAAAAATCATTATACAATATTTTACCATAATAATAATAAAGTCCAGTCTGCTATCCAGTATTCTTGGAATTTGCAGCTTCATAAAATGAAAATATTACACATTCATACTCTCAACATTCATTAAAATATTCCGTGTTATATTAATTATAAAATAAATTTATGTAATTAACTATTATATTATTTTTTAGTTATTATTTAAGTAATGTACCTATCCTACTTTTAAGAGTTTAATAATATTTAAATTTTATGTTAAATAAATAAAATAAAAATCATATTACATATTCCAGCGTCGACTTTTGTTCTACCATAAAAGTTCTAACAAATATCCTACGTATAAAGTCAATAAAACACTATTTCCTGTTCCGTTGTATCACGTGTTTCTTGAAAGTTTATAATAAAAATGATAACGTTTATTTTTTTTAAAAAAAAATAAGTTCCACAAGAAAACAAAATAAAATTAAAAAATAGTTTATAAGTTCTCTGGATCCAGTTCTTCATAGAATATTATTCAAAAAGTTATTATTTCAAAACTAAGTTATAATTTATAAAATTATCCTTCAATTATTTTAAATTAACTTGGTTTGGCTTGGCTTAATTTAATTTAGTTTGGACATCCATGTATTACTTGCACATTTATAAATAACATATTCAGGTAAGAATTAATTTCTTCATCTATAACGTCCAGCGTTTTAGATTACTTCAATATAGCAATTTTATTATATTACGATTTTAAATAATCATATTTATAATCTATTTGCCTTTTAAAACGTCAATATTTAGTCTTTTAAGCACAAAGACTTAACAAGGCAAGTATTTATTTAAAATTACTACTGCTTCTTATATCTTTCCTTAAGATATACATTTTACTTCTATAATTTGTCAAAAATACTTTTTTTCCACAGAAGTATTTTTATTTCTTTAAAATATCTATTAATAACAGACAATAGTAATTTAACTTTAAAACTATTTATAGTCCAAAATACTACTTTTCTCCATCTTATAGTTTTCTGTACTAATCCAGCGTCTGTTACTTTTCTAGCATAAAGTTTCTGATATATTTCTCCGATACGTGATGTTTCCATTGATTATTTGTACGTAAATTGAGCTTCGATATTGAGAAGACTAATAGGGAACTATTAAGTTTCTACTGCATATTCATTACTTTAAAAAATATTATAAATTATTCAATAACACTCTTATGATTTTACAACTGATTTTTAAGAGCGTTTATAAATTTACTTGGCTATTTTCTCAATAGCACGTTTAACTTAGAAATTTAATTACAGAGAGCCCCCTTCAACAATTGAATCCAGCTTATATACTGCCAGAAACTCCACATCTGATTGGTACGTTTAAACAATCAAATTTTGCTTATTTACATATTTATTAACACACTATTAAAAATAAAATAATGACTTATTTAATATTTAATATTTTATCAAATTCTTTTAAAACAATATTTATCGTTTATTTAAATCTATTAAACATTCTTTTGAAATATTCTTTCTCACTTGATTTAAATCTTAACTTTTATAAGATCATTTAAAATAAACTAAATCTTTTTAAATACGTTATATTTTTAAAACAATACTTTTAAAATCAGACTTAATATTTTACATTAATATCTTTATTTTTATCTCGTGATAACTCACGTATTATTTATAAATTTTATAACATGATTTTTTTAAAATAATTATGCAACTTTATTAGACAACTTCCACGCATGTGTGTAAATTTAACTAACATCTGTTTTTTTTTATAACACAAGAAACGCTTCAGAGTCTAAAAATAAACTTAACAATTGCTTTTTTAAAAATAAATATTTATTTTTACAAATAAATAAGATATTACATCAGATTTTAAAATAATTATTTGATATGATTAAAATCAAATATTAATCTCAATTTAAATACTTATAATTTAAAATATTTTTATTCACTTTTAACATATATTTCAAATTAAATAAATATCTTTATCTAATTTTAACTTAATCTTTTAAATACTTTAGCTTCAAACATTTGTTATTAAATTTATTAATGCAGTATTACATCATAATCATCATCATTTAAATATCTTCCCAATACCAACACAATTCACATACCAAATACTCATAGATTGCTTTAATTAAACTTATGGTAACATTACCACAAGCAAAGTCAACATCACACATTTAAAATACTTCTTAAATTTAAAATTTTCTACTAGATTAGCACAAAACTTAAATGGTGACCCATACAAAAGGGCACAATATATATATATATATATATATAGATATATATATATATATATATATATATATATATATATATATATATATATATATATATATATGACATGTTTTGTGGATTCATTCATGTTAAACATTTTAAATGTTAATGTACAGAGGGTTTGACTTGATGCCACAAGTCATCTACTGGGTGATAAATGATAGAAAGATAGTTGTGGAGGTGCTACAATTACTGTTTTGAAAAAAAAAGTTAAAACAACCAATGTTTTTTTTTAAAAAATCTTTGCAAATAGGAAGAAGTTTGCATGTATCATCTCACTTATTGATACAATCTGATCTTTTTAGTATCTCAATGGCTTCTCTGATTTTACACTGGCAAACATTATCACATCTTTGATATGATCCTTGTACTAGAAACATCAATTTTATGAACTGAATCTATTGTATGGAGTGAGAGTTCTGATGTAGAGAGCTACATAGATTCCTTTTCCAGATAGATGCACATTCCTGTACTGAATAAGGATCATGTTCTTTAAATAATATCATGCTGCAGATGCACATCCCTGAGAGTGCTGTTTTATGCTAGCATCTTCATATTGCATTGGTTGCATCTGTATATCAGGAAGTAGACAATGGATAGCCTATTAACAATTATTCTGAGGTTTGAATGTTTGTTTTTTTGAAAACTTTCTAAATGAGTAACCTATGTAACTTATCTGTACTCAACACTATAAAACAAACTTTTATAAACTGTCCATTTGAGCAGACTATCTAAAATAATAATTTAAAATTAATAGTAAAGTATAAATTTTATTCCTCAATTTCCAATATTTATATATGTGCATTAATAAATAATTTTCATATGTTATTATTGGCAGTGGATTATTTTATTTATTTATTAATATTAAAATATATATTTTGTTTTAAGTCTGTATTAAAATATTAATAAGTAAATTTTAAATCTCTGCTTCTCCTTTAGCTAGCCCAGGTACTAAAAGTCAATATAAAATAAAATTGGATCTTAATAGTAAGTATCTGCCTACTATATACATTTTTCAGATTTGAATGATCCGGTGGCACCATGTATGGCAGATACGGTTAGACTCCAAATATGCCTCAACCGTTATAATATATATATATATATATATATATGATTAAACTATAATATATGTATATAAATTAGATAATGTTATAAAATAAATTATATAAGAATATGTAGACAATTATCAATTATTATGGTAATACATTTATTAATTTTGTGAGGAAGGCTTTTGATTCAGGGTATCTTTATCAAAGCATGACTGTATTAAATATTAGCTAAAATATTACATATCCAGCAGTATATAAACCTATATTAAACTTGTCACTGATTATCATAGATCTGTATATTTGCATTTATAGACTGAATCAAGAAAAAAATTTTACAGAAAGAAATACTAAAAAATTTAAAATTAAAAGCAATTTAGCATATAATCAATTATCAGAACTTTATAAATGTAAGAGTCAACAACATTCCTCTCAGTAAACACTGATAATGACATAGCAACTGCGAAATCAATTTACATATGCAATCTATGACAGTGACTAGTTTAATGAATTTTTTAATGTGCTTGCAGATATGATAATGTATTTTTGCTAAATATTCACTGTAATTGCGCTTTGCCAAAAAGAGCTGTATCAAAAGCCTCATTTAAAAAGTAATAAATATTAATTTATATCAAAATTCTAATATCATAATAGTTGATAATTGTCAACATACTCTAATAAAATCAATTTTTAATTATATATGTATTATAATGAAACAGTAAGGTCTGCTTTTCAGATCTTTGTTTCACCTTTTTTCACCTATTTCATACCCTCATACCTTAGTTTGAAGCCCAATCTATTGTAGTGTGTCTGCAATATGCTTATATACTGAAAATCCCGCCTAATTTTAAACCATGAGTGCAATGGTCATATTATATATATAACTCATTCCCAAATAAATAAAAGATTATAGATTATGTATATGTTCACATAATTTTGATTTATTAAAAAGTAGGTTATATAAGTCGTAATTACGTACACACTATGATATGCATTTTAAAACATATCAAAATTATAAATTGTTAAAGTTATTTTGTTTGAATCTATTTACAAATATATTACCATCGTAATATATTTTGATTTAAAATAAAATTAATTTAGTAAATATTCGTTTAGTAAATAGATTCAAATATTGCAAATGAAAAGTAAAATAATTTTTGTTTAATTTAATAAAAGTCATTCCAAATATTTCTGTTAAAATAAATGAGGGGCAATAGTTTAATTAGTTAATGTTCTATAAGTTTATCTAAAAACAGCAGATATCAACTTAAGGTTTTCTTTAATTAGTAAAAGGAATTTTAAATTAAATCTAGTTTGTAATTCGAATGTCGACAGGGAAATTAACAAAAGAAATTAATTAATGTTGAATTCCTTTAGACATTCGGATAGATTTAATTACAGCTTATAAGTCCGGTATATTATTGTAATGCTCCAGGGCAGTTCTATTGTTAATTTATAATTTAAAAAGGAGGGTTTTTTTTTGTTCTCCATTCTAATGTTTCTAAGAGAAATCATTCTGAGGTCTAATGTTTCTAACCAAAATTATTGTAGTAATTTGTAAATATTGACATGACGGAGTAGAATGCAAGAAGGCTATTTCTTTCCGGAATGGTCATATGATGCCAGTTACCATCGGAAGCTATCACACAAGAAACCCCGGAGGTGCTGCTGCTGCCAAAAATATGAACATTTCCAGATTTTGCTGTTAACTCATATAAAAACCTGCCGACCATCAATCTACCTAAAATGCTTTTTCAGAGGTAACCCTAAATTAACCCAAGAGATCTTGTGATAACTAACATGCTATAGCTATTTTAAATTGTTTTCTTATATTTCACATAACATCATTATGTAATTCTTTAAATATAATCAACATTTTGCTCTCTATCCTTGGGTTAATATTTTCTATTTATTAAGCTTTCTGTTATTTTATTATGATAATGTGTCAGAATCCTCTTTGACCAAGTGAATTATTCCTTTTGTTGAAAACAAGATGCCACTATGAAGGCATATTTTAAATTTCTAAATAATTTCCAATTTTATTATCTTGCAAATCACTCGTTCGAGGGCGATTCTTTTCTTTAATATATAATATAATCACATAGTTTAAAATCTATATGTTATTGATTTTAATCTAATATGAAAGTATGTGTGAGGTCAATGATTATATGTGTCCCCTAATGCATGATTGCATATATAACTCTATACTTACTTTTCAAACCCGCAAGCATGCATTTTCCTATTTTAAATACCATGTTCTACTTTAATAACAAAGATCATCATTGTCATCGAGAATGTGCAGACCCTTTTAAATGAATTTTTGGGAATTTGATTGGCATTTCTCTTAATCCAAGTAAAACCCATTTAGTATGTTTTATATACACTAGTCTTGTAATGCTGGTAAATGAATTACTTGTAGAGACCACTTTGTTTTAATTTTCCAAGGATTCTTTACATGGCCAAGGCTGTTGTATTCGCTTTTTGCAATTTCCAGGCAGAGTGTGTCCACAAATGACACACCTGGGATTTAAATGCAATCATCACACAGTCACTAAATTCCGACTGTTCATAAAATACTTTCCTACGGGTTAGCGGTGAGATGCCCTCAGTAATCATTCCGGATATTCAATATTGTTTTATTTTATATTTATTTTACAAAGCATCCATGACTTAAACGTGTCACTCCCTCCAACTTTAATAAATTCATTATCAGCAATACTGACCTCCCAATGTAACTTTCTGATTATTTTTCTCAAATAAATGCTTTGATCACATTCCCACCTCGTTGCTTAGTAAGCTTTTGTCCGTGCTATTCTCGAAATCAATAAATATTTTCTAACACTTAATTTCAAATATTTTCTTAAATTTGTATAATTGCTCAAAGCACCTCGCACATGTTACTATCTCATCAAGCACATTATAATAATGCTATTAGCCTGAGGAATAAAATATATCACTTTGCTTTAAAACCCTTTTGTCATATAATGCCAAAAATTATTTAATATGTGTCCCTGTCTCATACAAACAGACAGTGGTGTTATATATATTTTATATAAATAAATTTTGTGAAATTATTTAAAACTAAATTTGATCTCTTATTTTATTTGATTTCTATCACTGTCTCGGTCTATATATTTTCTGCATTTCTTTTGTAAATCCATAGATGTTAATTAGCCACCCAAACTACTTTTAGTATAAAGTCTTTTGTTTCTCCCTGACCACCAGGCACCAGTCAAATGTTATACTAGTAGTGGCATCAGATGCATTGTCACATAGATGGCACTGTGAAATTTGGACTTTAGATTCGAACTTAGTATATCTAGAAGGCAACCCCTCCTAGATTGTTCAGTTTCGTGTCTGGGGTTTGAATTCTGCAGTGTGTTAGCGAGATCGACAATTCTGACTGTTACATAGTATATTTCTTTTCCAGGTCCATGGCTTGCCCAAACGTGGAGCCTCATTTATTTAAACACCCACATCCCTGTAGATCTTAATTATTTAAACACCCACATCTCTGTAGCTTAATTTTAGGATTTTATTCATATTTAATCACTCAAATCCTTTATATTTTGATATATATAATATTTTTCAAACTCTATATTTTCTATATTGTTTATTTGCATGTATATTTCATGTATTTTATTTGACTCGGGCATTCAATTTCGTATTCTATATAATCTAAACTTGCCCAAACTTGCTATAGTGCGATATGAGCCATCTGTATTTATCTGTATTTATTGTTTCACTTAAGTCACGCTATATATGCATCATGAATTACTTAAATATTGTCCCAAGTGAATATTGTGATGATCTATGAATCTTTCAAATATTGTATTTTTCTATCAAAATAAAGTTTTATCAGCTCAACGTGCAAGATAACATAATAGTAATTTTGTACGGTAATGACATAGATATGTAATAGGCTATCGTATGTAATTAAAAAAAAAAATCAATAATAAATAAAATGTTGTAATCAATAACAAAAAAATGTGAACGTTTTAACGAGTGCCCATAGTTAAATGGAATGTTTATTAAAATTCATTTTGGGAAGCTAACAGTCTATGGATTCTTTTAACTGGTGACATGGCGCCCAAGGGTAATTTCATTAAATTGAGTTACTTCTAAAATAAATTTTGTCACCAGGGTAAATTCTTTTTTATGTAATTTGTTTTTTTCAACGTGTGTAAATTTTCTTAGACCAAATAATGAGACATGAATCGGATCAATAATTATGTAAATAAATATATATGTGTGCAAATCTTAAATAAGAGGGAACAAAATAATTGTACCCAGATCTATCGAATGTTTATTTATATGTAAATAAATTTGCTTGAGTTTAAAAATATATTTTAGCAAAACAATTTGACAGGTAGAATTTAAGAAATCTTCTGTATATACACGGGCAATAAAATATATATGTTGGCAGCAGATATAAACAAGAAATTTTGGCAGTAGTAAAAGGGCAGTAGGTGGGGTTTTAGTGATAAATGTAAAAGCAGCAATTAGGCCAACAGAACTGAGAGGGAGATAGCATATTAGCCATTAATAAAATTGAAATCAAATGTAGTAGTAATCACAGAGAGTCAAACAAGGAAAATATCATAATAGTTTTTTTTTAACTGTATTAGTTTTAGTAAGTTCAATGTAAAACAATTTAAAAGTGTATCAGTGTTATATATTGTGTTTTAAAAGTACACCTATTCATTAAGAAATTTTTTTAGGATACATTAAATAGTTAGCAATAAAATAAAAGGAAAAAGTCATCATCATCATCGATCACAATAATCATCCAAGGCCATGGATAATATGGAGAACAACCATGATAAACAAAAACTGGACCCATCTCGATTTCTTGAATCTCCTCCAATAAGTATGAGACCTGTCCAGCAAATGAGCCAGGGAGATTTCAATCGGAAATTATCTGGAGGAATTGTATAGGAGAAGTGAAGAGAGGGCAAGAGAGCATGAAGAGGAAGCCTGAAGAAAAGAGAAAGAGTATAAAATATTTAACAGGCTGCTCCTTGACGAAATTGTCAAATTAAAAAAAAACAAAGGGCTCTCGAACTTAATATTCAAAAATGCTATCTAGAAAACTGGAAAGAGGCAGAACTACAAATCAGAGCTGTCAGACCTTTGACAGCAATCGACCAATTTCTCAAATCAACAATAGTACAAGAGATGCAGCCTGCAGTACATTAATTTCAGACCTCAGGATTCAAACCCAGATTGATAAAATAATCACCATTCAGATATTTTGAAAAGAAATAGGAGAAAATCCTCACCCACATTTGGATAGTTTGCGGGATTTTTTTCTCTGTGTAAGATGAACTGTCATGAACAGACTGTGATTGCTAGCCATTACTTATATGGCTATGCAAGAGATTTGTGGGGCATGTTGACTAAAAAACCGAGTGACTTTGCCAATTACTGTAACACATTATTGAAGTATTATTAGAGTGAGGATCGGCAAAGCAGGAATCTAAATACAATTTTCCAGGAGAAGTATGAAGCAATCAAACAGACTTGCGTGCAATTTTTCATCTGTCTGGTAAACGGATTTAGATCACTCACCGTGTTCAAGTTTTCAGATTTTTACATCATCTATACAATCCAACTGAATATGCCATTACCTATCCAATGGCTTATGGTCAGCAGCAGAATCAAAGATGTGGAAGTCATGGTGGAATTTTTGATGATGATCAACTCTGGCCCATGGAATCCCCACCATCAATCAGAACAAAATATGATGGGAGGAAATACGAGACCCAAAAGAACTCTGTTAGCACAACCCCACTACTCTCATCCTCTAACAAAAGGAAGCCTCTTAAGGGATATGAACCCTGTATTAATGGTTATCCGAGAAGAGGACCCCACCTGTGGAGTTCTTATTGCTCCGTGTCCAGTAATAAACATCGGAGTGGGACCCATTGAACTTCCTGCCCTCATTGACACTGGCAGTCAGATTTCCTGCATTTCAAAGGGATGGTTGCTACGAATGGAAGAACAGAGTGGATGTATACCCAGGTTACCATCCCATCCCATCCAGATGAAACTGGCTTATGGAAAAAGAACCAAGACTGAAGCATACCAAGTATGGTTAGAAATAATCTTCAGGAAAATAACCATTGGGCACACTTTCCCAGTTATAAAAAGATTGGTCCATGATGTTAATAATTGGATCCGATTTTCTGACCCAAAATAAGTGTTTCCTTGACTATTCCATGAATTCAATCATGGTCCAGCAAGAGAAGATAGATTTTAATGAAGCCAATGTCTTACCTGGAGTCCAAGATCAGTGTATGGAGTACAGTATCGATGAAAGCACCATGAAAGATAAGGTCAAAGAATCATTACTAGAAACCATCGAGAATCAGTCCCAATTGCATCAACTATTATTGACAAGTCAGCAAATCTTCTTTCCAATCCCTGGAGAAATTAAAGGTTATGTCCACCAGATTCGTATGAAGGAAAAAACCCACAAGCAGGCCCAGACATACCCCATTCCTTTCCAATATCAAGATGAAGTGAGCACTCAGATCCAACAGATGATTACATGGGGTGTAATTGAGAAAGGATCATCAGCCTATAATAACCCATTAGTGGTTGTGAAAAAGAAAAATGGGTCTATAAGACTGTGTTTAGAGGCCACAATGCTCAACAATATCACAATACCGGTATGGGATAACCCACCACCTGTACAGGAAGTTTTTCTTAAATTATTTACAAATAATATTGTTTCCACATTAGACTTAAATTCTAGCTATTGGCAGATGATATTACACCCCCAAGACAGAAAATACATAGCCTTCTGTCACAATGGGAAAACACATCTATTTAAGAGAGTACCTTTTGGGCTCATAAACAGTGGCCTTGGACTAATGAGGTGCTTGGACCCAGTTCTATCTGAAGATCTAAAAAAAATAGTGTGCTATATCGATAATGTGGTCATTGCATCTTGCAACCCTCAGGAACACCTGGAGCACCTGAAGTAGTTTTTTTCTGAATGTTCCCCAAAGAATATTACTGTAAATCTAGAAAAAAGTCACTTTGCTCTAAAAGAAATTGCATTTTTGGGACACATCGTAAATGGACAAGGAATTCGGACCCATCCGGATAAGATATAAGCAATTCAGAACTTTCTGAGGCCTATCAATAGAAAGCAGATTAGGTCCTTTTTAGGCCTCTGCAATTACTACCATAAGTTCTATCCAGGCTTTGCAAAAGATACCTCTTCATTGCTGGAACTATTGAAGCAACACCGTCAGTGGGAATGGAATGAACAGCATGAGCAAGATTTCAAGCAAATCAAGGACAATTTCCTCTAGACTGTGATATTATGTTATCCTGATTTCACTTGCCCATTCTATTTGCAGACTGACAGCAGCAAGAATGGTCTAGGTGTTGTACTGTTCTAGATTAATCAAGGAGGCCAACATCAGGTCTTGTACTTCAGTAGCTGTACATTAAGAGGTGCAGACAAAATTATACTGTCACTGAACAAGAGCCTTTAGCCATTGTATGGGTGTGCAGCAAATTCAAGCAGATATTTCTGGGATCGGAAGTAATTATAAATTATGGATCACCGGTGCTTGGAATTTCTGAATAAAAGTTATCTAAACAATGATCACCTTATGCGATGGAGCTTGTCACTGCAGAAATTCCACTACAAGATAATTTATTGCCCAGGCCCTGAAAATATTGTGGCCAATGTATTGAGTTGTCACCCTGTGGAAGTTAAACCTTGCAACCCTATGATATCAGACCAGCCATTAATAATCATGACTAACGTGTTGGACCAGCAAATTGAAAAGAAACTTAAGAATTTGCATTACTGGCAAAAAAAGCAGCACCAGTACAGAGATTTAATGCAAGAAATCCAAAGGCAAGGAAACCCTGCTCAAGGATGTACCACTGGTAGAGGAAAAAGGAGATACAGATTGCAAAATGGAATTTTGCTGCAACAAACTGAGAATAGATTGTGGAAAATTCTCATACCACCTGATTTAAAAAGCCACTAATCACTTATATGCACAGCCTTGTGGGACATTATGGTCCCAGAAAAACCAAAGAAGCCCTGAGGCAGCAGTTTCATTGGCCACAGATGTATAGTGATATATTATATACCCTCCAGAAATGTAATACATGCACTAAAAGCAAACCCCCAAATAAGATCTTCAGCAGTACCCCCGCCTCCATTATCCCATTGGAACCCAACAAGGTGATGGCAGTAGACCACTATGGGCCACTACCATCCAATCGTAGATGTCGGTACCTTTTTGTCACCTATGACATATTTTCTAAGTATGCATGGGCCTACCCGGTCATAAGGGCAGATTCAAAAAGTGCAATTAGGGTGTTACAGTGCAAGCAATTCGTGACCATCGGCAAGCCTGAAGCAATACTCTCAGATCATGGCTTGGGTTTCACTTCATGAGAATGGCATACCTGGATAAAGAGCCAAGGTCTCAGGCATGTGATGACATCCATTAGAAACCCCCAATTCAACCCCTGCGAGAGGGTCATGTGGGAAATTAACCAGCTGTTTCGGATGTACATCCACGATAACCACCGAAGCTGGGTCAACCGAACAGAAGAAATTTTTCAGTATATTAATGGAACCATTAATGAGGCTACAGGGCTAACACCAATGCGTCTTCATTTTGGTAAGCCAGAGCAACCATTAATTAAAATACCCCTGCCCAAGCATGATCAAGAAGTCGACAGAGAAGAGGACTGGTGAGCAGTTTATCATCATCATCTTAAAGCCTGGGCAGAAAAAAAACAATTAAAGGAAACAAGGTCCTACCAATTTCAAGTTGGGGATCATGTATGGGTCAGAACTCCAAATCCCAGTAGCCAGGACCAGTGTAAATGCAAGAAGTTTTTCCCACTGTGTCAAGGGCCAGATGTGATAAAATGGGTAAGCAGCCCAAATGCATATTTACTGGAGGATAATGGGACCATAAGAGAGACTTATAAAGCTAGGAGTCTAAAACTCCTTGTATATCACCCACCAGACTCAGGATTATAGTAAGTTTTTTTTTAAAAAAAGGGAATGGACACGTTACAGGATAAATGAGAATGGAGATCGGATAAACCAATATTAAACTATTAAAATATTAAATATAAATAATTTTGTTGAAGGGGGAGATAATAGACAATGTTCGCTAGATGGTAGATTTATTAATATGATCTGGGTATATAATTCAGTTTCGTTTCTTAATTATATTTATATCCTGTATATTATGGGTTATCTTGTAATTTTTTTTATTTATGCAGGCTTCATAGGTGGACACCTGTTGTAAGATCGTTTTTTAACAATTTTTTTTGTTCCATCACTAAAGGAATGTGAGACAGTAAGGTCTGCATTGCAGATCTTCATTTCACCTTTTCTCACCTATTTCCTATCCTCATACCTTAGTTTGAACCCCAATCTATCATAGTGTGTCTGCAATATGCTTATATACTGAAAATCCTGCCTAATTTTAAACCACGAGTACAATACTCATATTATATATATAACTCATTCTCAAATAAATAAAATATTATAGATTATGTATATGTTCACATAATTTTGATTTATTAAAAAGTAGGTTATATAAGTTGTAATTGTGTACACACTATGATATGCATTTTAAAACATATCAAAATTATAAATTGTTAAAGTTATTTTGTTTGAATCTATTTACAAATATATTACCATCATAATATATTTTGATTTAAAATAAAATTCATTTAGTAAATATTCGTTTAGTAAATAGATTCAAATATTGCAATTGAAAAGTAAAATAATTTTTGTTTAATTTAATAAAAGTCATTCCAAATATTTCTGTTAAAATAAATGAGGGGCAATAGTTTAATTAGTTAATGTTCTATAAGTTTATCTAAAAACAGCAGATATCCACTTAAGGTTTTCTTTAATTAGTAAAAGGAATTTTAAATTAAATCTAGTTTGTAATTCGAATGTCGACAGAGAAATTAACAAAATAAATTAATTAATGTTGAATTCCTTTAGACATTCAGATAGATTTAATTACAGCTGATAAGTCCGGTATATTGTTGTAATGCTCCAGGGCAGTTCTATTGTTAATTTCTAATTTAAAAAGGAGGGTTTTTTGTTCTCTATTCTAATGTTTCTAAGAAAAATCATTCTGAGGTCTAATGTTTCTAACCAAAATTATTGTAGTAATTTGTAAATATTGACATGACGGAGTAGAATGCAAGAAGGCTATTTCTCTCCAGAATGGTCATATGCTGCCAGTTACCATCAGAAGCTATCACACAAGAAACCCCGGAGGTGCTGCTGCTGCCAAAAATATGAACATTTCCAGATTTTGCTGTTAACTCATATAAAAACCTGCCGTCCATCAATCTACCTAAAATGCTTTTCCAGAGGTAACCCTAAATTAACCCAAGAGCTCTTGTGATAACTAACATGCTATAGCTATTTTAAATTGTTTTCCTATATTTCACATAATGTCATTATGTACTTGTTTAAATATAATCAACATTTTGCTCTCTATCCTTGGGTTAATATTTACTATTTATTAAGCTTTCTGTTATTTTATTATGATAATGTGTCAGAATTGTCTTTGACCGAGTGAATTATTCCTTTTGTTGAAAATAAGACGCCGCTATGAAGGCATATTTTAAATTTCTAAATAATTTCCAATTTTATTATCTTGCAAGTCACTCATTTGAGGTCGATTCTTTTTATTAATATATAATATAATCACATAGTTTAAAATCTACATGTTATTGTCTTTAATCTAATATGAGAGTATGTGCAAGATCAATGATTAAATGTGTCCCCTAATGTATGATTGCGTATATAAATCTATACTTACTTTTCAAACCTGCAAGCATGCATTTTCCTATTTTAATTACCATGTTCTACTTTAATTACAAAGTTCATCATTGACATCAAGAATGTGCCAACCCTTTTAAGTAAATTTCTGGGAATTTGATTGGGCATTTCTCTTAATCCAAGTAAAACCCATTCAGTATGTTTTATATACACTAGTCTCATATTGCTGGTAAATGAATTGGTTGTTGAGACCACTTTGTTTTACTTTTCCAAGGATTCTTTACATGGCCAAGGCCGTTCTCTTCACTTTTTGTGATTTTTAGGCAGAGTGTGTCCACAAATGACACACCTGTGAATTAAACGCAATCGTCACACAGTTGCTAAGTTTTGGCTGTTCATAAAATACTTTCCTACAGGTTAGTGGCGAGATGCCCTCCATAATCATTCTGGATATTCAATATTGTTTTATTTTATATTTATTTTACAAAGCATCCATGACTTAAACATGTCACACCCTCCAACTTTAATAAATTCATTATCAGCAATACTGACCTCCCAATGTAACTTTCTTATTATTATTCTCAAATAAATGCTTTGATCACATTCCCACCTTGTTGCTTAGTAAGCTTTTGTCCATGCTATTCTCAAAATCAATAAATATTTTATAACATTTAGTTTCAAATATTTTCTTAAACTTGTATAATTGCTCAAAGCACCTCACACATGTTCCCAATGTAACTTTATTATTATTATTATTCTCAAATCAATGCTTTGATCACATTCCCACCTTGTTGCTTAGTAAGCTTTTGTCCATGCTATTCTCGAAATCAATAAATATTTTATAACATTTAGTTTCAAATATTTTCTTAAACTTGTATAATTGCTCAAAACACCTCACACATGTTCCTATCTCATCAAGCACATTTGCGTAATGCTATTAGCCCAAGGAATAGAATATATCACTTCACTTTAAAACCCTTTTGTCATATAATGCCAACAATTATCTAATACGTGTCCCTGTTTCATATAAGCAGACAGTGGCATTATATATATTTTATATAAATAAATTTTGTAAAATTATTTAAAACTAAATTTGATCTCTTATTTTATTTGATTCCTATCACTGTCTCGGTCTATATATTTTCTGCATTTCTTTTGTAAATCCATTGGCATTAATTAGCCACCCAAACTTCTTTTAGTATAGAATCTTTTGTTTCTCTCTGACCACCAGGCACTGGTCAAAGGTTATACTAGTAGTGGCATCAGATGCATTGTCATGTAGATGGCACTGTGAAATTTGGATTTTAGATTTGAACTTAGTATATCTAGAAGGCAACCTCTCCTAGAATGTTCAGTTTCATGTCTGGGATTTGAATTCTGCAGTGTGTTAGTGAGATCAATGATTCTGACTGTTACAATATCATATTTTGTTCAATTTAATATATATATATATATGTAAACCGTATTATATATATATATATATGTAAACCGTATTATTTAGCCATCAACCAGATTCGTTACTATGCTTCATAGTAGTACTTTTCCTCAGTTCAAACACATCCCAGTCCATGTATATAAGCTACTAATCATTTATTTTTATATGAAATAATGGATATTTATGCGTATGTAATTGTATATGGACACACATCCAACAGTCATATTAATTTGTATGTGTATAATGCATATGCTGTTGTAATTTTAAAATTTAATAAAGTGATATAATTTTAATTGAATGCATGAACGTTGTTAAATATGTGTAATTACCTACAGATATATGTAAAAGACGTTGTAATGCAATAGACTTAAAAGCCTTACAACTCTTTTAAATTAATTTAAATTTGCATTACTTTAGTTAAAATATCTTTACTTAAAGGCTTTCACATATAAATTTCAATTCCAGAGTAATCACATATACATGCATATTAAAATGTTTAAACACTTAAACTCTTTTAAAAAATGTTGTCTGTTTTTATAAAAAATAATAATTCTCAGAAAACCAGCTGCAAGTAATTAATCAAACTTGGAGATAAAATTTTAATGTCTTAAGAAAATAAAAACTAAAAACAAGGAATGACCTGTTTGACCATTATTGTTCTCACCATGAAATGACCAAAGTTCTGACTTTTATGCTTTTTAATTACTAAGAAAACTTTGTAAAAATTTGTAAACAGATCGCTAGAATTACTGATTTTTCTAGTATAAATAACTTCAAGTTTGGTTTAGGGTGGTTCTCTTGTTACTTTTCACCATGAGAACTTTTGGGTAATAGCAACAACCACTGCCACTTCCTTTTGTGGAGGATAGTCAATGCACAAGCCTGAATTCAAGCCTTGCAGCCTGCTAAGCAGAAAACATCACAAATGGATCAGCCCAGCTGAGAATGATGGTGATCAACTACAGGAGCCTCCACACAGAAGATATGGTAACAATTTTCCTTTTTAAAATAACTTTTAAAACTTTATAAATGAATCTCTAAAACTTTGAACTAGCTAATATTAATCATGCATAAATTCTTAAACTGTAAAATGTTTTAAATAAATTAAAAACTGAGTTAATCCATCAATTATGATTTAAAATTATAATGCAACTTTTAAAATGATACCTGTGAACTTGCCTATTTTTTTTTATAAAATTCTAAATGCTAGTTAATAACAACTTATGCAATTATTATTTTATCTTTCTGATCTGCAATCATGCATTTTATTTGCTTTATATTTATTTATTTTATAATCTATGCTATGCCCAGTTGAAAATAAAGATTGATTTTATGAAAAAAAATTCGAGGGAGGAGATGATAGATGCTCTCCTAATTAAGTAATTTTGCTTTTTAGCACACACACACACACACAGACCTCCACTCTGAAAAACTAAATATATTCATTAAGCTGTTATTATTATTATTATTATTATTATTATTATTATAATGTGAAAGCTAAACACCTTCAAACAGATACGCTTTAAAAAATGCTTACGTGACAGCCAATCAGATGGAATAATGGCATCACATGGGACTCTAAATTCTAAAACACAAGCCAGAACTATTAGAAAAAGATGGGACCCATCTTAATCTATGCCTCAATTATATTTAAATAAGCCAGACTAAAGCATTTTGAACTAAGAGTGTGAAGCTTAAATATTTTCACATTTAATCTACTAAATATTATATATATAAATTAACAATGCAAAATCATCCGATTTACAATGAAGCAATATTTTTAAATCTAATGAAATGATATTAATAAATGTAAATATATTAAATTTAAGCATAAACAGAATTTAGAGTCCCATGTGATGCCATTATTCCATCTGATTGGCTGTCACGTAAGCATTTTTTAAAGAGTATCTGTTTGAAGGTGTTTAGTTTTCACGTTATTATAATATTATCTGTTTACGCTTAAATTTAATATATTTACATTTATTAATATCATTTTATTATTATTATTTTTATTATTATTATTATTATTATTATTATTATTATTATTATTATTATTATTAGTATTATTATTGTTGTTGTTGTTGTTGTTGTTGTCATTTAAATTAGATTTGCAAGTCAATAAAGTAATTAGTTAATTAATGCAAGAATTAGTTATAAAGCATATTATACATATTACTTAAGAGCCAGATATGTTTTGACCTCCTTTTAAACTATATTATCAACTGCACAGATCTACTAATAAAATTAGATTACTTTTAAGTATTTCTTTTTAGGATGTTTTAAGATTGCTAATTAATAAACTGGCATATGATAGTCACACATAACAAAACTATAGAATGTTGTGTACTTTAAGTTAATTAATATTATATTTAGCCTGGCAAATTTGTCTTTATGAAGCAAATACATGCATATTACACCTTGCTGTATGTTTATATGAATGGGCTTTTGGTTTTAATGGCCACCCCATCTCTTTATTTTGGACAGCTCTTCTTTAGAACTGGAACTGAAGATTCCAAATTGTTTTTATAACCTGCTCTGATCACTGAACTATGTATTCAATTTATTTATAGCAAGTCCTATGGTCCACAGGAACCAAGTACTTGGTACTGAATCCCCTGAGTAACTACACATTTCAAATGCACACATCTCTAGTAATAATATATAGCTGTAGGATCTGAAGTCATACTACAAAACTGCTGTTCATCCCTCCATAAGGTAATATTTCAGCTTTGATCTGAAATGTAATCTGATTTATAAGTATATAATCTGCATAGGTAGCCTCTTACAGCTCATTATGTATTAATAAATGATTTTTATTAAATGTTATGATGATAAATCGTTATTCTTGCACTGACTTAACCATCACATGCCTAAAAAGATGGCATAGTGAAATTAAGGCAAGAATAGAAACCATAGATTATTGAACATGTTATAAACATTTAAGATTATAGTGCATTAGATGAGATTCTGTTATTTGCTCATCATTGTTTATATCTACATGTCTCTATTAATGCATTTATGTTTATTTGATTATAGTTATTAATTAAAATATATTAAACTCTAACCACTGTGTTCAGTTTCATTGGTAATCCATCCCAAATCATAGGTTCAGTTTCTTAAAATTAGTGTTACTTATTAATATATGCATTGTCTAGCCAGCCGTGAATGCATGTGTTTCTTAAAGCATTAACAATTTAGTTAATATTCCCTGAGTCTCTTGCTCACCCTTTGCAACTGCCAGCATGGATATGTAGGTGTGGCAATGGATATATAGATGAATCTAGATGTACATTGGAAAAAAGAACTAAAGAACACTTGCTATTATTAAAATGTGTTCAGAAGTCGAAACAAAATTGCATAGTGGATAATAATATTTCAGCATCTGTTTTTATGACCATAATAAATCATGTATTTATGGTTTTGACTTCAATTTTAACAGTGTAAAAATATTGCAAATTGAAAAAAATAACAATAAAAGAAAAATAAAGGAAGCTATGCTAATATACAAATATAAACATGACTTAATTAACAGGCAAGCAGAAAACATTAAGATCACAGAATTGTGGGAAAGTTAGCATTTCAAAGCTTTAGTTGACACAGATTACTGGGATAATGAAAAGCACTCCTAAGTGGATAAAATATTTTTTAATTATTTAATTACTGTATTTAAAAATATTGAGTTATATAATTACATATATATATATATATATTATATATGTAATTATTTAAAAATATTGAGTTATATATATATATATATATATATATATTGTATCAGTAATTTTAAGAATATCTAATGTACACAAATATATAATAGAATTTTTTGTATCATATTGAGTTAAAATAATATTTAGATTAGAAACAGTTAATATACTTTGAATAATAAATAATCAGATCTAAATATTGTTTTGACATATAAAGAATTTTTTTAAAAAAACTTTAAAGTAAGCAATCTTCTAAAAAGAAAATTTACTTCTGGTAAACTTATAACTGCCTGATCATCATCATTAGTCAATTATTACTACAATTCCTGCATATCGTAGAATGGATTGCAACACTTTTCATGGTTGTAAGTATTATTGTCATCATGAATTTTAATATCACAATAATTTCCATTGAGTTTAATAAACAAACACTAACTAAATGGATTAATAAAAAAACTCAATCATTTATTAAAAATTAATGGGAGTGCTTATATATTTTCAACTATTATTAGGTATATAAAATATTAAAGGTAATAGTAATAAGAGATAATTTAACAATAAATATATGGAATTATTGCATATATTCTTTCAAATATTATATGTAATGGTAATAGATCATTTACATTTATGGTCTTATAATAATTATATTGATAAGATCTTACCAAGTGAAAAGTTGAATATATAAGTCGGAAATCACGTATTTATGAATGAGTCTTCATTAGTTTCTCCAAAGATATTAGTTATTCTTCTGGCCCACTTGTAGTGTAAACAAATTATTTTGTATTATTGATGACATTGGTTAATAGTTGTCTAAGTTTTATGACATATTCCACTACTTTTCTTACAGAATGATTAAATCAAGTAATACATGATTTTAGCAATCTTCAGCTTTGATTCTGGATTCAATTGCATATCCATTTGTTTTGCCTGGTTTGATTGTTGGTTTCTAGCTATACATACTTGATGAGATTTTGCTAGAAATTATCATAGTTTATTGTGATGAATATTGATATTGAAAAATATTTTTAACATTAGTCAGCTGTTAGCAATATATGACCGAAAACTGTTTTAACTAGTGGTTTCTCCTTTAGGTATGAAATCACTGCAACACAGAATTTATAGTAAGGTTTGGAATGTATTAAAATAGAATACGCAAGTTTTTGTTCCTGATCTATGCATATCCCACTTGCTGTTATTCTAAAATATACTATGCAATCATGAACATCATTAGAGTTATCTCATTTTTTAAGCAAAATGTGCATCAACGGAATTAGTAATCTAAGAGACAATGACAATGATATACATAAAAACTAAGTTAATGATGGATCACACACTTCGTTTTTCATTAAAACTTAATACCTAGTCTACATTTGTGATACATTTGGCTCAATGAAATGTCTTGCTCTTATGATTAAAGACTCAAAAGCCAATAAATAATAATACAAAATGTAAATTCTATAAAAGAGTTTGTGCAATATTGTAAACAAAACTCAACATGACAAACCATGATAACATTAAGCTCATAAATAATGTTAGAATCATTATCAAATTATTAGCAATGAAAGCACAAATAATCACAGTCTCTAAATATAAAACTATCTTTTATTCTCACAAAAATATAATAATAATTTATAATAATACTATATTAATAAAATAATACAGAAATAATTTCATCTCAAAATATATATGATTCTCCTAAAATCAGTAATTCTTTAAACATTTATATGGTTATCACTAAGAGATTAGTTTTACTAATTATCCATGCCAGGGTTAAGTGTTCCTCTTCTCCAGGTATTTATTTACTTATCTAATTATTTCTATTTGGAATGACTAATTAATCTTTTTTATTGCATTGCCAAATGTATACATTATCATACTAAATCATCCCTGCTCTTTCTTACTGTTACACACTCCATTATTTACCACCCTCTTTTACAGTTTATAGTTTTTATTGTAACAGCAATCTTCTTCAGAACTCTTATATCACATAACATCAACTTCTCTAATTTAATCACCAATACCCATCTTTTATTTAAATAGTCTGCTAAAATTCTTTACCTTCCTTCTCTTTAACATAGTCTACCATATTCTTAATGTTTTTATATGGTCCATGCATCCACTCATATATCTATATCAATGTTTCTTCTTTCTTCTTATCCAACCTCTATTTCCAGTATTCCTTTATTTTCTTCAAGAATTATCATAATTATTTTTTCTAATTGTTTAAAGATGTTTCCAAATAATATATTTTGGATCTCTTTAAGCTTAACTATAGTTTTTCCAGAATTCCTTATCAAATCAATACTTTTTATAAGGCAATTTATTGGATATCTCCTTTTACTATTCATTTTGAATTTTACTCCAGTCTTACTTATCCTTTTATTCTTATTACATATCCCACTAAGACAGTACACCTTAATGTTATTTTCACATTCAAATTTAAATTTTACCTTTGCTTTGCCATCATTTTTATTTTGACTAGATTCTTCTTTCATGAATCTTAGATTAGAGACTAAATTATAACTATCTTTGAATACTAGCTTTTGGTAAAAATTAATTTTTGGACTCCTATGCAAATATTGAAGAGTACTTTCTAAACCTATATTCCTTAATTTGTTTTTAAATTTGTTACTTGTAATATCCATAACTTTTGGAAACACATTCTCCAAAACCTCTGGAATTTTCATATCTAATAGAATTGATTCTATCTTCATAGATTTATTAATTCTTATCTCTTTAATGTTCAATTCAACAGGTTCTACATGCTGTACTATCATTATGGTAAATGATTCACTACCTTGATTAATAACTTCAATAGGCTCCAAGTTTTATCAATACTAAAGCAATAGACTGTTTAATATGCTGCTCAAGCTGATTAATAGGTTAACCTTTATCCTTTTCCAATTTTTTCTTCTAACTTTTGATATACTTTGTTTTCACACTGGGACATCAACTCCCCTTTTTCACTTTGTAACTTACTATGTAACATCTGTGCTTTACTCCTTATTATATCATTAAAATCTTCTACTTTTTCCATAACTTGGCTTAACTTTCTAGATTTTGATTAATCTCATATTGGGCTAAGTCCTGATTTTCAAATTGAGCTGTTAAACTTGTAATCTGGTTCTGACATCCTTTTAAAACATTATTAAGTTCAAGAGTAGAATTTTTAAATTCCTCTTTTATGTTACCAAATTCACTTCTAACATTGTCTAATTCTCCTTTAATAGATTCAAATGTCTCCTGAACTTCTCTTTGTTTCTTTTTGAAATCCTGCCATTTCCTGTAACTCATCAATTAATACCCTATAGTGGATTTTATAATCCTGCTGGACAGCTTTTATCATACTCTCTGATTTTTCAAAATTTATTTCAATCTCTCTTCTAATTCTTATTTCCAACTTTTCAGAGGCCAATTTTGACTTTGCTACATGATTTCTCAGACCTTTTTTTAATTCTTTTATCTCCTGTACTTGATTTTGAGAAGTCTCTCTTATCTCCTGCTTTTGATTCCTTAATTCATAATTTAAATTTTGCATCTGACTTCCTAACTTACTATCTAAATTTTGTATCTGACTCTCTAATTTAATATCTAAATTTTGCATCTGACTTCCTAATTTATTCGCTAAACTTTGTATCTGGGTCTCTAATTTACTATCTAAAATTTTCATCTGACTGTTGATTTATTTTATTTCTTGCACATGACTATCTAACTTACCATCTAATGTTTTTATCTTACTCTTAATTTCTTGTACCTGATTATCTAGCTTACTGTCTATTTTTTCCCAGAATCTTTCCAATATATTTATCATTGAGTGATCTGGCTCATTTCCATGTCTTCCCTCTATTACATTGGCTTCTTTTGGGTTAACTATATCTAAATCTTCCCCTTCCTATTTTAATTCTACATTGAGATATAAAGTATTGCATATCAGGTGATTGTAACTCTCGGGATTTTCCCAAATCCTCAGAAATATTATAATCATCCATATTCTCACTAAATATTAAAAATTCTAAACTCTTCTTAGCATTTAATAGTATTGAAATGTTAGTAAGTAATTATTTATAAGAAAATATTGACAAGACATTCTGCCTCTATGCCTCTCCTACTCAAAACCATCTACATCACAAAAATATTCTCTGACATTAAATATCCTTAAATTTCAAACTTTAATTACCGAAATATGTTTTTTATATGCTTCTTGGTCCATAGAAATCTTATTAAATAATATTTAATATAACATAAGTGCCAATTATGAAAACCAGACAAACAGATCATCAAAAATGATAAAATCATTAAAATGTTTGATAGAATTGCTTACAGACTGCAACTTCATAAACTAACAACTTAATTTTTTTTTTTCAGAGTGGCAAAAGATTAGATTATATAATAGATATTCATATAATATTTCATGGCTAAAAAAAAAAAACAATTTATTATTGTCAAATATTTTTAATCAGTGAATAATTGATCCATTCAAGTGCAAACAATATTAATAATGGCTTCAATCAAAGTCTATTAAATTTATAGTGGCTAGGTATAGCCATTGATAGCCACTGTAATTGGGCGGCCATTTCTAACCTTCTCAATATAGAGTTTCTTACTATAACTAACTAATCTAGATATAAAGACTTTAGATCTACAACTGGATACATAAATGCATACATTATTATTTCTAACCTAGTAAAATGGTAACATATTCTAACCTCTGTAAATGATTATGTTTCTCTAATTCAATGCATCTAACCTCGTAAGAATATTCAACGAGTAAGTAACAGATTGATTCATTGAATGATGCATCCTAATTCTAACCTACTTTAACTTAGTGGAAATATTACATTTTTAAACATTATAAATAAATAACTATTATTTTGAGACTCTGGCTAAACTAATCTAGATCTATAAATGAAATCGCGGACTATACTCAGTGGTCGGTTAATTATAAAAAAATCAGCTGCAGAGATATGCAGTTAAGATAAAGAAAGTAATTAAAATCATAAAATAAATTATCATAAGTAAAATAAATATCTTGGGAAGATAGAAAAAACTGCCATCATTCCCTAATTAATAATTCAGAATAAAATAACATCCTCTCTTTATCAAATCACATTCTCTGAGCTATAAGTATTTGCACTTTTAAACAATGATGATAACTTCTCATGTTCTTGTTAATGTTTCTAAAAAAATGTCCATTATGTAAATAATTTTGCCAACATGATCTGAACCTTTCTTATAGCACAATTGAAAATTAAATTCTTTTATGCCACGCCATAAATGTAATATCAATAATAATAGATCACTTTTTAAATAAAGAATAATGATAATGATAATAATAATCTCAGGGTTTCTTTATTTAATTTAGAAAAATACTCTACAGTATTGTGATGTCACACATGACTGCCATTCTGGTAGGCTCTAGGAAACATTCACTTCACATAAAAGTTAATGTGTTCTCGCATATCATAATAACGATTATAATTTAAAGGGGTGATAAATATAATCAACAATGCCATAAATAATTACATAAAATTTTGAATAATACAGCCTTTTTATCCAGATTCTCAGCCAGAATAATAGGAAGACAAGGGTGCTTTTTGTATCCTTCCATCATCCATGACAACACAATAAATTAACTAAGACTAATTAAGTCAGTAATTTAACTAAATGTAATTGGAATGATATGCAGTCAGAGTCAATAACTTGGAAATAAATTCATTTTTACAATTAGATAATATTTATTCTGAAGTTCGCAATTCCATACAATAATTATTATCAAATAAAATGAAATGAAATGTTCAGATCTGCATAAATTTGTCTATCTGGTATATTAAGATTTCTAAAGTTTGAAATGATTTCGGACTCAAGAAAATGTTTTGCAGATATTGTGCAAACACACTTACATTTCGCATACAAAAAAAAAAAAAAAATTCACAACGAATATTGAAAAGACTATAATTTATTATTAACACAGAACTAAACAAAATATACAAATTTATTAGATAGTATCACATTGATACTAAACATAAATCATCATCTTAATCTGTCTACTATTCGGGTATACATTAAACCTAAAAATTAACACGTTTGAAGTCACGCTATTGTACTGGATTAAGTAGCCAAAATATGCATCTGATTTACTAATACACTAATCTGTAATTTTAGTAAACTTTTTATAAATCTTTTACTTTAAGTTATTGATTAACTATTTTTTTATTAATATTATGAAGTACAAAAATTAATTACATATGATTTGTGTAATTTAATAAAATAGGTTCAATACAATCCTTTTAAAATATTAAATCTGTTACTAATAAAGTTAACTAAGTTATGGTTTATAATTAAATAACTTAATTACTAGTTATGGGTCATTGATCAGAAGACTTATTCACCATTTTATGCTTAAATTAATGTCCACCTACATTATGATAAATATTTTAATTATAAATGTTTGAATGCACGCTAAGAATAGTTATGAACTATTAATTAATACTAAATATTGTGTTCGAACATTCCCTCAATAAATAAGCATTTTAAAATACGCAATTTTAAATTAACTTTCTCCATTGGTTTGCTTGTGAAATACCAGCAAGGCTCGGGAGCACAATACTGATATTGATCTCAATTACTAAGGCACTACTGATACTAAAGTGCACCTTGAGGAACTAACACATCAAATCTAATATTGACCCTTGCCATAACTTTTAAAAGAGCAGAATAATCAACACCTTCTATGGTGGAACTATCTTTAATTTCACATGAGGAATGCAGAATAACAACTAATGTCTGCAGAGTAAAATACTACACTGAAGTATTTGGTGGTTTCTTGCCTATTACTCATGCATAAAACGTATAGGTGTGGAATATATATCTTACCACCTAAAGAAACAAACACGCACTAAGTATAATCCTCTTTTGGAATTTAAAATACCTTAAGTATACTAAATATTATATCAACTCTTGATCATTCTATCCATGAGAATCAATCACATGGACTATCAAACATATCATCACATTATATCAAAAACTATTCCTCTCATGGATAAATAAAGTATTCTGGGAAGATCATTTTCATCTCACAAAATAAATAACTTTATAAATACTAAAATATGCTGATATTAAGCATAAACCAACTCTACCCTTAGGCAAGATAGTAAAACACCCTAATAAGAAAAGACCTATATTAAATGTATACTTCAATCAATATCTAAAACCAATGGACATGACAGCAGAAACGTATAATAATTTTAATTTTAATGAAGGAATATTCAAAAGCAATGGGTAGCATACCAGCTTGAACTAAATAAAGTGGATGCACTATTAAAAAATAACTGTTACTAAATTACTTAATTAATATAATATAAATTGTGTTGAAACTTTAAACAAAAAAATCTTGTTATAGCATTTTTTTTCTTTTTAAAGTTACTTCTGATAAATTTAAATACTGTTTTACCCGTTAAAATGAATATAAAACATTTTTCTTTAAATCCTCACATGCAAAGTTCATATCACAAGTTGCATGTAATAAATAAGATATATTTCATAGGTATTACTTCCTATTAAATACAAACTTAACCCAGAGTAATGATAGTAAGACATACATTTATCATTACAAGATCATTAAAATATTACATGACAGATATAAATTGTAACATACATTGATATTATAACACAAAATAAAATTTTTACCAATTAGTTTTTCTTCTAAAAAAATATTAAATAAACAAATACACATTATCTCATTAGCAGAACTATTTCTCTGCTGAGCTGTCCAACCAGGTAAAGAGTTTCCATTCGGTTGCATTTTACAAAACATTGAAAGTAATAAACACATTTTTTTTTCAATGAAAAGTTTTCTTTTCTTTGGCCCTAATAATAATAGGCATAAAAAATAGTAAAAGGAAGCTTAATTCCCATATTGGCTTGTAATGATAAAAATTTGTATCCTAACAAAAACGAATATTATCACATTGCCAATAAACAGACACATTATTTGAATATTAGACGTATAATTAGCTAGCTAGAATATTGAAGAAAATGCACTCTTTTCCCTATAGATTACTATGATAATAACAGAAGTTGAATTATAGAATGGATAAAGTTATAATAATTTCACCTTGCAAAGAGTATACTATATATTTTAATTTTATTCTGAAGTCAATAAAGAAATTATTAAGCTATCTTTCATAATCTTAGCAATTTATTTTCCAAACAGTATTTTTCTTTTAAAAAAATGCACATATTCAAGAAAGTTTTTCTCCTTCTTTTTAAAAAAAACTTGCAAGTATGGAGCCTATTATTATTATGATTATTAATTTTTCTAGACAATTCTTAGTGAACAAAATATATTTCAATTTATAAAATGGCATTATTTCTTAACGAAGATGATTTATTTTTTCAAAGGCGCAAAAAAGATGTTTCTAGTTCTTTTTTTTAAATATTTTTTTTACTTCTTTTTCTTCTATACCAGAAAAATATCAAATAAGAATAATAAGTCATTAAATAATTAATTCCCACTTGAAAAATATTTCTTTTCCTTAATTTAGATAAAATAATAAATTGATTAATATTCTCAGCTAAACTTCATTTTTCTTGGTTTTGTAAAAAAAATGAACTTTTAAGATGCAATAATTATTTAATGTAGAAGTTTTTAAATAGAAAGATGGCATAGAAATTCAAGATATCTTACCAAAATGTTCAGCCAAATATTGTAGATAGAACTTTCATTAGATTATACATTTATTTCTGCAAAATTTAGAAAAAATTGTGTTACCAAATTTCAGCACTGTTATATCTTTTGAAATGCAGAAAGCAGACTATCATAAAAAAATGACTTGAATATCAATTGGTCATTTTTTTTAACTCTAGCGACCTCTACCAATAAATCATTTGATTATAACATAAACAAAAGTAAAAAAAAACTTATTACAATCATATAGTTTTTAGTATTTAAAATTTATTACAAAGCAGTTTAATAATGAAAATAATAAATACATTCAAACCAACAATAATTTTCTGTGATTTTAATTACACTTAAAATTATTTTTTTCGAAATGAATTTATCAGAAGTTACTTTTCCTTAGAATAAGACGATCTTAAAATTATAATTGATATTTATGTTTTTCTTTTCTTCTATACCCATTTAAAAACCAACTATAGTTTATTATTTTTGTTTTAAATTATATTAACTTCCTCTTATAACAATATCTTACATAGATTATTCATGTCCTTTTAAAAACATGATACTGCATTAGGGAATATATTATTTATTCACACAAACCATGTCTAGGCAAATGGTTAGCACACTTTACTAACCAAATATTATTTTTATTTTATTCTTTTTATTTTTCTAAAGAATAATATTGATTTCATGCAGAAATAATGCTAAATAAAACCAAGTGCCAAAAGCACTGGGTTGAAATACATATATACCCTCTCATATCATCGGTGAATTTTTTTCTTACTTTGTAATTATAGTATATACCATAAGAAATTGAGCCAATTGGACAATGTGCATTTAATAATTAATTTAAGGCATTCTTATATTAAGACTGGATATCAGTAATTAACCATATTAGAATTAATGTGAATTGTGCAAGTTGACAAATGGTCAGTTGCTTTAGTCTTCCATTTGATTAAAACCTGCTTCTAAATTATTCCAAATGAAAAGGATGTGTTGCTTTTGATGGACTTTTGTTTGAATTTTGTTACCTATTGATAGCCCTTCATGAAAATATGCTAACAACTTTTCAGCAGCAATTGGAGAATTGGACTAACTGGTACCCAAACTGATTTGTAAATTTTTCAGTTATATATATATATTGTAACGATTTATAAATATGTCTTCACTTTCATTCCGATCGGTACAATATATATATATAAACACAATACGGCAATTGAATTCATCCTCTGAGGCAAATCCCAAACTAATTAATCATGTAATCCATGGCTATAATGTTTCTGCACTAATTTAATTGGTTATATATCTCAAAGCTATAGACATTATTTTTGAATGGGCATGTGGTGGCAATTAATTGATTACATAAATAATTACAAAAACATTAATTTAATATCGTTTACAATTTTACAAATACTATGTAGTTCATTGAACAAATGATTAAACAATATTTACAAACTATTTATTTGTCATTTCATTTTTTTTTTTCATTTACAGATTCATGTATGTAAATATGCTTAGCAAATGTCAAAATTATCAACGTTGCTTTTTTTTTCTTTGTTTTAGATAATTTTTTTAAAATTAGATAACCAAAATTTTTCTAGTTAATTCAACCGTAATTAGCCAGGCAAAACTATATAAAAGATGATGATCATGTAATAAAACCTTTTTGTTATATCAATCCTACTAAACAAAAGAAATAAAGTTTGCATTTGATCTATGCCCCTGTATTTCACAAATACTTTCTCCAAAAATGTTTTGCTTTCATTGACTATTTTAAAGATGAAAATCTTAGAAAATATCTGAATTTTAATTTTGGTTTGAAACCTGTCACATTTCTGGTTCCTGAGTTTTTAATATTGTAACCTTATATTTTAGTGTAAAATATAAAGATTGATAAAACTGATATTAAAATTTCTCTGTCTTCTTCTTGGGGATTTGATTGCCTTGTTTTGCATTCAAGATAATTTATTTGTGAGAATAAGTAATATTTTGTCTTGCTTATTGCCTGTATTATTTTAATGTATTTATAATTTCTCTTTTTCATCCACTGATTTGGGTCAAATATGTTTAACCTCAAAGAAATCAACTGTAAACTTTAAGTTTAGTAAAATGTGACTAAAAATAATAGTAATTTTTATTTATTTAAAATAATCTTAGAAATTATTTTCATTTAATTCAAAAACCATATATTTAAATAATTTTTAATCATTAGATAAAAATATAATAAATACACATGTGAATTTCAGTGAAAGAGAGCATTCATAGTATTATTAAGAAAAAAATGGTGTAAGAATAACATGTAAGCAAAACATGTTATACATATTTTAAATATAATTTACAAGCAAGTGGATTAACCAAAAATTCTCATATAAACTTAAATATAAAATGGTGATATTTAATAACAGTATGAGTTGCTGAATTAAATGGGTCTGTTCAAGTCTGCCGGTCACTGAATCAAATCGCTAATGCTCAATGTCTACATTTGAAATGTGTTGGAATGTTTAAGTTTAAAAATAGAATTAATAGCAGAAGGTCAGTATGTTTTGGAATACTTTATTGCATGCAAACTGGCAACATTAAATAAATGTTTTAATTGCAGATATTTTTTGGACATGAAAACTTTACTTTTTTTTAAAAAAAGAAGAGTTTTAAAATCAAATTTAAATTTTATTGAAACGCTACTTTAATGTTTCTGCATATCAGTTAAATAATAGAGAATTTACTATTTTATCTGAACGTCTGCCAGTAATGTATTTACTATTTAATTTGTTTACTACTTGAATAATGATAACAACCTTTAAACAACTAATTAAACCTATTTTTTGATTTCTATCGCCAATGTTGATTTGTTAAATTATTTTGCTCTGATTATTATTTCTAGATTTAAATGTGGATAGATAAATTAATATAGCCTGGATATCATAAACGTGCAACAATTCTAGATAAAAATGTAGAATTTAATAACCTATGAAGAACGTTTTCATTTAAACTCTACATGTCATGCTTTTGGAATTATCTCATATTCATAAAGCCCACGTAAAATTCATTAATTTAAAAATACTCATAATAACTACATCAAACAGATATAATTACATCTATAGAATTCGGCTATAATCTATAATTATTATTTTGTGTAATGTATATTTATTGTTCAAGACATTTTATATTGATTTCACGGATAATATTTAACATTCCAAAAATGTTTTACCCTTTTATTTATGTATTTGAATAAGAATGAATTAATTTTAATTTTAGTGTTATATGAACTTATATGTGAGGTTCATGGTTTATACTTTTACCATGTTTAAATTAAATTTATGGTATTGAATAAAATATTTATTTGAGGAAATAGCCATTGTGAAAAGCTTGAGAATTACTAATAAATTTATGGTGTGTGTTGACCTCTCATGAAGTGTCTTATGATTCTTTCCAGAGTTCTTTTCCTATACTCATGTCACTTGTATTACATTGTTACTAGGTTTATATTTTAAACAAAATAAATTAGTATATTAGTTGTCCTTATTATCAAAACACTTTTCTTTATGTATGAATCCACATCTGCTAAATTGCTGGTGTTTTGTCTGAATTGTCAGAATAACAGAGGAGGATGATTTTGCACTTTAAATATGAAGTAAATATTAGTATTGTTTTACAATGTTAAATGGCATTAGTCTGTGCTGCTGGTTAATCTGCAGATAAAATATTTGCCACTTTCTGTATTTTACACTCATTCCTGCGCTGGTGGTTAATCCATGGAATTGTGTAATTATATTTGTTGCTTCATGGTCATGTAGAAACCCACAGGGCATTCAGTGTTGTATCATTCATATGTGTAGATGAATGCAACCACAGAAATATCATTTACTTCAGAAATGTAAGTTTGGGCAAAGTATTTTGTATTATTATACTAAAATCATTTTCTTCCATTTATAAGTATAACTTATAAGTTCAGTCATAAAGTGTAGCAGGGCATCATATCTAAACTATCCCCATAATGATTAACTGCTTGTTAATTAATATTTTATCTGAACTGAAGTTTGAATCTTCACTTTGGTTTAGCATTTCACTATAGGTAATTCCTGCAAATATAATATTATTTATTATATTATTACAGGTTTATAGTATATGTTTATTGGTTCTGGAACTGACACATTGGTGATTTCATGATTTGTTGTTGAATTTCAGTATATTTTACTCAAAGCAGAAATTAGATCTAATTCTAATAAAATTTATGATTGGGCTCTTATAAAACTGTGCCTATGATATATTTATTGAAGGAAACAAATGGAATGATATTTTATTTATTTTATTAACTTATTTGTTTATTTATGTATCTATTTATCATATTAAACATCCTTCATCAATTATTTGTTAACCATAACATTGTAAATAAATATTGGTTTATAATTAAATTTACTGTGCCATTGCTATTTGTCATTCATAGAAACATAAATCCTATATCTTGAATAGAGCATACATTGGAGTACATACTGTTGTCAGTATGATATAAGAGTCTTAGTAATATTCTGAGAACATATGAATGATTTTGTCTTTGGTAGTTTATGATATATAGGGTACAATAAAATCCCATTTGCCTTTTCCATCATTTTAGCTTTGTGTTGTTGATTCTAGTACATGATACAAAATTGATTGATTTTATAAATTCATAAACAGATTTACCAGATAATATTATGTTAGAATTTATTCTTTAAATGCTATAATTTGCAATCAATTAAATATAAGAAGAGTCTCAATGCTATTATTTAATTATTAATTTAAATTAATAAGGAAGGACCCACATTTTCCATACTTTATTATTATTGCAAACCTCATACTAAACTAGTATTTCTACTAAAATCAAATGTGTTATCCTAAAATTCATGATCTTTAATAGGTCCACAAATAAATTCCATCTTGTCAGTGTCAGTCATAAAGTCTCATGTCATGAAAAATCACAGAATAAAGTTTTGAAATATAATAAAATTACATACTTATAATTTGTGTAATGTACTTTC
Source organism: Epiperipatus broadwayi (assembly GCA_028023455.1). Classification (NCBI taxonomy): domain Eukaryota; kingdom Metazoa; phylum Onychophora; class Udeonychophora; order Euonychophora; family Peripatidae; genus Epiperipatus; species Epiperipatus broadwayi. Next base: position 2,114,878 of record JAQFVV010000133.1, on the reverse strand, counting down.
ACATACTTCTATGATGTGTCTTTGTGGTGTACCCTGGCAGCAACCATATTAGATCATAACAATTTTATGTTATATCATTAATTTTGTTTAATGTGATTAGACTTTTAAGTTACAGTTTTTAGCATACAATGTGGCAGGTTCAATTACTTATGTTCACCACATGTGCTCCAGATTTTGATTACAGTCTTTGGTGCCACAACATGGTCATCACAATATGTTTATCAAGGTTTCACAGTACATTATAATTAGGTTTGCCACATGTGTTCCATTTTCAGGTACAGTTTTTGGTACCACAACATGGTTTGCAGGATATGTCTATTGAGGTTACACAGTCATCATAATTGTTTGGTTACAGTTTTTGGCCACCCAACAATTGGGGCATTTGGTTACAGGGCATTCTATTACAATATATAAAATCCAATATTATTAGTCAATTGCCTTTTTTTCAGAAAAGGACAAAAAAACTTAAAGCCACGAAATATGCTTACTTTATGTTTAATTACCTACCTGTGTTATACTAACTTATTCAGGCAGGACTAAGTATATAATATTTTTGTCTGATTTGGAGTTTTCAAAAGAAAGAAACAAAACTTTATTTGAAATGACTGCAACTTTTATATGTATTTAAAGTATATTTTTTGGAATGTATTTAATTTTTATAAATTCAGAAAATGTATAGAACAAAATTTTATATATTTAGAAGTGTGACATCATTAATATTTTAAAATATTAAGTAATTATTTTTATTTAAAGGCATTATACACTCTTTTTATAACTAAAAATTGATTTTTCTAAATGATAATTTGAAAAGAAATGTAATTATTGGATTTAAAACATTAATTTTAAAGAATAGACAATTATTTGTTTTAAATACTTTTAAATAGACTGTACATTTATTTACTCCTCTATTGTAAAATAGCCAAGAATGATTTCTTATCAAGAAAACTGTTTTGATGATCAGGAGGACAGAATCGACTGCTATTGAATTTTAAAAAAAATCAATGAATTTTAAAACTCTCAAAATGAATTAGTAAATAAATAATTTTTATCTCAAGAATTTGAGAACTAGGACCCAATTGGATTATATAATTCTTCAGATTTTCATTTATCATAAAACTGATTACTTCATAATCATCAATTGCCTGAAGCTCATGACTTTATTACAACTTATTTGGGTTAAACAATTCAAAACAAAACAACACTCTCCATATAGTAGTGCCATCTTGTGCTAACAAGAGCAATCAATGGATGCCAGAAGGCTTGTGCATAAAATCCCGATCATGTGATGTTTAGTGGTTTAACTTATTTGGGCTTATTTTTTAAATTTCAAATAAAGCACCATAATGAAAAGATTGTATGCTATGTTTATAAATTTGCTGAAAGTCATATAAGTTTATTTATTGGTAAGAGTTGTTTTTATATAAATAATTTTATGCTGACATTAATTATTTTTAATTAATCAATTCTCAAATATTGTATTAATGACTGTGATAGTTGTAAAAGCTATATGCAAATAACGTTTTCTAATTGTTTAAATATAAGGTTAAAAAATAATACAGCTGTAGTAAATGATAGTTTATTTTGTTTTATAGATGTCACACTTCCATAAAAATTATAAATTTATAATCTTTGTTATTGAATGATATGGTACTACAGTATCACATGATCCACACTGTCTGATGGCACTCTTTCCATGCAAATGCACATAAATATGCTGTTTAAAAGGCGCTCATAAATCTTATGGCCTGTAAACCATTCAAACAATTGATGGTGAAGCAGTAAACATTACCCCCACATCAATTGTGTGTGAATATTATCTGAAACATATTATGACACATCATGTCAGGGTGTCTGTACTTGTAATTATGAAAATTATACCAATACACAGTCTGAAATAGCTAGTGTTAAACCTAGTGGAAGTAATATGAGATGCTACAAATTCTAACTATTTCATGAACATCCCTACTCCCCTTGGGAGCATGTCCAATCTAAAAAATAAGGAGGGCAAAGCATGATTCAGCAGAACTTCTATGAAAGTCACACACTTTGTGAGAACTTGAAAGACCAAAAAAGAAAATGCCAGAAAGACAATATGCTTTCAATTTGTTGGAATTGCCTGCTACAGAAGTGGCTGTAGTGGCCTTCCTACAGCAGGAAAAAAAATTGCTGACAGAGAAGAACTGTGTTTGTAGTGGGAAAATGATATTAAGGCACTATAAGAAATACAAAATGGAATGTCAATCGTGTAAATTCTGTTGGTCTTCTATGTGTAATGGTTGGCAGTACTGGTTTGATCATTAACTAATATAATTATTAAATATGCAAACCCAAATTATACAAAGCTATAATATAGTAGTTCAACATATATAAAAGTAGATTTTCAGATCGGAAATTTATGTGTGGGCTAAAAGGCAATATAAGATTATATGAGAACATCTAATTGTCTCTCTACTGTTATAATATTAGCAATTTCCACATTGAAGGATGACATAGTACAATTAATAACATATCAAAAAGCAATGTAATGAAGGCATCCCTGCAGATTGAATAAATTAAGAACAATAACTAAAAGTGTTATCATGTTTAAGAGAAATATTACTAGTTTAGCCTTTAATTAGGTAATATTTTACAACATTATTATATTTAAATAAGATCACATGAAGTGACTTAATAATTACAAATTTATTACAGAGTTTTAATTATTAAGAGTAGACTTTAGTTTAACAATTTCTGCACATTTATATTAGAGTGATTTATTATGATTTAGTTAAGAGCTCTGTGGTATATTTAATTACCTATTATCTTCTTGCTGAGGTGGCTTGCATGGCATTTATTGCTGGGCTGCTTCATTCTTGGTGGTTCCTTGGTATGCTGCTGTTCTGGACTCCCTACATCTCCTAGACCAATTGCCAACATCATAAATTTGGGCATTGTACCTGGCTGTATTTGATTTGCTAAATGATGAGAGTCAGCTTTTTTTGAATTCAAAGTGGGATTTTTATAGCAATTCTTTGTATCTCCTCACAAGGCATTAAATTGTTTACAATTTTTAGTTTTACATTCTTAAGTTTTAATAACTGTAATACATTTTAGCAAAGACAAAAGATCCATCTGCCAGTTTGCTTTTTAACTTTATTTTTAAATCTTGCTTGAAATTTTGGTTCTCCGTTTACAATTTAATGAGAGGTATTTCTGAAAAACCAATGATCTTGATTATCATTTTTTAAAAAGTGATTTAAGTTATCAACATTCTACTATATGTATAAGACAATCACTCCTGGATTTAAGATTTATATGCAAATACAAAGAAATTTATAAAGTTAATAACTTAAAAGAGATAATTTAGAAAAGTTTAATGTACACAAAATCTATCACATTACAGTTTTATTCTCTTATATATAGAAGTGCATTTCTATACATACAACACTGTTTACTACTTATTTTAGTTTAATCATTTTAAAATATAATTATGTATACATCATTATAAACACACACAGACTTGATTAATTAATGTATGCAATATAAATACATGCACATACTCATTAATAGAGTGCAAAATAAATACATGCACATACTCATTAAATAAAGCTTATTACATACTAATGTAAATAAAAAATAAAAAAACGGTGAAAAATCAATTCAAGAATTTTTTACAAAAGATTGTTTAAAAAACAAGTTATCTGTATTTATTTATGAATAAAAAAAATAATTGTTATAAAAAATTACAAAATCAAAATAAATCCCCCCCAAAAGACCGAATTTTTTTTTAATAAAAACATTATATCAATTTTTAAAAAATGAAAATAACCTTTGTAAAAAAATTAAAAATCAAAATAAATCCCAAAAAAGACCAAATGTTTTTAAAAAAGCCTGGTAATGTTATATCTATTTGCTTAGCACTAGCAACAGCACCATTGAGCAGTGTGGGTCATCTGATGTTGTAGTACCAATGATATTTATAATTTTAAATAGTGATAGTTTAATTTATAAGATATATTTACTTTATATTAAATTAAAAATCTGCAAATCTCTCACACTTATTATAATACTTATCTGACAGCCAATCATATGTTATGATGGCCGTCTGAATAGCAATCAAACAATAAACACAAGTCGGAAAATTTTACAAGAAAAGTGCAGTCTGTGCTTTATAAAAATAAATATTATTTTATATGGAATTTGACTGACATAGTATCAGTCAAATATAGTATCTATTGGCAACTGAGATACTATTAATATGTTTAGCTTCATATTATTGGTCAGTTCCAGTTATAAATTTCTATGATTTATTTTTATAATATCATTTTTGTAATGAATAATTACTTAAGCATGGTTAATGCTTATATATTTATAAATAATATGGTTATATTGATGAATTAATTTTTAATTATTTTATATATGAAGTTTTAAGAGTAATTTTAGTTTGTATGCCATTACATACTCATATTTGTACATTCCCACAACAAAATCCTGAGTTTTGGCAAATTATACCAAAGCTGATCTAGATGAGGGGTTGTCCTCGAATTCAATCACATCTCTGCTCCTTCACCAATGCTCCCAGATTTACTACCCCATGAATGACATATATGAGGCCACACTCACCATTTCTTAATTTGCATGTCAGCAGTTGCAAAGAATGGAGCAATAAACTCATGGAATAAATGATGAAATTACTAATAATTTAACTAAACACACACATCTGCAGCTAGCTAGATAATGCACATATTAATAATTAATGCTAACATTTGGAATGTACTACGAATGACACACAAGATATTGATTATAATTTAATATATTTTTATAAAATATAGGTCAAACAAACATAAGCACATTGAATGAGACATGCAGTTGTGACAATAATGAGCAAGTTTGAGAACCCAATGTTATTTGATGCACCATAATTTAAAAGAATTTATTACAAATTCAATATTCTACAGTCTAATCATGCCATACTTATGGTATGTCACCCCTATGAAATCCACTAATAGTCAAATTCTACTAGAATGATGACCAACAAATATACTTAATCTTTTAATATTATGTATTGAGCAATAAATGTGATATTTATGCAGATTGCATTATATAAACTAGACCCAAGGTTCTGATCAATGCTGAACTGAATAACATAAAGGGTGATGAACTGGTGCTTTGCAGCAAAGCTTCCAAAACTATGGTGCTACATAAAATAAATAAGAGATGTGGTTCCAATGTGCAGTTACTCATGGGATTCAGAATCAAGTACTAGGTTCCCATGGTCTGTATGACTTGCTACTATAACATACATGAACATTTAGTTCAGATGATTGGAGCAGCTTATATAACAATCTGGACACTTGTGTTCCAGTTCTAAAAGAGAGCTATCCAAACTAAGAATAATGGTGTGGCTCACATATAGAAAAACATATGTTACATCTGTGTGCTTTATAAAGAAACATTTGTAACAATTTTTAAAATATCAGACATTGTAATTAATAAAGTGCAACATCTATAGTTTCGATCTGCAAAACTACTATACTTCAGTTCATAAATTAGCATACTTAAATTATGTTAAAGAGGAGTAATTATAATTGACCAGTTCATCAAGTAATCCATATAGTTTATAAAAAATAAAATCCTTGTTTTTACTTCACCTTTGAGTGGTAAGTTTTAAATTGTGCTTTACATAAAAAAGTGAAGCTTAGTATTATTAGAAAAGGATTATATGGCTGAGTGCTTTCAGAGAACTTAAGTCTCCACATTCATAGGCTATTTTGGGAGTGTTGGCTTACATTGAGATTTTAAGCAAAGTTTAACGGTGATTTATTCAAAGTTTTCTTTCATTAAGACTATTTTCTGGAGATTGCAAAGCACAATTCTTTTCAGTTTATTGCATAGTTGCCATTTGCAATAAAGCATGCCTCATTTATCTTTTGTTTGATATCATTACATTCAGTGCACAGTTACCTTGCCATAGTGGGTCAAACACATGGTCTGTTGTTTTTTAGTGTTCAAACAATATGGATTTGTTTTAGTATTATTTACAGCTCTCCTGTATAAATAATGATGCTGAGATGTTCTGGTGGTGATATTGGCATGGGTCGTTCCATAATATGCTGCTCTTCATCCTTTGGTTGGGCATGAAATTTTGTAAACTGCTTGGGCTATTTGATCAGAAGATATTTTGTCTTTGGAATTGTTTATCATTCTATTTGTTGAAGGTGATGTGTGAAATCCTAATTCGAAAGGCTCAGCTAATATTTTATAATATTTCCTAGCAATTGATGGTATGTAAGGTGGCAGAATTCTTGGTTTATTGTTTCTGTGTCAGTTTGTAGCTTAGTTTGAAATTGCATAATATTTTTGTAGATAATGTTGTGTGAAAATCCAACATATTCCAGTTCTTTAATATAATCTGTGAGGTTACTTTTGTGGTCAGCTTCAAATTTACATAGTCTATGATTTCTGTGCAGGAAGGATGCAAGTCCAGCCAATTTATGTGAGTTCGGTGAGTTCGAGTTTATAAGAATAAACTAAAGAGGAGTAAAGCACATTTGGGACATAATTAACTAATTGTTTATAATATGCTTTAGAATATCATTCTTTATTTAACTAAATATAGACATTTAATATGCAAACCCGAATTATGCTAAGCCAAACATAGTAGCTTAACTAGCATATATAAAAGTAACTTTTCAGATGGAAGATTTATAGGGTTGCTAAAAAACAACATAAATTAGCTATGTGAGAGCTTCTAATCATTTCTCTATAATTATTATTATTATCGATCTCCACTCTGAATGAAGGCATAACATAAATTAATGAATTTACAATATATAAAATAGAAAATAGGAATGACCACGGATTAGAAAGATACAAATATAATAATAACTGGATACAGTTATTATGTTAAGAAAATTATCAATTATAAATATTTAATAAGTAGATAAGATTTTTAGAAAAATATTATTATTAAATTAAAGTTACATAATTTATTTGTGAAAAAATAATATAAGTTATTAAATATGAACATTCAACCTTTAATTAACTTTAGAATTATGAATTAATTTAGTAGTTTAGTTTTAATTTTACAGAGCTCTGCAGGAAAATATTTTACAGATCGTCTTCTAGCTGAGGTATTTTAATGATGTCTGATGTCTTTTTGGCAGGTTGTGAGTCTTGAACTCCTCCATTATCCTGGACCAATTTCCGAAAAGGAGGATGGCAACTGGTTGCCTCTTCCCCACAGATTTCACCATAGAAAAGAATGAATGAGCCTTGATGTCTGAATTTGATTTTTTTATATTAACTCTTTCTCACCCCCCTCACAAGCCATTAAGTTGTTTCCAACTTTTAATTTTCAATTTTAAGTTTTAATAGCCACCATAAATTTTAACAAAAACAATAGATCTGGCTTAATTACTGACAAGCAATACCAGGTTAACGATTTTGTCTTTTTTTAACTTTATTTTTAAATCATTAAAAATCGGTTCTCTGTTTACAATTTAATGAGAGGTATTTCTGGGAAACAGATGACCTTGATTCTGTTTTTTTTAAAAAAGGTTTTAGTTGTCAACATTCTGCTATATGTATAAGACCCTCATCTATGAATTTAAGATTTACATTCAAATACAAACACATTTATAAATTTAATAACTTAAAATATATAATTTAGAAAAGTTCTGATGTTTACTAAATCTATCTCATTACAGTTTCCTTCGCACGTATACATAGGTGTGCTTCTGCACATATAATGATGTTTACAACTTACTTTAATTTATTAATTTTAAAATTATAACTGTGTATACATTATACGCATATAAACATTAATATATTAGATGTGTACATATATCCGCACATACAGGTAAATATACGCTATTAAATATTAAAATAAATTATTATAAGGTTATATACGTGGACTGGGAGTGTTTTGAATAAAAAAAAGAAGACTACTATGGTACATAGTAGGTGAAACAGGACGATGGACAAATAAAACTGTCTCAATATAAGTAGAGATTAAGCTTATGTATAACAGGCATTTCTCTCATTGCTTAGTTTTATAGCCTTCAATGTATAAATCACTGTGATACTTAGGTTTTGAATTTAAGTATAGCCTAGTTTGTTGTGCCAATGTCTCAGGTTGTTGATCATACATGCATTTGTTGATTTTGAAGTATTGATTTAAATATTGGTAACTATTACAATATAATTATTTTGTTTTTTTTTAAAATAAATTATTTTGTTTCTTTTATTATTCACTATTGCTTGAATTATAAAATATTGACATGCTAAATTAAGTGTCCAAGTGTAATTCATGCTTGGTGAACATGATTTTTTTTTATTCCATGCATTATTATTAATTAAAAGAGATTCATTTTATAATTTATAGATTTTCTACATTTTTCATAATTATGACTTTGCTATTAAAAATAATTTCATTCTTTGATATTTTCTTATATTAATTTTTAGTATTAATTTACAATTAATTTGATATTGGAAAAAAGTCAGATTTATAATCCAGTGGCGCATTCTAATAAAGTCATTCATCGCAATAAAAACAATTATTCCAACTGGAATCATAAACAATATTATTATCATCAAAACATTTAATCATCAATTTAAAACTATATTTTTTCTTTACATTTATAATCTTAATATCTCCTAGATTTAAACATCGTACTAACATATATCCACTGAACATAATAATATAACCCGACAAACATTTCTATCAATATTCTTAATACTAAGAATCTTTCTTATTTCAATATCAAAATATTTAACACAACAGATATGGAATTATTTTTTCCATTACAGAGGGATATATATGTTCTTTTTATCATTTTGGCCACTAAGTTTGTTGGGACGCCGAGAAACTAATATCCCGAGAGAGGAAGAGGAAGATGGTTATTTGTATTTTTTAAACCATTTTGGCCACTGTAACTTTTGGAGCTATGATAAACTTATACTTGAGAGATAAGAGCAGTATTTAGTTGAAGATTGCACATTTTAATTTTAGGTATTTTAGAAAATTATACTGTGAAAATAATATTAGCATATTTATATATCTTGTTTGTTTTTCATATGATATGCTCTTATTTATGAGATTTTTTTTTTTAGAATTAGCGATTAATGTGTAAACGGACAATGTAAAGCACTCATATATTTAAAAGTTACAATTTATTAAGACTGTGACTTAATTAGTGTTTGAGATCTGATAAATTTTATTTATTGGTTTTAATAAATTAAGTTTATTATCTTTAATTAGATAGAAGTAAAGCATCTTGAGATACATATATAAATTCTGGCTTCTCAATTTGATGTTTAAAATAAATAAAAAACTAAAACTTTCAGATAGTTTGTTCAATTTAATAATCTTTTTAAAAATTTTTAAACATATAAATTTGAATTTTGTAAAATAACTTATATTTTTCTTTATTATAAAATATTTTTATATTAATTTAAAATGTTAAAATTAATCAACCAAGTCAAAATTTTACAATCATTATTTTAAAATATATTATTATATTATGCATATGCGGAGTGAAACGCTATTTTATGTCTTTGTGTCTCAATGGCTGAATAATAAGGAATTGATTATCCTATTTGAATGTATATTACCAATAACGTACCTACTATTTAATTTGTTTATTATTTGAAATAATGATAACAGATGTAGAACAGTTAACTAAAATAAAAATATTTTCTGACCTTCATCGCCGATGTGGTATTATTAGATTATTATTTGCTTCGATTATTTTTTCTAGTTTTTTTATGTAAATAAACAAATTAATATAATCAAATTATTATAAATTTGGAACAATGCTTGACAAAGGATGTAGAATATAATAACTTATAAGAAACATTCTCATTAAAACCCTACATGCCATTTTTAAAAGTATCTTGTCTATTCACAGAGCACACGTAAGAGTCCATTAATTTAGAAGTGCTCGCAATAATTGGAACAAAATGAATATAATCACACGTCTGAAGTTTGGCATTGTAATAAAAAAATATTATTTTATGTGATGTACATTAATTGCTCAGGATTTGCTATATTTATTTTATGGGTGAATATTTATTATACCCAAAATGTTCTGTATTTAATTTAATGTTCATTTAAATAAGAATGTATTTTATTTGATTTTATTTTCATATGAACTTATGTGTGAAGTTCATTACATGTACTTTTCTATGCTTAATTTAAATTAAATGGATTGAAGAGAATAATTAATTGAGGAAACAGCACTTTCAAGAAGTTAGGAATTATTGGTGAATTTATAATGTTTGTTAACATTACATGAATTAATCCTATAAGTCTTTCCAAGGTTCTGTGCCTATACTTATGTCATATTTATCACATTATTATTATGTTCACATTTAAAGTAGAGTCAGTCATTACCTCAGTCATCCTTTATTATGAAACCCTTTTCATTATGCCTTAACTCATGTCTGATAGAATGCTGGTGTATTCTGAGAAGAAAGATGATTTTACATTTTGATTTGAAGTAAATATTTTTACTACTTTATAATGTTAAATGGCACTATTCTGTGACGGGGGTTAATCTACACAATAATTATTTGCCATTTTCTGTATTTTGCACTCATTTCTGTGCTAGTGGTTAATACACAGAACTGTGTGCAATTATACTTGTTGCTTGATGGTGGTCTAGAAATCCACAGGCCATTCACTGTTGTATCATTTCTAAGTGTAGATGAATGCATCCACAGGAATATCATTTTACTTCATAAATGTAGGTTTGGGAAAAGTATTTTGTATTATTATGCTAAAATCACCCTTTTTTCATCTATAGGTATAACTTGTAAGTTCAGTCATAAGAAATAGCAGTGCATCTTATCTAAATTGTCACCATAGTGTATCATATGTTTATTGCATAATATTTTAGCAGAATTGTGGTTTGAATTTCCATGTTTTATTATGGCTAACTCTTGCAAATATGCCATTACTTATTGATTATTATTATAAGTTTACAGCATAGGTTCATTGGTTCTGGAACTGATACATTGGATATTTCATGACTTGATGTTGAACTTCATTCTTTCTTCTCAGAGCTGAAATTAAATCAATTTATAGTAAAACCTTGTGATTATGACTATTATAAATCCGTGTATAATATCCATCTATTGAAGTAAACAGATGGAATGGTATTTTATTTATTTTGTTTATACTATTTATTTATTTATTTGATATGAGACATTATATAATCAACCATTTGTTAATCATAAAATTGTAAATAAATGTTAATTCATAATTTGACCTCCTGTGTCATTACTATTTGTCATTCTCAAAAAACAGAAAATCCTACACACTGAGTAGAGCATACATTAGAGCACATATTGTCACTAATATGACATATAAGTGTAATGTATTCGCCCCTAAGCTTTTTCAGAGGGGTAGAAAAACACTTACAATCCGATCGAAACTCGGCTGAACAACTCTTAAAACCGTTGGGCCGCAAATAGCTCTTAATAGCTTTACGTATCCACTTCTGTTAACAAGACTGTAACAAGTGCGCGGTGTTTTCCTCTAGCAGTTTATATATCCCCCTGAGTTCTTTTGTTTAGTCTTATCTGCTACATTCCGAAAACTTAATCGCGTGTTTTCCAAATCCGTTTTATTGTTCTTACTTTAATTAGTTATTTTTATCTCTGATAAAAATAATCCCACAACTTGCTTTTAATTATAATTATTTTCCATTATAATTATTTTTACTTTCAACTAAAATAAATCGAAAACTTCTGGAGTAAATTGTCTCTAGTAAACTCGCTGTTTATTTCTCACAATGAATACAACACTTCCTCCCCTCACTCCAGAAGTTAGAGTTTATTTACGTTACACATAATCATCCAATATGCACGGTTTCCTTTTTCAGCTTGGAGAAAACTTGATTTTTCCTATTAATCGATATAACCTTGAAAATTGTGTGAACTCATCTTTTTTCTCTCTGCCTTGAGTGCTTTTTTCTCTCGCTTGGAGAGACTCTGGGTTTTTTCCTGTTCTGCGGTTTTTGTCTCTGGCCGCTCACTGTCTAAAGATTTCCGTTCTAAAAAATCTTCGAACGTGTCAATTTCATTTTCACTTTCGGCCATCTTTTCCTTAGTTCCATTTCATACTGCTGCCAACTCTCTACCTGTTCGGATAATTTTGACATTGCGAGTTCGCTTTTTAAATCTTCATTCGATCTTTCCAAAATCTGACATTCTGAAAATTTGCTTTGTAATTTTTTACTAAATTGTGAATTTTGTTGTTCAAGTTCTTTTAATTTATTTAATTCATAAACATCCAGTTTTAATTTGTGCACTTCTTTTGATAGTTCTTTAAATTGCAAGTTGAGTTGTAGCTCTGATTGCGTTTTTCTCTCAAGCATGGTAGCTAATTTTTGGTTACGTGACTCCAATTCTTGTAGTTTAGTGATCTGTCTTTGTCTTTGCGAAAAAGTCCTATCTCTCACGGTCATGCTTTGTCCCTTAGTTGATACATATCTGTGCCTGGATTACATTTTGTTTGACGTGGTTTTTTGCATACAGCTGCTAAATGTCCTTTAAATCCGCAGTTATAACAGTTTTCTTTTCTCCATTTACAATTTTTAGATACATGGCCAGTTTTACCACAGCAGAAACATTTCACTGTTAACATTTTCTCTCCGTTAAGATTTTCATTCTTCAGCTGCTGACTTCGATCTATTTTATAAACTGCCATCTTTCTGGTTTCTTCTGAGTTGTTTCTAAAAGCTAGGGCTTGCTCAATTACTGCATCATATGCTATTCCTTTTTTAATAGCGACTTCGTATGATAAGTCACTTTCTATTAACAATGTCTGCCGTAATCTTTCATCGTGCATTCCCCACAATAATTGATCCAGCAAAGCTTGTTCTAAAAATTTGCCATAATCTCAATTTTTTGCCAACTGTTTTAATGCTATATCATAGTCTTTAATTTTTTCCTCCCTGGCTTGCTTTTTATTTCTCAGAGTTAATCTAGCTATGTGTCTAGATGACTTTGGGCTAAAATAGTCCATTAATTTTTTAACTATCTCTTCAAACTGTACTCCATCAGTTATCGGTCCATCCCATAATTTTTTAATAATTTTTATGACTTTGCGTCCTCCTAAACATAAAAGTGCGGCCACTTTTTTTTCATTATTTATTATCCCATTTAACTTGAAAAAATTTTCCAACTGAATTATATAGAGAGGCCATTCCTCGGCATTTTCAATGCTAAATTCAGGAATACTGCTTTGTCTTAACGACATTTTACTTGTTTCCGAATGTATTGATTGACTTTCTCGTCTGGCTTATTCCTTCAAGTTTTACTAGGTTCGAATCCTGTCGACTGTGCCAATCTTGTAATGTATTCGCCCCTAAGCTTTCCCAGAGAGGTAGAAAAACACTTACAATCTGATCGAAACTCGGCTGAACAACTCTTAAAGCCGTTGGGCCGCAAATAGCTCTTAATAGCTTTATGTATCCACTTCTGTTAACAAGACTGTAACAAGTGCACGATGTTTTCCTCTAGCAGTTTATATATTCCCCTGAGTTCTTTTGTTTAGTCTTATTTGCTACATTCCGAAAACTTAATTGCGTGTTTTCCAAATCCGTTTTATTGTTCTTACTTTAATTAGTTATTTTTATCTCTGATAAAAATAATCCCACAACTTGCTTTTAATTATAATTATTTTCCATTATAATTATTTTTACTTACAACTAAAATAAATCGAAAACTTCTGGAGTAAATTGTCTCTAGTAAACTCGCTGTTTATTTCTCACAACGAATACAACAATAAGTCTTATTAATATTCTGGGGAAACATTGAAATTCTCTGGTTCTCGGATAGTTTGTAATGTGTGGGGTACAATAAAATCCATTTTACCCCTTCCATCACTTTAGCTTTGCTTTGTTAATTTTGGAATATAATGCAAAATTGATTGATTGTTTTTATAAAGTCATAGATAAATTTACTAGATAATATCATAATGGAATTTAGTCTTTTAATGCTATAATTTGTAATTTATTAAACATAAGAGTATTACTGCTATTTATTTACTTATTAATTTAAATTAATAAAGAAGAAACCCATGTTTTCCATGCTTACTTACTATTGAAAAGAACATATCAAGACTAGCATTTCTACCAAATCCTAAGTATAACTGAGCTACAATAAACTATGTTGCAGTGATAGTTATAATTATTGCTTTCTTGTTAATAACTTTATCTACCATGTAATTTCTAGTATAGACCTGGGGTATCTCTAAAAAAGTAATGGTTAATAGTTTTACAAATTTTACCATCTTCTTCATGGTCGGACATAAGGTCTCATTCAAATCAAAATCCCAGATTAAGGTTTTGAAGAATAATAAAATTATATAATTATCATTTGTCTTAGGTAATCTAACATACTTTCACATACTGATACAATGGGTCTTCACAGTGTACCTTCTCCGTGACCAGATAAGATCATAACAATTTCATGCTATACCATTAATGTTGTGACCAGATCAGACTTTTCTGTTACAATATATATATATATATATATATATATATATATATATATATATATATATATATACTTATTCATTAGAAGTATGAGATTAGCTTATGAAATTTTATCTAATAGAGGTTTGTTAAAAATCAATACCGACAGCAAACAATATATCTGGAGTGATGCAATATCATCCAGAGTCATGTTGATATTTGCAAAAACCAAACATTATCTGCTTTAATAATGCAGTGAGAAATGTCATGGACTGTGTTATAGACCTACCATGACCTACTTGTACACAGCAATATCTGAAAAAACTATTGTTTCATTCATTTCAAACTTTACTTTTGATAAGAACATATCAATATATTTATTTCAAAGCTTTAACATTAATGTATTTCAATACTTATTATTTTTATCATTTTTAAAATTTTGTATTTTATTTATTATATTTTATAATAGTTGCAAATAAATAAGCAACATGATTATGTATTTATTATTAATAAATAGCCACATATTCAGCTGAAGAATTTGGCCCTTCGCTTCGGGTTCCTGTGGTGGGAACATTGGGTAATGGTTATCTTCTCAACATCCGGGCATTGTGGATCCACGTACAGAAACACGTTAATCACATTACAACAATTTTTATGGATGTAATTGTTTTTGAACATATGCACATTTTATCTTGTTACATAGAACACTGTGTAATCCTCAATGGGTAACTGTAGCCAAAAATTTTGTAATCTTTTATTAATAAAGTTTACCTTTGAAAGTAAATTGTAAACTTATTTTTATTATCTGTCAATATAATTTGGGTTCGCTTATTGAACTCCCTCCATATCTTATTCAATTAAAATTTCATTTTGCTATTAATATCCACAGACTTGAAAAAATTATCCAATCTACTGAGGAGAATGCATGGATAATGACGATATTTTATAAATAATAATGATAGAGCAGACATTAGTAAATTTTCCAAAAGAAATCTTTCTCTTTAGAAGATTTCACATTTTAAAGTTTTAATAGTTTTTTTTAAACTTGAACAACAAATTAAAATATTTTTGCAGTAATTTACTGAGTTTAACTTTGACCGCTATGTTACAAAGTATCATCATCACAGACGTTTGGTTAATATTATTATATACATTTGAATTTAATCTTGTTTATCCAAATGCATATTAACCACAACATAACTATTTATTTTTGCACATGTGATGTTCTGTTATATTTGGAGCAGTCAAAAAGTTATCTTAATAATATAATACAGTGGGTGCAATTTGAAAATTAAATTTTCAGTTTGTAATGTTATAATTGACAATTTATTACTTTGTCTTCAGTACACGTTATATTTACTTGTTTAAAAAGATTTATTTAAACTTCTTTGTATCAATAATTTCAATCTCTGTGGTCAGCTTGCAATTTTTAATCTCTGTTTAATTATTTTGAACCGTTAATACAGATCGGATTCCATTTTTAATGTTTAAAGGAGGTTGCCTTGAAAACAGTTTGAAATTGTTGATTATTATTGATATTGGGATTGTCTATGTGTTGATTGATTTTTAAGATATATATATATATATAGAAATAATAAATTTAACGGTTTACAAACTATTACAAACAATCCTTAAATCCGCAGAAGTACTTTTGGTTAATTTCTTAAACCTGCCTCAACTGCTATTAAATTTAAAAACAAAAATGGAAGCAAACGTCATCAAGTCAAATTCCATGAATCTCATATTTTAATGTTAGCAGCTTGTCGATTTATTAAATGCATTTTATTCCTGTATATAAAAATTGCCTCTTTTTACTTTTTCTTTTACTATGGTTTCTCTCTTCATGAAGAAAAGTTAAAGAGGCAATTTTTATAAACAGGAATAAAATGCATTTAATAAATCGACAAGCTGCTAACATTAAAATACGAGATTCATGGAATTTGAATTGATGATGTTTGCTTCCGCTTTTGTTTTTGAATTTAATGGCAGTTGAGGCAGGTTTAAGAAATTAACCAAAAGTACTTCTGCGGATTTAAGGATTGTTTGTAATAGTTTGTAAATCGTTAAAATTATTATTTCAATTATAATTACAATTTTGTTTTTAATTAATGGACATTTTATGAATTATATATATATGAAAAACAAAAAAAACAAGTTAAAAACTTGCTAACACTTGTATTTATGTCAACAGATGGTGTTCTACCAAAAACACCATCAAGCATATGTTTACATAAACGTCAGAGTATGCATTCACTATCTCTAACTTTAATTCCACATTCAGATCATGATTTCAAGCTATTTTCTATCATCAGTGAAAGACAGGAATTTTAGAAACTAGATCTAAACACAAACTCTGAGCGTTTATAAAACAGTTTCTATTCAACTTGCAAGCGTGAATCTTTTAGACATGTAATGTCATCAAAAACAGCATAGCAAGCCAGAGAATGCCATCTGTTGATATATATATATATATATATATTGTAACCGGACCACCATACAACCCTTTTATTACTTCAGTTGTAACAATTTCCTGATGAGCATGTTGCAGGAAGGAACTATCAATTGGCATTACCCAATGCAGATGTTAACCCCCCCCTACAACAATATTTCCTGCTCATCAGAGGATGTAGTACCATAGAGGCTGGAAGCATCTAGACATTTATTTGTTTGGTTTTCCAAACAGCGCCACTAGAGTTCCATCTCACTACAACCTAACTTACCTAGGTCTAGTTATGCCAGACAAAGCTCAGGAGGCATGAGATTTTCATGAACAAATGCAATGACTGATGAGTGATGCAATAAAAACAAAATAGAATTGAACAACTGGATAACTAAGATTAATTTTAAGTAACAATAAATTTATTTAACAAATTAATTTGCAAGTTCTTCTAATAAAGTTCTCTCATATCCATGTGAAGATTCATTGTTTTATTCATTTCTGGTCCATTGGGTTTCTTTGGTATACTTCAGTTTGACTTAAAGAATGTAACTTGTTGAGAGTATAATAAAGTCCTTTCATCGTTCTTTTAACAACTTACATCTTTAGTTATATAATTAATTCATAGAGAGGAATATGTCATATTGAGATAACAGAGAGAGTAATGAAGACAACTGATAGCATCTGATGCAGAGTTCCACTTAATTTAACAAATATTTTATTTGCAGTCCACTGTGTATCTTAGTATACAGTCAACAATAGTACAATAGGAATTAGAGAATGCAAGTTCTTTAACAATTTACATTTTGTGTCTAATTCAGTGTTCCAGTTAACCTTAAGTTATTTTATTTGTAGTCCATTAGTATTTCATTAAATTTATTAATGTGGTTTACTCCCACAAAATCAACATTCAGGTAAGTTTTAAGCATTTGCAATTTTATTCAACATGCAGGTAAGCATTTATAATTTAGTCAAATATAGAGGTATATTCATACACATAAACTTTATTATATTATCCAGATAGAAGTAATATGCAGTTGAAGCATTTATAATATAGTCAAATATAGAGGTATATTTATACACATAAACTTTATCATATTATCCAGATAGAAATAATATGCAGTTGAAGCATTTATAATATAGTCAAATATAGAGGTATATTTATACACATAAACTTTATCATATTATCCAGATAGAAATAATATGCAGTTGAAGCATTTATAATATAGTCAAATATAGAGGTATATTCATACACATAAACATTATTATATTATCCAGATAGAAGTAATATGCAGTTGAAGCATTTATAATTTAGTCAAATATAGAGGTATAATCATACACATAAACTTTATTATATTATCCAGATAGAAGTAATATGGAGTTGAAGCATTTATGATTTATACAGCATTTAATTATTCTAACATAAATATTTACTTGGTCTGCTGCAAAAGTATATTTTTATACATAAATTCATTAGTAGTTTCATTTATACTTTGTAATATAGAATACCATTAACGTTTTCGTATTTCTCCATTAATTTTTTTTTTTTATTAAAATTTTTATAATAGCATTAATAATTGAATTGCTACTATTTTTTAATTCTTACCTTATTACTTGTTGTTCTCTTTCAATACCCATGGGGCTTAATGAATGGCACAGTAGACAGGCTGGAGCTTACTTCAGGAATGTGGATGAAGAAAAAAAACGCAGGTCAACCGCCCATGTTATATTATTTTTTCATGGTTAATTTTTGATTTTTCTGTCTTGCTTTACTTAGTAAAACTGATACAAATAAATATTCTCTGATAATCCGAATTTTCCAAACATTTTGCACTTTCTCTGCTTGTTTTATTCAATATGACTTCTCAAAAGAAAAACTACTTAACCGACGATAATAATAAAAATTATTCTCTCTGACTGATAATCCAAATTTTTCAAGCTATTTATACTTTCTGCTTATCAGAATGGATTCTCTTTACATGAGGCCTGCTTTAATTGGTCATGGTAGTATGTTTTCGTCCACGTTCGTGCCATTTCCCCCAGCTCATTGGCTATTCTTTTTGGCAGTAGAAGACCGTTTTTAATTATCTGGCTATGTGTTTTCGAATTCCAATTAATTTTACATTTCTTTGCCTAAAGGCATTGGCTTAACACCTAAGTTATTTTGCCTTACAAATTATTTTTCTGCAATACAAAATAAATTTATCTTTTTTTAACGTTTAAATATATTTTTTTCTTTTTTACTTTATTGATTTTCTTTTTTTTGGATTGATGAATTTTAATAAAGAAAGATTTACACTTTCTTTTAATTGCAGATTTAACGTATTTGTTGCGTCTTTTTATTTTTTATTTTTAATTTGACCAAATTAACTTTCTTTTTTCATTGCTGTCAATTTTCACGATTCCTTTGTTTCTTTAAATTTTTAGTTTTCCTCAACCATTATTAAGTCTTTTCTTTTCTAACAACAAATCCTGCCAGTATTTTTAAATGAGGGGGGGGGGATATTCTGAATATATATACACGGCGAACAGTATATCTGTTTCAATATATATATATATATATCAAATCAAAACTACCCCAAATCCAAAATTAAACCAGACCAGCATAAAAATAATATAAAAACACAACCTAAGGTTTCACTGCTACAAGCAGACTTCTCAAGTGTAAAGAACTACAAAAACTACACAATATATATAATATTAAAAACTACCCACAAATCCATTCACTTCCCATCCACCCTTAATATTAAAAGAACTCTTAAATAAGTTAATTGCTTCAGAATAATAAATTTTCAATAATAAAGAATCTTTAATTCTTCTTTTGATTTCATTTCTCTCAAAGAAGACAACCTTAGCTTCATCAAAATCAATAGTGTGGCCTGTATATTTTTCATGGACATAGAAAGCAGAACTAAGATATCTATTTTTAACTCTGCTTTTATGAACCTTTATTTTTTCATTTAAACTCAAACTACTCTCACCTATGTAAACCTTCTTACAAAATAAACAAGGAATAAAATATACTACACCAGGAATAAACTTTCTATCAAAAACTTCTTTTGTATTATTTAATAAATTATTCAATGTAACACCCCTTTTCCAAGCAATTTTCTTATTTCCAAACAATATATTATTTCTACACACAATTTTATAAGAAGACAATTTAAATGGCAAAGAAATAAAATCATATTTTTCTTTAACCTTTACATCCTTACAAATATTACTATTAAATAAAATACTTTTAACAAATTTATCAGAGTATCCAACACTCAAATAATCTTTATAAAATTGATATTTCTGAAACAAAGCAACCCCACTAGAATTATTTAATTTAATATTTCTATGACAATAATTCCTTAAAGCAGCTACTTTATGAGATACAGACTGATAGCTATCAGGTTTAATTATAGATCTTAATTCTTTACTTTTAACTAAATGACTACACAATAAACAATTAGTTTCTACATTTCTAATCACCAAAAGATCTAAAAATTTTAACTTACCAAAATCTAGCCCCCTCCTTCCAACACAAATTTTATAGAAGGATCAAAACAATTAAACTCATTTACAAATTCCTTCAATTTATCATTCTCAACTACAAATAAACAATCATCAACATATCTGACAAATAATTTTACATATAAACAATTCTTTTTAATAATAATTTCCTCTTCCATAAAACTAATATAAACTGAACATACTAAAGGAGAAATAATATAACCTATTATCCAACCTTCCTTAATCTTATAAAAATTACCTTTATAAGTAAAATACATAGAATCTTCCAATAACAAAAGCAAATCTTTAATTACCATAATTTTATTTTTTGATAAAGAACTTTTCTTAATCAATACAGACAAAGGAACATCAATACTGCTTAACCTATTAACAGACTGATACATATTTTCATTATCTAAACTTCCAAATACCCAATTACTTTCCATTTTAAAATTATTAATCTTATCAAAAGCCTCAAAAGAATAAGAAACTGTGTATTGACCAAAATCAACAAATTGTTTTAAAAAATATTCAAGAATCTAGAAATACCCTCTACAACACTACCTGTAAAATCAAAAATAAATCTTAAAGGAAAACCATCTTTATGAGTTTTAATATTCACAAACATCTTAGCTGATGTAAAATCATTAGGATAGCATTTTAAATAATCTACTCTATTAAAAATGTTTAAATTAACAATTTTCTTCATAATATCTATCAATTTTCTTTTAATCAAATTACCTGGATCTTTATCTAACAACATATATTTACCATTATTTAATTCTCTATCCATTTTCTCTTTGAATTCATCTCCTTTTATAATAACAAACCTACCAGCTTTGTCTTCACGATAAATGATTACATCATTAGCAATTAAACTATTCTTAAGATGTTTAATCTCAGTAGGATTAATAACATTTTTTTTTCTTTTATTATTGATATATTTTATTATTGATATTTTATTATTGATATTAATTATTGACATTTTATTATTGATAGAATTTTTGTTTTTAATTATTGATATATTTGAGTGTCATTTATGTATATTATGTTTGTTCTTTGAGTTTGGTTGAAAGAGTATATTTGTGGTTATTTAGTTTTATATATATATATATATATATATATATATAAAACTAAATAACACACACTTCTATATATATATATATATATATATATATAGAAGTGTGTGTATGTTTTTATTGTGTTTTAATTTATAAGGGTATTGGTAATTGGGTTGTTTAGTATGGGTTTGTGGAGTTTAATTTTTGATAATTTTCCATTTAATGATATTAGAAGGATTAAAAATTTGTCTAGATTGAGTGATAGGATAGAGTCTTTACGATGGCAGATTTTTTTTTTTTTAAAAATGTAGGGAATTTAGTGTTTTTCCTAGGTGCTGTGTTATTAATTTTAGTAAAAATAAAAAGTTGCTTCAAAATAGGAATTTAGCTTTTAAGTTACAAACATATATATATTGAATAGTTTTTTAAAAGATACTTTTGTAAAGTTTTATAAATTTATTTATCTATATAAAAGGAATAGATATTATTTAGAAAGGAGGCAAGATTTTACTTATTCAATTTTGAATTTTTTTATGAGACAATTTAGACAGAATAGGTCAAATTTCTCTTGTAAAAAATATGAAAGAAAATTAAAGTGGTTGTTTGGGAAAGTTAATAAAATTTATTGTAGTGATAAATGGTATGAGAATAATGTTTCTGAGGATAGAGTTGTTAATCTTTCTGATTTGAAGTTAAATGATAGAGAATTAGATATTCTTGGTAAAGGCCCTAATTTTGTTCCATTTCATTCAAAAAATATAGTTTTTGATACAATTTCGTCTATTGAATCTAGTAATTTGAGTAATGAGCAGAAAGTTGGTATTCAATCGATTTTGAATAAAAGTTTAAAAAGGAAAGAAAAATTTGTTATTAATCCTGCTGAGATTAAACATCTTAAAAATAGGTTAATTGCTAATGATGTAATCATTTCTCATGAAGACAAAGCTGGTAGGTTTGTTATTATGAAAGGAGATGAATTCAAAGAGAAAATGGATAGAGAATTAAATAATGGTAAATATATGTTGTTAGATAAAGATCCAGGTAATTTGCTTAAAAGAAAATTGATATAGATTATGAAGAAAATGGTTAATTTAAAAAATTTTAATAGAGTAGATTATTTAAAATGCTATCCTAATGATGTTACATCAGCTAAGATGTTTGTGAATATTAAAACTCATAAAGATGGTTTTCCTTTAAGATTTATTTTTGATTTTACAGGTAGTGTTGTAGAGGGTATTTCTAGATTCTTGAATAAGTTTTTAAAACAATTTGTTGATTTTGGTCAGTACACAGTTTCTTCTTCTTTTGAGGCTTTTGATAAGATTAATAATTGTAAAATGGAAAGTAATTGGATATTTGAAAGTTTAGATATTGAAAATATGTGTCAGTCTGTTAATAGGTTAAGCAGTATTGATGTTCTTTTGTCTGTATTGATTAACAAAAGTTCTTTATCAAAAAATAAAATTAAGGTAATTAAAGATTTGCTTTTGTTATTGGAAGATTCTATGTATTTTACTTATAAAGGTAATTTTTATAAGATTAAGGAAGGTTGGATAATAGGTTATATTATTTCTCCTTTAGTATGTTCAGTTTATATTAGTTTATGGAAGAGGAAATTATTATTAATAAGAATTGTTTATATGTAAAATTATTTGTCAGATATGTTGATGATTGTTTATTTGTAGTTGAGAATGATAAATTGAAGGAATTTGTAAATGAGTTTAATTGTTTTGATCCTTCTATAAAATTTGTGTTGGAAGGAGGGGGCTAGATTTTGGTAAGTTAAAATTTTTAGATCTTTTGGTGATTAGAAATGTAGAAACTAATTGTTTATTGTGTAGTCATTTAGTTAAAAGTAAAGAATTAAGATCTATAATTAAACCTGATAGCTATCAGTCTGTATCTCATAAAGTAGCTGCTTTAAGGAATTATTGTCATAGAAATATTAAATTAAATAATTCTAGTGGGGTTGCTTTGTTTCAGAAATATCAATTTTATAAAGATTACTTGAGTGTTAGATACTCTGATAAATTTGTTAAAAGTATTTTATTTAATAGTAATATTTGTAAGGATGTAAAGGTTAAAGAAAAATATGATTTTATTTCTTTGCCATTTAAATTGTCTTCTTATAAAACTGTGTGTAGAAATAGTATATTGTTTGGAAATAAGAAAATTGCTTGGAAAAGGGGTGTTACATTGAATAATTTATTAAATAATACAAAAGAAGTTTTTGATAGAAAGTTTATTCCTGGTGTAGTATATTTTATTACTTGTTTATTTTGTAAGAAGGTTTACATAGGTGAGAGTAGTTTGAGTTTAAATGAAAGAATAAAGGTTCATAAAAGCAGAGTTAAAAATAGATATCTTAGTTCTGCTTTCTATGTCCATGAAAAAGATACAGGCCACACTATTGATTTTGATGAAGCTAAGGTTGTCTTCTTTGAGAGAAATGAAATCAAAAGAAGAATTAAAGATTCTTTATTATTGAAAATGTATTATTCTGAAGCAATTAACTTATTTAAGAGTTCTTTTAATATTAATGGTGGATGGGAAGTGAATGGATTTGTGGGTAGTTTTTAATATTATATATATTGTGTAGTTTTTGTAGTTCTTTACACTTGAGAAGTCTGCTTGTAGCAGTGGAACCTTAGGTTGTGTTATTATATTATTTTTATGCTGGTCTGGTTTAATTTTGGATTTGGGGTAGTTTTGATTTTATATTGACTAGTTTAGCTTTATGCTTGTATATATATATATATATATATATATATATATATATATATATATATATATATAATATATATAATATATATATATATATATATATATATATATATATATATATATATATATATATATATATAATCAACCACTATCAATCCACTGCAGGATGAAGGTTTTTCCATGTTCAATCCATGTTTTCCTATCTTTAGCTTCTCTTCTCCACATCACCCCTTCACATTTTCTTATTTCATCCATCGAACTCACTTGTGGTCTCTTTCTGAGTCTTTTACAATCTTTTGGAATCCAGTTTAAAATTTCAATTGCCCATCTATTAGCATCTCTTCTAACAATATGTCCAGCCCAACTCCACTTCAGTCTTTTAATTTTTTCAATGAGGTCAGTAACACCTGTTTGTTCTCTTACCCACACATTGTGTTTTCGATCCCCTCTTGTTACTCCCAACATGCATCTCTCCATATTTCTTGGAGTGGTCTGAAGTCTCTGTATTGCTCTTCTGTTAAGTGTCCAAGTCTCATATCCATGAGTAAGAACTGGCAAAACACATTTATTAAAAACCTTCCTTTTCAAACACATAGGCATATTTCCTTTTTGGATCAAGTTATTTCTACCAAAAGCACTCTAACCAAGTTTAATTCTATGATTAATTTCGTCCATTATATTTTCATCTGTATTAATAATCTGACCAAGGTATTTGTAACTGTTAACTTCTTCTAACTCATCATAATCATTCTTTGTTTTCATATTTTGAGAAAATCTATTAAACATTACTTTAGTATTTTTAACATTTATTTTTAGTCCTATTTTTCTACTTTCATCTGATAACATCCTGCAACATTTCCTGTAGCTCAAAAGCATTATTTGCAAAAAAAACTACATCATCTGCAAAATTTAAATGACTTAAATAATCTCCATTTACTTTCCCTTCTTTAGCTTCCCATTTTAATCCACAAAATTCTTCTTGCAGCACTGCTGTAAAAAGTTTTGGAGATATGGAGTCACCCTGTCTTCTACTCTTTTCAATGTTGATTTTTTTACTATCATTATGTAATATAATTTTTGCTATTGCATTTTTATAGATATTCTTTATAATATGACAATATCCTGGATCTATACCTTGATGATCCAATACTTAATCACTGAAGAAATGTTTATAGAATCAAATGCATTTTCATAGTCTACAAATCTTAAGCATAATGGCAACTCTTATTCATTTGACCTTTCTATAATTTCTCTCAATATCTGCATATGATCTACTGTACTAAAACCATTTTTAAATCCAGCTTGTTCTCTTTGTTGGTGGGAATCCAGTGTTTTCTGGAGACGAGTTGTAATTATCTTAGTAAAAATTTTGTATAAAACTGATAAAAGACTGATAGGTCTCTAATTTCTAATATCTTCTTTATGACCTTTTTTAAATATTAATATTAATACCGCATTCTTCCAATCATCTGGTACATCTTTATCATTTAGACATTTGGTATATAACTTTGCTAAAAAAAAATGTTCCCCAATATATAACTTATATATATATATATATATATATATATATATATATATATATATATATATATATATATTCACCTATCATATATAGGTGAATCTAGGTGCAACATTGAGAAAAGATTGAAGGAACACGAATTGTTATATAAGCGTGTAAACAATAAAAATAATGGTGATTTAATATCTTCTTCAGTTTTCTTTGATCACGAAAAAACATGTAAACATAAATTTAAATTTAATTTTGAAAATGTATAAATTCTTCATGAAGAGAGAAACCATAGTAAAAGAAAAATTAAAGAGGCAATTTTTATAAACAGGAATAAAACACATTTGATAAATCGACAAGCTTCTAACATTAAAATACGAGATTCGTGGAATTTGAATTGATGACGTTTGCTTCCGCTTTTAGTTTTTGAATTTAATAGCAGTTGAGGCAGGTTTGAAAATAACCGAAAGTACTTCTGCGGATTTAAAGATTGTTTGAATTGTTTATAAACCGTTTAAAAATATTATTTCAATTATAATTATATATATATATATATTATAACGGAAATGGTTATTTGGATTGTTGCTTGATTTGATTTAAATCTTTAATACTTTCAATTATATTTTAGACTTATTTATTATACTTTAATTCTTTTCATAACTTATATTTTCTATCCATTTATTGTTTACAACTTAGATTCTTTATAATCTTATTTATTATTTTAACCAACACCATTATAATATAAGCAGAGAGCTAATACGGATACAAACTTAATTTCATATCTATACCCTTGATCGAACCCCAAGGCAATACATACATATTATCTTGGCATTATTTTTCCTGACCAAGATACCTTTGGCTGATGAACAAAGCAAACTATTTCAAAGAAACTTACCGAATGTCCAGCGCTTGCTATTTATTTTTTAGAATTGGGATTTCACACGAACAAGCAGCACATGAATATCTTAAACAAATCAGTATGCCCCTTTAATCACTAATTACAGTTTCCCCCCTGTCATAGCTTGGTGATAGGAGAATAAAGCAAGGATACGGAATTTAATGACAAATATGTTTAATAATAATATTCACACTTTATATAAAAAAATTACATTATAATAATAATAATAATAATAATAATAATAATAATAATAATAATAATAATAATAATAATAATAATAATAATAATAATAATAATAATAATAATAATAATAATAATAATAATAATAAACACACACTTATAAAATACATGGCTGTAATAAACATATGAAAATAGATCAGATATTAAAGTTCTTAAAGTCCTGTTGATAGAATTCTATTTTGTCAAATCATTAATTTTATATTTAGTTATGAATAGTAGACAAATGAAAATGCATGCATACTTTTACCTAGGCTTTGTTGTAATTGTCCCATGGGTATTTCTTCCGAGCGCTCTTGATTAACTTCCTCAGTTTGTGGGGTTATTTCTCATTCGTTTTCTTGTTGATTCTTTAGGTTGAGTTTCAGTTGACAGTTACAGAAGCGGCGGTCCCTCTAGCATGTCAGGCAAAGATCTTACACTGTGAGTCAGCGGTAAGACAGATTGAATGCGAACCCATGTCCCTTTAATGCCACTAGCCACGCACTTCTTTCATTTTCTTTTAGCTGTTGCTTCTTCAAAGTCTCTGCTAGCAATGCCAGATAAAAATTGTAATTTTCTTAATCTCTTTATTTTGTTCATTGTTTTTAAAATTTTTTAATTAAGACTTAGATTTTCAACCAATTCTTATCATTATGTTTCTTTATTTAATTAGTGGCTGGAATCTAATGTCCTAATTAATTTAACAGATCAGGCACAGATCTTCCGTTGTTAACATTTTCTTTGTCCATGGAATTTAATTTGTCCAACAGACTTTCACACCTACGGCCATATTGTTTTTATTTTTATATATCACATATTACATTTTATTTAAAGTTTACAATTCATTTTTTTTTCACATTTGTGTTTTACATTTTATTTTAATTTGTTATTATATAGTTTTTAATGAGAGAGAAGAAATTCATTTCTTTATGCATCCCCTTCCCCTCTCCCACAATAAACAAAAATAACTTTCTAGCATTTGACTTACAAGAGAGAAAGAGACACATTTCTTTATGCACCCCCTCCCCTTCTCTTACTATTACAAATCCACAGTAAATTTTGACATTAGAATTTCAATTTTTCCTTTTCTTTCCTTTTTTTAAAAATTTAATAGCTAATCCATTTCACTTTTATTAATTTCTAGTAGCTAATATTTATCTAATGTTATTAATAAATGTATATGTGTGTTGACAACTTTAAGTGATCATCACATTATATATATATATATATATATATGTGATATATATATATATTTATAAAAATCTCCCATCATCAATATCAAACATATATATATATATATATATATATGTTTGATATTGATGATGGGAGATTTTTAAAATGATTTATGTGTATGTTATTTATATTTTATATATACAAGTGCTTTATAACTAATTGATTTTGAATTGAGTGCTAATTTTTTAATAAACACAACCATGGTAGTGAGAGTATTTTAATATAAGTTTGCTTTGTTATTAGTATTTAATGTTTTATCATTTAATCGTATATATATATATAAAACTCCCATTTTTATGATTTCTCTTAATAAGAAATAATAAGATATTTTGTTTGAAATATTTTTTTTTTCATTTTATTTTCAGAGATCCTATCGGCTATAGTAGGAATTGATGTTGATCCTGATATTCCAGTTTATAAGGAAAAATTTTGCATGACTCCAGTGTTTAAGTTTGACCCTTCATGTTCAATTAAAACGTTACAATTAATTCTTCAGGAAAATGCGAATCCATTTGTGTATAACTTTACTCAAAACCCAAAAATGAATACAAATCCATTTTACATTGATACTTTCTGGAGAGATAAGGTCATTTACAGAGTAAAGAATGGCTATCCTACAATTTGTTTTAAAAATGTTGAGGAAACATGGAAACAAGTCAAAGGAGAGTTTATCTCTGAAATTGAAGGAAATGAAAGCTGTTCTCATGCAAAAATCACCTTGCCTACTTCTTATTCATTCGCTTATAATATCGGTGAGTTATTATTCTGCAATTACACGTGCAAATAAGTAATAATATAAGGACTTAGTTGTATTTATATGTTGAAAAATTTCCATCACCTAGTACTGAGTATTGAATGACTTTAGAAAAAAAAAACTTTTTAATTTATCAAATGATATACAACTGTTAGTGGTAGCAAATAACACTTTTAGAGACTTGCGATACTTTATATTTGATGATGAAAATAGTACTAAAATATCATCATCACAAACCTTCAGGAAAACACAACATAATTAGTTAGCTTTTAAGAACTCATAATATATTTAAACTTCAAAATGGAATATGTTCGACTCATGCTTTTGGACAGTGAATTACAGAATTTGGTGCCCACACACTAAAATAGGATAGCCCATGAAATGAGTCTTTATACTACTCTTTAAATGAAATCTGAAATAACATTATCGAAAGTATGTGTCTCTGGTTATTGATTCTATTTATAGAAACTTGGTTAAATATGTTTAAAAACTGTTCCTGAATCCCCTTTTATACCACAATAATTATATCTATTTCTAGTACTTTATTATTGAACTCTTTCTTTACAAATGTTTCATTATTTGTTTTTCCATTTATCCTACTTAATAGGATAGTTCCATTGCCTTCTATTATTAATATTTACTTTGAATATTATAATATAATTAGAAAAAAATCATGGAAAGATAGACAAAACTGCCATCATTCCCTAATTAATAGTTTAGAATAAAATAACATCATCTCTTTATCAAAAACACATTCTCTGAGCTATAAATATTTGCACTTTTAAACAATGATAATAACTTTTCATGTTCTTGTTAGTGTTTCTAAAAAAAAATATCTATTGTATAAATTATCTGCCAATATGATCTGAAAACACCTTTCATATAGCACAATTAAAAAGTTTAACTCTTTTATGCCACAACATTGCTGTAGCATCAATAATAATGGATCACTTCTTAAATAAAGAATAATGATAATAATAATCTCAGGGTTTCTTTGACTACTTTAATAAAAGTCTCTATGGTACTGTACTGTCACATATGACTGGCAAACTGGTCGGCTATAGGAAACATTCACTTCACCCAACAGCTAATGTGTCCTCATATATCATAACAACTATTATAACTATTTAAAGGGGTGATAAATATGATCAAGAGACATAAATACTTACATAAAATTTTGAATAATATAGCCTTTTTATCCAGAATCTCAGCCAGAATAATAGAAAGACAAGGATGCTTTTTGTATCCTTCCATCATCCATCCCAACACAATAAATTAAGTAAAACTAATTAATTCAATAATTTAACTAAATGTAACTGGAATAATGTGCAGTCAGGGTTAATAACTTGGAAATAAATTCATTTTTACAATTACCTAATGTTTTGTCTGAAGTTTGCAATTCCATAAAATAATTATCATCAAAATAAAATGAAATGTCTAGATCTGCATAAGTTTGTCTATCTGATATATGAATATTTCTAAAGTTTGAAATAATTTCGGATTCAATGAAAATGTTTTGCATACATTTTTGCAAACAAACTTATATTTGGCATACAAATAAAATGGATTCACAACGAATATTGAAAAGACTATAATTTATTACTAACACAGAACTAAACAAAATATACAAATTTATTAGATAGTGTCACATTGATACTAAACATAAATCATCACATTAATCTGTCAACTATTCAGGTATACATTAAACCTAAAAATTAACACGTTTGAAGTCATGCTATTGTATTGGATTAATTAGCCAAAATGTGCATCTGATTTACTAATACACGAATCTGTAATTTTAGTAAACTTTCTATAAATCTTTTACTTTAAGTTATTGATTAACTATTTTTTATTAATATTATGAAGTACACAAAATTAATTACATATTATTTGTGTAATTTAATAAAATGGGTTCAATACAATCCTTTTAAAATATTAAATCTGTGACTAATAAAGTTAACTAAGTTATGGTTTATAATCAAATAACTTATTACTAATGATGGGTCATTTATCAGAAGTCGCATTCACCATTTCACATTTAACTTAATATCACCCTAAGTTATGATAAATATTTTAATCATAAATGTTTTAATGCATGCTAAGAATATTTCTTAACTATGAATTAATACTAAATATTGTGTTCAAACATTCCTCACCAAATTAGTGCTTTAAAATACGCAATTTTAAATTAACTTTCTCCATTGGTTTGCTTGTGAACTACCAGAAAGGCTCGGTACACAATAAAGATATTGATCTCAATGACTAAGGCACTACTGATACTAAATTGCACCTTGAGTAACTAACACATCAGATGTAATATTTACCCTTGCCATAACTTTTTAAAGAGCACAATAATCAACACCTTCTATGGTGGAACTATTCTTAATTTCACACGAGAAATGCAGAATAACTAATGTCTGCAGAGTAAAATACTACACTGAAGTATTTGGTGATTTCTTGCCTATTGGTCAGGCATAAAACATGTAGGCGTGGATTCTATATCTCACCACCTAATGAAACGAACATGCACCAAGTATAATCCTCTTTTTTGATTTAAAATACCTTAAGTAATCTAAATATTATATCAACTCTTGATTGTTCTATTCATGAGAATCGATCACATGGATTATCAAACATACCATAACATTATATCAAAAACTAATCCTCCCATGGAAAAATAAAGTATTTTGGGGAGAGAATTTTTATCCCACATAATAAAATACATTTTAAATATTAAAAAATGCTGATGTTAAGCATATACCAACTCTACACTTAGGCAAGATAGCAAAACACACTAATAATAATATACCTATATTAAAATGTATACTTCACTCAATATCTGACACCAATGGACATGACAGCAGAAAGGTATAATAATTTTAATTTTAATGAAGGAATATTCAAAAGCAATGGGTAGCATACCAGCTTGAACTAAATAAAGTGGATGCACTATTAAAAATAACTGTTACTAAATTACTTAATTAATATAATATAAATTGTGTTGAAACTTTAAACAAAAAAATCTTGTTATAGCATTTTTTTTCTTTTTAGAGTTACTTCTGATAAATTTAAATACTGTTTTACCCGTTAAAATAAATATAAAACATTTTTCTTTAAATCCTCACATGCAAAGTTCATATCACAAGTTGCATGCAATAAATCAGATATATTTCATAGGTATTACTTCATATTACATACAAACTTAACCCAGAGTAATGATAGTAAGACATACACTTATCATTACAAGATCATTAAAATATTACGTGACATATATAACTCCTAACATACATTAATATTATAACACACAATAAAAATTTTACCAATTAGTTTTTCTTTAAAAAAAATATTAAATAAACAAATATACATTATTTCATTAGCAGAACTATTTCTCTGCTGAGCTGTCCAACCAGGTAAAGAGTTTCCATTCGGTTACATTTTACAAAACATTGAAAGTAATAAACACTTTTTTTTTCAATGAAATGTTTTCTTTTCTTTGGCCCTTATAATAATAAATATAAAAAAATTAATAAAACGAAGCTTAATTCCCAATTGGATTATAATGATAAAAATTTCGATCCTAACGAAAACGAATATTATCACATTGACGATAAACAGACAAATTATTTGAATATTATAT
This sequence comes from Epiperipatus broadwayi, assembly GCA_028023455.1. Taxonomy (NCBI): domain Eukaryota; kingdom Metazoa; phylum Onychophora; class Udeonychophora; order Euonychophora; family Peripatidae; genus Epiperipatus; species Epiperipatus broadwayi. Next base: position 2,082,445 of record JAQFVV010000133.1, on the reverse strand, counting down.
GTATAATTAGCTAGCTAGAACATTGAAGAAAATGCACACTTTTTCCTATAGATTACTATGATAATAAGAGAAGTTGAATTATAGAATGGATGAAGTTGTAAGAATTTCACCTTGAATACAGTATACTATATATTATAATTTTATTCTTAGATCAATAAAAAAATTATTAAGCTATCTTTCATAATCTTAGCACTTTATTTTCCAAATAGTGTATTTCTTTTAAAGAATGCACATATTTAATTTTCATATTTACTTCAATAAAGTTTTATTTTTCCTTTTAAAAAAATGCAGGTATATTTATTATTATTATGATTATTATTTTTCCTAGACAGTTAGTAATGAATTAAATATATTCCTCTGTATACAATTTCTCCATTATTGATAACACAGACGATTTATTTTTAAAAAGCGCTAAAAAATGTTTCTAGTTCTTTGGTTTTTTTACTTCTTTCTACTTATTTTTCTGCTGTAACAGAAAAATACTAATAAAGAACAAGCCATTAAATAATTATTTCCAAGTTGGAAAATATTTGTTCTTTTAATTTAGTTAAAATAAGAATTTGCTTGATCCTTTTAGTTAATTCTTTCATTTTTAGCTTTGTTTAACAAATCTAATCTAACTTTCAAGAAGCAATATACTTTAAATGTAGAAAGTTTTAAATTGTAGAAAATAACAAAGATGCAGAATGCTTTATCAGAGTCTTTAGCTAACCATTGTAGATAGAATTTCCATTATATTGTGATTTTTTATACAAAAATCAGAAAATAATTATCTTACAAAAATTTAGTACTGTTGAACCTTTGAAAAACAGGAGCAGACTATCTAAAAACTGAGTTGAGTATGAATTGGTTGTTCTTTTAACTCTAGTGACCTCTACCAAGAAAAAATCATTTGATTATAACATAAACAAAAGAAAAAATACTTCTTACAATCATATAGTTTTCAGTATTATTTAATATGTATTGCAAAGCAGTTTAATAATGAAAATAATAAATACATTCAAACAAACAATAATTATCTGTGCTTTTAATTACACTTAAAATTATTTTGTTCAAAATGAATTTATCAAAAGTTTTTTTTTAAAAAACAAAACAAGGTGATCTTAAAATGACTTAATTGGTATTTATGGTATTTTTCTTCTTTCTATAATCACTTAAGAAATTACTACAGTTTATTACATTTGTTTTAAATTATATTAACTTGCTCTTATAACAATATCTTACTTAAATTATTAATGTCCTTTTAAAAACATGATATTGCATTAGAAAATATATTGTTTATTCACACAAACTATGTCTAGGCAAATGGATAGCACATTCTACTATCCAAATATTATTACTTTTATTTTATCTTTTTATTCTTCTAAAGAATAACATTGATTTCATGCAGAAATAATGCTAAATAAAACCAAGTGCCAAAAGTACTCAAACTGATAGAAACTGTTTGCAAAAACACTTGGAGTCAGTGTTTAGATCTAGGTTCTAACTCTATCCTTCACTGATGATAGCAAATTAGCTTGAAATCAGCTGATCTGAGGGTGGGCAAATGAAAGAGATAGTGAATTCTGACTCTTTTGTCATTTATGTAAACAAATTTACACTTGTTCAGTGGTTTGGGTAAAACACTATCTATTGATCATAAATACAAGTGATAGCAAGTTATGTGAATTTAACTTGTTTTTGTTTTTCATAAATGTATCTTTAAAGGTTTTTGCAATGATATATATTGCAGAGGCTTTGACTATGTGGTGAAACTGTACTGAGATCAGACCTATGTAACTATCTGGCTTGTTAGGCTGAGTTTGAAGACTTTACTGGTCTGAAAAATTCATGCTTGCAAACTGATAGAAACTGTTTGCATAAACACTTGGAGTCAGTGTTTAGATCTAGTTTCTAATTCTAACCTTCACTGGTGACAGCAAATTAGCTTGAAATCAGCTGATCTGAGGGTGGGAAAATGAAAGAGATAGTGAATGCTGACTCTTCTGTCGTTTATGTAAACGAATTTACACTTGTTCTGTGGTTTTGGTAAAATGCCATCTATTGATCATAAAAACAAGTGATAGCAAGTTACATGAATTTAACTTGTTTTTGTTTTTCATATATATATATATATATATATTTTATATATATATATATATATATATATATATATATATATATATATATATATATATATATATATATATATAATACAAATCTTAGTTTCACCTTCTCTCACTTCTTTTCTACCCTCATATCCTAGTTTTAACTTCAATTTATCATAGTGTGTCTGTACTGCCACTTATATGCCAAAATCCCACCTAAATTTGATCATGAATGTATAAATGCTTGTGTTATATATATTTATTTCAAAACTCTAATATAAATAATTTATAAATTGTGAATGTGTACATGTTTACATATTCATTTTAAAAAGTAGTTCATATAAGTCATATTCGCACACATACTACAATAAATATTTTAAAACTTAAATAAAAAAAATAGTTTCCTTATTTAAATTTATTTTGTTTAAATCTATTTATTTTAGAAATATTACATTCGTAATATTTTTTTTCATTTAATAAAATAATATTTAACTTTAAATAGATTTAAACATTTATAATTTATAAGTAAATAATTTTGTCACTTTTAGATTTATAAAAATCATGCCACAAATTTGATGTAAAAAGTAAATGATGGTTGGGAAGAGAACAATAATAGGCTTATTTAATTAAATTTAGTAAAATACATTAATGGCTAAAATATTTGGCTATCAAATAAACAACATATATCCATTCTGGTATTTTTTAATTAAAATAAGTTAAAGTTATATAAGTGTTCATAATATGTGTATAGCCATGTTTGCAACTAGCCTATTAATAACATTATCTTTAAATTTATCTGTAAAAATGGCTTCTTTAATTTTCCTCTTTTTATGTCTTTTTTCTTCCATTAATATTTTTTATTTCATTAATATCAAATATAAACCTATAATTTCAAGTTTTTTCATGATGAAAGAACACTGGAATTGTATTGAATTGACTATTTACAGTATTATTTAATCTGATTATATAATAATTGCTCCTTTAATTTTTTTCCACAGAAAATCTTGATTCACGAATATATAATCTATTACATCGCTTTAGCATTACAATGATAAATTATGTACATTTGGTAGTGATACAATTTTAAATTTTGAAATTTTTGCTAATGAACTTATAAAAGTTGGTTATGATAAAAATCAAATTTTACATAGAGTAAATTATTTAAAAATAAGAAGAGAATTAGTAATGTGATCTTCGATAACAAAAAGTAGATACTATGTTATGTATAGATAATATTCAATCTAAATTAATTAAGGATATATTTAAAGAAATGTATAATATTTCATTTTTGTTCCTCCTAATGTTAATTAATAATTCTAAGAGTATAATTCCTAAAATGCAAAAAAAAAAAGTAATATAATTTATCAGATTTCATGTGGATGTCATATGTTATATATAGGTGAATCGAGATGTTCTGTAAAAATGATTAAAAGAGCCTCAACTATTATATAATCAGATTAAAAATACAATAAATAGTCAATTTCATACAGCTTCAGTGTTCTTTGACCATAAAAAGACTTGTAATTATAGGTTTACATTTGATATTAATGAACAAAAATATTAATGGAAGAAAGAAATCATAAAAAGAGGAAAATTAAAGAAGGCATTTTACTAGATAAATTTAAAGAGAATGTTATTAATAGGCAAATTGCAAATACAGCTATACACAGCTAATAAAACATTATGTAACATTAAAATTTGGAATTAATTTATAGCTGGCAAAGATTACTACATAACTAAAGCACTACTAAGGAATTTGAAATTTAATATTTTTGTTTTACCATTAAATTGTTTGTACACTATATGTAATATTTTTTTTCATAATGGGTATTATACTTTTGTCCAATCTATCTCATACAGTAGATACACATAATCACACATGTGAAAAAAAAAATAAGATCACCAATATAAGTATTTTTTGATGAATCAGCACTCTTAAGTTGGTCAAAACTTGTTTAATTTATATTAAGATAGCAAATATTAAAAATGGAATGAATATATTTCAATCTCTTCAGTGCTACATACTATTGAAAATCTGATGATGGAATGCCTAAAGCTCTTAGTTATGACAGACTTATTATTGTATCCATAATGATCTTAAGTCTTTCTGTCCCCTCATGTTTAGGACCTTGTCCATTTAAATACACAAATTTTCAATGGTATGGACACTGGAGAAGATTGAAGCATGTCCATTAAAATTTGAATATTTTCTATCTTAATATAATCCAAGTACTGATTAGAAAAATGAAATATTACATGTTAGAATTTTACATTATTAAAAATGATATATGTAGAATGTTATTATCAAATAATCAACAAATATTATAAAGTTCATAAATTTATGAATCATTATTAAAATATTTCGTTTGCAGTTCTTACAAAAATGATATTCATTTACCCTGTAGCAATTGTTTTATACTAATTTCTGGTTTTCATATTGCACTTTCTGTAATTTCCAAGTTTTTAAGAATAAAATGTTTTCAAAAACAATTCCCCCTAGTGACATAGTTTTTGATTTAATAATAAGTCTTTTACAATAATATTGCATCATAATCATTAACAATTACTGAATATCTTGTTTGTGGCATTTAACTGTAGGGGGGAGGAATCTAAAGCATCAGCCAATTACAAATTGCCATCTCCTTCACAGCTTTGTCAGAACAATGGAATATGCTGGCAATTACAGACAAAAATTTGTTAAGGTCCATATACTGCTGACAACTCTTGAATTTTTTAAAAAAGTATTAATATAATAAAATGAAAGCTTCTTAAAAAGAATTGTCATAGTCTGATAAACACCATAATTTGACATATACAGTGAATTAAAACACCATAGCAAAATAGTGATCAATTATCACCATGTCACCTAAATGTCAAATATGATAGCAATGTTATTTAAATGGAATTGTAAAAAGTTTATATTGTTTTGGGGGTTTAGAAAAAAGGAAAATAACTAAAGAGAATTCTTAATAAAGAGGATTATTATTATTTCATTAAAAGGGTGAAATAATAACAAAATAACTTATTGTAAAAATATATTCAATTGGCCAGTGTATAGTACTGTCAAATCTGAAATAAAATATGATGGGATGGATAGAGATTTGGTTTAAAAATAAGATACAGATAGGCAAAAAATACAGATATTGATCTTCTGTGAGAATCAGTTGGCCTTGATTCAGTTTTTGAACAAAACTATATCAGAATTTCTGCCATGAATACAACAGTAAATAATTTTGTACATGAAAATAAAACTCATCTCATTACTACTTTAAAAATAATTCTTAAAATGGATTTAGGCAAAACAATGTGCTAAGTTTAGCTAGAAGTTAAGCATTGTCCGGCATCACAAATGTAGTCTGTTTCATAAAGGAATTAAAAAAACAACATAAAAAATCCCTCTAGAGACCACTGCAAAAAAGTAAAATGAAAATGTTTGGTAGATTGCAGTTTATGGATAATAAAAAAATAGATAATATAGTATTTAATTGGGTTATGAGTAAAGGGCAGGTAACAAGATGGGTGAGAAAGGTAATGCAGTATGCAAAAGATTTGGATAAATAATTTATATCAGTATATTTGTACAAAAGATGGGATGATTGTGTTAAGATGATTATTGAATGTTACAGTAGTAAGGAATGGGATAAAAGAATAGATTTATTAATAAAGAATAGGGAAGTAGAGAGATGGAGAAATAGTATGGAGAGTAAAAAGAGTTTAAATATATATAGAAATAAACAGAATATTAGGTGTGAGTTAATATATGATAATAGTAAGGAAAGTAGTTTATTGTTTAAGACTCGAATGGGATCTTTATCTACAAGAGAATATACATGTAAATGAAAAAAATATGGGTGATTTATTTTGTAAATTATGTAAGGAAGGAATAGAAAATATTAGGCATTTGTTAATTGAATGTAAATGCTTGAAAACAGAAAGGGTACATATAATGAACTTATGGACGAATAAATATGAAAAAAGTAATTATACAGAAAGTAAATTATTGGTTTTTATGCTGGGTTTGGGAAAAGATAAGGGGAGTGCAGACATAAAAGTTATAGAGTTGACAAAGATTATGCTGTGGAAATGGTATAGAACAGATTATGGGAAAATTTGGAGTGGGGAATGGAAAATAAAGTGGCTAACAGGTTTATCTGGGTATAATTGCTGATATACTCTTGACTCCGTTGAAAGAGAAGCCACAATACATCACATCACATAGAATATAAAAAAAATTAGATTGGGGAAAATTAGGTAACTAACAAGTTTTTCTTGGTATAATTGCTGAGAGATTCTTGACTTCATTTAAGAAGAAGCTACATCACATCACACACAAAGGTATGATTGTCTCATTCAATGTGTTAGTCTAATGTGAAAAATAATAGATTAAAAATGAATTTATCTTGAGTGAAACCTAACCAGAAAACTATTAAAATGAAAGAATAGATAGATTCATTCTGTAAAAAACTTGAAAATTTTATATTGTAAAAATAGATAAATTGAACTGTTTACAGGACCCTGAAACTTAGTGTTGAGGGAGAAACTACTTTAATGGAAAATTGAATGTACAAAAGCAACCTTAATAAGAAAACTTGTGGAAAAAAGGCTTGTTTCAACTCAACATTGGAAGCCACCATGAATGAATGTTAAAAATTACAACTAACAAAGACTAACTCAAAATGTAAAAACATAATGCATATCTATATTTATAGTTGTTCTTTAAATAAATAATAATTAATTGTAATCTATGATTGTGAATATATTTTAATGAAACACGCTTTTATTTTTATTTTACTATTCCATCAAAGTTATATTTTTTATAAAACAGAGCGTTATACCTATTGCAAATTTTGTAAATTTTTCTATAAAATGTTGTTTAAAAAATTTATTCATAAAAAGAGATAATTATTTTTATTAAAGTTGAAATCAATTAACTGAATTAATAAGAGCCAAAATATGTGATTATTAGTGCTATATAAGTTTATATCTCATTAATAAAAATATATTTGATTTGGAATTATCATATAACCATATCTTTTTTCAATTTTCTTTGTTAAATTATTACATTTTTATGAAATAATTATTAAAAAATAATAGTGTTAATGTATGTATTTTTCAAATTATATGTTCTATGAATTTGAAGTAGTTTTGTTGGGATTTTATTATAGCATAGTGTTTTGTAGATTTGTAAATTATCCCAATAAAACTCTTCAAATTAAACTAGAGTAAACTTACGTTTTTACACATTCTCATGTTTACAGTCACAGTACTTAGGGTTCTTGTGATCTTGAGCTAGCTTTAATCCAATAATGGATAACATCTAAATTGATGTAGGAGTATATGTTTGTGTTTAGGCATCCAAAAAATCCCCTAGTTGATGCAACTATCAAGAATACTTTACATTTTCAGCTTAGAAATTAATTTCGAGTTGATCTGTGCACTCATGTCGGCATAAAACAAGATCATTTGTAATCATTGACAAGTATCAGACTCCAGCATTATTTGTATGATGGATATGTTATCACTTAAATATTTGCATGTATATACATTTCATATATTATATTCTATGCTTGGCGTTGGCTAATTAATTATCTGGGTTTTTGTTATTTTATCTCTTGTAGATCCATTCACAAATGATGACTGTTTTATTTATCAGGTTTAATGCTGGAATGTGGCTTATTATTAGTGTTATTAGTTTAACTACATATTTTTATTAAATGCTGATTCCCTCATGCTTATTTTAAAATTATTTTTATTATATTTATTCATTTTATATTTGGTAATCTAATGTTAATTGATGACAATTATTATTATATGGTGATGATATTGTTTTGCTATAGCCGCATGATGTCACTTTTTCCATGTTAGTACATTATATAGATTATCACTAAAATTCATGTTCATACATTAATAGCTATTGGAACATTGAAAGTTTACTTAAATACAAATTGACTCAATTTGTGGTGTTATAAAATGTCTTTGTGAATGGCTACAGAATCAGTTTTAATATATTGAAACATATGTCGTCAACAAGTAAGTCAATTTTTTCAGCAAATGTTGCTGTATAAAAAATTATAATGTTTTGTACATAATGTAACAAAATGACACTAATATATAAACATATCCATAAATGTATGTGCGTGTTTTATTATCTCTGAATTATAATTTATTTTTATGTTTTAGTAAGTGCATATGAATTGGATAAGCCTTTTATAAATGCTACAGTGTTTAGCCCAATACCACCAGTAATTGGAAAAAGAGGTTGTATTACAATAATCTATTCTATAAAAGAACATCAGTATGTCGGGAAACTTATACTTTATGATGATATTAATAAAGAAGAAATTTATACATTTACTAAAAAAAATTCTAAAGACAGAGGAGAACAAACAATGACGCCATTTATGAATTCTAATTTGACTTCTTCACCTAATTTTTTTGACACAGTGTGTTTTACCACAATATCTGAAGCAATATTAAAGCACACATTATCTTGGAAAATTTTTGCTCTTCCAACTACAGGTGTTAAAATACCCAGTATTGCCACATTAATTTTTAAAATCTCAGAATGTAAGTACAAATATATATATATATATATATATATATATATATATATATATATATATATATATATATATATATATATATATATATATATATATATATATATATTTGTGAGAGTACCATATAAGCCTCACCTAAAACAATTTGTGTTTCTTTGTGAATTTAACTGTGCCTATATCGAATCAACAGATATAAATAACTTACACCTATCTTAAGCTTTTCATGTATCAGCTATATATATATATATATATATATATATATATATATAGACTAGTTAGTATTAAAAGAATAATTCTAAAAATGAATAATTCTAGTTTATTTATACACACACATAAATAAAATGTTTCTAACTAATAGTATTTTTTTTTTGTTAATATAAAACTTGACATTTGACAAAGCCTTGAGTCAACATTGCATTTTTATCAGTTGAAACAAAGGAAATAAACGTTTGGGGTTCATTACAAATTGTATATTTTAAAAAAATAGAGCGTGAGCATGATTATGTGATATGGTTGCTGAAATTAATCCAGTATAAAAACAAACTAATATTGTTATAACAATAATCTTCTATTTAGTTATCAAGACAAGAACTATGTCTGTAAATTTAAATGTGTCCGAATTTAGAACACATTTAAGAAAAATTAAAAAAAAAGAAGATTCAATATTTTAAAACCTGCTTCAAGTAATTAATTTACTGCCTTTGAATATTATAAAGAACTATAAAAAATAATCATTGTAATTAACAAGGTTATAAAAGTTATCAACGTCTTCGAAATGAATTTACAAATTATATATTTAAGAAGACAAATTTTATAAAGATGTTCTTTGGCTAGATAATTTATGCCAGGGATTTCTACTGATGTTTTAAACCCAAACATGTAAATTTAGTCCTACTTAATCAATGCCTAAAATATAATCGTCGTAATTCTCATTTAAAAAGCTGCTTTAATATTGGAGTATTATATTGAAGAAGATGCTAAATATTTTACTACATAAATATTTGAAGAATGAATATCTGGATTGCCTCTTCGAAGGATGATCAATGAACTTTATGTTTCAACATTCATCATCATTTTATTTTGTCTAAGGAGGGATATAAAACCGTATTATTTCTTGTCTTGGATTACTTCATTGTATAATTTAAGAATTCTTAAACTTTATTTCCTTTGTGGATAATTATATTTACTTAGAAAAATTACTTCGTATATTAAAGTGGGGAACTGATAAGATGAACACTTTATTTTTTTTATTTTTATTTAATAAAATTTAGATATTGATATTTTGATATATACTCTGATGGAAATGACAGCTGACTAAGGTAAACGTTTTTAAATTATTTCAATTTGGAAGTACGTTTTATTATATTCCAAATTGAATCTTACATGACAATTAACATAATATATTTTTAAACATACATAACTAATATCAGAATACATTCTATTATTAATCTAGTGTGAATGGATGTTATCGTATATAAACATACAACACACACTGAATCATTGTAATGACACAATAGGTAGATTTATAATGTATCATGTGTATTATTTATTATACGCATGATTTTAAATTATATATATATATATATATGTAAATGATTACATTATTTTTTTTTTGAATCATAAATAATTTATTAGTGTATATAAGCACAGATTATAATTCTAAATTTTAATATTTTTATGTGATAATATTTTGTTTTTTATTACTGATTAAAATGTGTTAAACTTGATTTCAAAATTAAACAGGTCTCGTTTGTTTATTTTATTTAGTTGTTTTATAAAACCAATATTTATAAATATACATACTCATGCATATATATGTTAAATCAACTTAGTGATTTAATATTTATAAAGAAGTTATATATAGCTTATATTAAATATAATTATTACTATGGGATATTTGTGGAAATGCCTGAAGAGAGTCGATTGCAAATTTCTACTCTGAGCTCGAATTCCGAGAGTAACGAGATTATTAATAGAGGAGTGAATTGGATTATATTTTAAATAACATCATCCATGGCATTTTATAAGAAGACTCAAATTCCGACTATAGTTAGATGCGACTTCCTCAAGTCCTGAAAAGGATCGTCCCATTATAATATATATATATAAACTAATTATCTATCTATCTATCTATCTATCTATCTATCTATCTATCTATCTATCTATCTATCTATCTATCTATCTATCTATCTATCTATCTATCTATCTATCTATCTATCTATCTATCTATCTATCTATCTATCTATCTATCTATCTATCTATCTATCTATCTATCTATCTATCTATCTATCTATCTATCTATCTATCTATCTATCTATCTATCTATCTATCTATCTATCTATCTATCTATCTATCTATCTATCTATCTATCTATCTATCTATCTGTCTATGTTCTCATCTATACAATAATTCATCTATTATATATATTTTATGCATGTCTTTTTATCTATGTATTTATCTGTCTGTATATCTTTCTTTCTGACTGTCTCTGCCTTTTTATCTATTTACTTGTGTATGCTAAATCAAGTTGCTCTTAGTATTATCATTTATGTTTAGATACTTTTTCATAGGGGTGTGCTTTGTTCATGTAACCTTATCAGTTCTAACATGTCTTCTTAACACACTATCAGTTACTTACTGAGTTTTGTGTATTTTTAAAATAGGTGTAAATAAATCATATAGTTTTTTTCATAAACATAAACTGCCATGCATACTGGTATTTTTTTTTCCCTGCTGGTAGAATATTAATATTAGCAGAGATAAAGACTGATTGCATTCTAACTATTTTTATTGACATATGAATTAAGTATAAGCAGATGAGTTTTACATATATATTTAATATTTTATTTGTTTTTCCTTCAATAGTTAGTACTGACTCCAACACAGTCAAAAAACCATAATAATAAAATAAAATAAGGTGAAAAATGCAATAGTGATTAGAGGTTGTGTTTCTTATAAATAAAGGATAGCACAAAGTAACCAATTTATTATAAAATGGTATATATATATATATATATATATATATATATATATATATATATATATATATATATATATATATATATATATATATATATATATATAATCAAATAATTATGCAACATTCTGTTCATTTCTAATTACTCCATCATTATTGGGGCCTATAAAGTTTATTAACATCTCATGTGCAAACCAAAATGTGAATATGTTAACATGATATATTAGTAACCATCATTAGGCCTACTATCCTTTCATGTTATAAATATCAACTTAAATTAGGGTTTTCATTGAATCCATAAAGGTAGCAATAATCTATGTTGTCTACCATTTGCAAAACATTCTTAAAAATCATTCATGAAAACAAGATAACTTCATTTATATGAGAGGTATAGGCTCATATTTAATCCACTTTATAGTTTTTAACATTTTTGATTGAAATGAGAATTTTATTCCATTTTTAGATAGATTTCTTTAAAAAAATCTTATTTCTTGCATTGTTTTTTTCCTCAGTGATGAAAGTTTATTCATAAAAAAACAGATACAAATACAATTAGAAAAAAGTTTACAAGATAGTGATTATATAGTAAATTGAAATTTCAGGAGCAACATGGTAAGAAAGGAAGGAGAAATGTGAGAAGGTAACAGGAAGTGGAAAGGGGAAAGAGTGTGTAGTCCAGGCCAGTCCGAGATGCATGTCTTCATTGAGCAAGCACTGCATTGGTCACAAACATTTAAATGATTGCTTCTAATAACAGAGGAAGAAAAGATGAGAGTTGGAAGATTTCCCAAGTGTCTATGAGAAGTGGAGGTGGGGTTAGTTTGGTATCTCTGGTTTTGAGAGAACAAATTAGATCCAATAGCTTTTGATTCACTGAGTGTACTCTCTGGTCAAAACTAATATCACATTGGAGCAACCAGAGTGCATAGATGAGGAAAAGTGATAGTCTAATGGTTGCAAAAAGCCCTGTTTCTATGGATTCTTAAAGGTTGAGGATGGTATTTCTGTGCAAGGAAAGACAGGAGTTGATGACAATGTCTCACTTGAAGCAGATAGGAGCATTTAAGTAGAAAGTGCTTGAGGGTTTCATTGTCAGTTTTACAGAGCTAGCATAAGGATGAGATCTTGGTGAAAGCCCTATGGTTGACCAAAAGATGATTTGTGGGAAGGGAGTGAAGGTTGATTTTAAGGAAAAAAATGAGAATTTCGCCTCAAGGGATCACTTTTGAATTTGCGGATTAATTGAGCATTGGTAAGTTTGAAGAATGTAGTTAAATAGTGGAGAAGTCTAAAGACTGATTGAAAACCTCCCAGTACATTAGTTTGCAACTGATGGATGATATAACAAAGCCAGTCTTTTGTAGGAAGTTAGCAATGAGTGAGGTCCATAATCTGTGCCTGCCACTGAGAGGAGGAGTGTCAGTGACTGTGATAATGATATGCACAAGGTTGGTAGGAAAGTGATTTAGGAGTGTAAGGATAATGTTGTGAAATCTCTGGATCAGAAGAGTCGATGGAGTGCAGACCCAACCCATTGACGTTTTTATGAAAACAAGTTGTGCATTGTTGTCATCAATATTCATAAACCAGATGTTGATCAAAAATTGGAATAAAAAGTGTTGTTAATGAGAAATTGTATTTTTCTGTCATATATATTATAACCTACACTCCCAAAACTGCTCATATACATTATATGAGTAAATGCCCAGGGTGCCAGTTCTATTAATGGATAGAACAATATAACAACATATCTGATACAAAATTATTACTGAGACTCTTTACCTATGTCGACATTCAGCTCAGCTCAGTGGGAGGTTATAGGAAGTTCATAAGATATATAATTACAAGTAAAGGAAAGAAGAAATACTATAAAATATTAAATATAATGTAAATCATTTTTGTTAGCTAACTGCATGATAAAGAATCACAATGTTTATTAGTACATTGTATTAAAATACCCTTTCAACTTAATTTCTTCTTTCATCCAAGTATAACACATATCAGCTTGATATAATTATATCACTAAACAATTCTATGACTTGGCATATCATCATCTAACCATCTACCTTAATGCCAATCGATAAATATACAATAAGATCTCAGGGAATTTAAAAACACAGTTGAATTACATAAAATATATTGGCTCATAATCTATAATTCTAATTTATAATAAAATGTAATAAGATAAATTGACTAAATGTTTTACTGTGTTTAACAATTAGATAATTACAGAAATAGGGTATTTTAATCTCACATCATCATCTAACAAATATACTAATTGGGCAACCTTTCTAATACATTTATCAAGTAGCAAATGTTTCTTATAATGTTTGGATTAAGGAAACAAGATTGTCAGAGACCAGAAAATTTGATATTATAACTATAAAATAATATATCTACTTTATAATAGATGTATGAAATGTGGAGATGTTGAAATTAAAACACGAATGTATACAAGAATAACTTAAGACACAGTTTTTTAATAAATAAACAAATCATTTATTATACTGAAAATTTAATTTAATATACTTATTTACAATAAGACTGCTTGTCTTAATAATTTTAAATTCTCAAACAAACCTTCGACATCAGTTTGGGATTATCCCTATTATATTACATTATTTATACCTTTTTGAAATCAAAAATTAACAACAAAACTTGAATATTCTAACTTTGAATACCTGCTTTGTTTAAGCGTTTCATTTAAACATAACAATAACTAAATAATATATTATATTATTGGCACAATAAATATTTATGAGAGGATATTCTATTGATTAATAAATAAATCAAACTAATATAATTGGCCATCAACAAAGCAACTTTCTCTAACTAATTAAATAATCATTTTTAATTACATATACTTTTCACGCATAACAATAAAATCTTATCCATTCTAATGATTGATGATTTATAACTTTATGTTAAATGAATATAATGTATTTTAAAGCATTTATTTCCTGTTTTAATTTCCATAACATTATACTTTTATATCTGTGATATTGTTTATATTATGCGTGTGTGTCCAAGCAACAATAATAGAAAACAATCTTTTCCACACACTATCCATTCACCAAGAAAATATTAAATAATTACTTCATTTCGGACAATGTTGTAGACCAATCAACAATATAAGACACTAATATTATATCAATAATTTAATTTATCTATTTATCTGGCCACATACTAAATAACACAGAGCTATATTTTCATGATTATACAAACTACATGATCCAAGGGAAATTCTCATGAGGAGCAAATAAACTCTTTGCTCAACACTTCAACAAATAACTCATCTAATTCTGAAATATACACTTGGTGTGGTATTTTTCCTCATCACCAAGATCATAAGAAAACATAACTTCTCTAATTCTGAAATATACTACTGGTGTGGTATTTTTCCTCATCACCAGGACCTTAAGAAAACATCACTTAACTTAAAAACTATCACTTCATAATACTCATATAATATAAACTAGGCTCTACTCATAAAAAAATTATTAAAATTTACTATATAGGCAAAATCTCTTATCCCTATAAACGTAGAACGCATTCAGAGTAATTTCCATTCCCAAAGCTCTTCTACATATCTAACATTATATATACACTAATAATAAAAGTGGAAATATAAATATTCCATTTCAAAATGCAGAAACTATTAATGTTTTATAAACAAACCACCAAAATATGTGTCAAATGATTATTACTTATTTTAAAATAGCAATTATAGTTTTGGTTATAGCAAGCCATGTACATGTAAACAAGGAGGACTATAACACATTTTGTATTTATGGTGGACATTTTCATTCATAGGCAAAATTATTCAATAAAAAATGCTTATTAAATTATTTTATATAATAAAACATACGTATATAATTTTGACAAGTTTGGGTCTGCTTGTTTCCCTTCAATATAATATTAACATTTGTTTTAGCAGTGAGAGATATAAATATTTCTCTCTGTTCCCAGATAGTGATATTCCATATTATGTTTCCCTTAATTGGAAAATAAAATATATATGTGTGTGTATTTGAGGTATATATTTCTTTATACATCTCTATATCATCACTAAGTACATATATATATTATATATATATATATATATATATATATATATATATATATATATATATATATATATATATATATATGCCTGAATAATACATGAAAGAAAATAAAATGTATTACAATATTATATATAGCAATAACAAAAATAAACAAACATTACATTTTCTCCCATTGGACTCTATCTTGGAGATAAACTTTGATCTGTTCTTATGCGAAAAAGAACAAGAAAATGGATATTATAAGTAAATATTCCCAAGTAAATATATACATTGATTATCCAGTTCACAAGTGAGATGACTACGGACAATATTCAAAATAGTTTCCAAAGGTAATAAAATTAATTGTTGGTATACGTACTGATATTATATAGCAAGACGATATTCATATACTTTCCAAAGGCAATAAAATAATTGTTGGCTTATGTACTGATATTATATAGCAAGACGATATTCATATTTTTTCCAAAGGCAATAAAATAATTGTTGGTTTATGTGCTGATATTATATAGCAAGACAATATTCAAATACTTTCCAAGGCAATAAAAATAATTGTTGGTTTACGTACTGATATTATATAGCAAGGCGATATTCAAATACTTTCCAATTCAATAAAAATAATTGTTGGCTTATGTACTGATATTATATAGCAAGACAATATTCATATACTTTCCAAGGACAATAAAAATAGGTTTAAAATTATTTATTGATTGGTTTATTTTGATTTTCCATCCGCATGAAGATCTGTCATAATTTAAATGATCTGGTGATTTTAAAACAGTTTAAAATCTTGTTACTTTGCAAGTGGTTCACTAACGATAAAAAACAAATAAATACCTCTTTCCCTTTCCTGTTATCAGCAAATTAGGATGTTTTTAGTTATACTTAGAAGAATCTACTCAATTATAAATATGATCTTCTAGGCGTTTTTAATTAATTAGTAACTTATACTTTTCAAATGCAGCACAAATAGGTTTATTACATTCTTTGAAACAAACTTTTTAAAATCATTTATGGATTTTGTTTACTTTGTTTTTCCATCCACGGTAATTGTCACAATTTTTAATTAATCTGGGCAATTTTAATCACTTAAAATAATACTAATTTATATGTTATATAATCAAGATAAAAAAAAGTAAATACTTAGCCATTTATTTCCATCAGCTAATTAATATGTATTTAATAATGTTAAACAGAATTGATTTAAGAGTAAGCAATTATTAATAATATATATAT